>WAAF01008352.1:147946-188671 GCA_013400475.1 Tricholaema leucomelas
TAGAACAGGTTGCTCAAGGCCTCATCCAACCTAGCCTTGAACACCTCCACGGAGGGAGCAGCCACAACCTCCCTGGACAACCTGTTCCAGTGTTTCACCACCCTCACTGTAAAGAACTTCCTCCTAACATCTAGTTTAACTCTCCCTTCTGCCAGTTTAAACCCATACTCCTGCTTATGACCAGAAATGCCTCAGTTGAGAGCTGCTTAGAAAAAGCTGAGCAGATTAACACCTATCATATCTTTAACACATCTGCCACTCAATATTTATTCACCCAGAGACATCTATGCTGTATCTAGGGTAGGGTGTCCCTGCCCATGGCAGAGGGCTTGGAACTAGATGATCCTTGTGGTCCCTTCCAACCCTGACTGATTGTATGATAAAGATAGTCTATAATTTAAAGATGAAGTGAACTGAAAAATAAGAATGAATCAAAATAAACAGACAATATCACAGGGCCACAATTAACCACTCCCCCACTCCCCCCAAAAAAACCTAAGCCAACAAACAGAAATCAATCTGACCATACAGTTTGCTAACAGGTTTTTACATAGAGATGAATTGGATTCTGCAATATACTTTTTTTGATACAAGATGTGTAAGAGCACTGAAAATCCTAATCAGTACAACTAATAGTAAACACACAAAAAATGGACTGTTGTGGTGGTGTTTCACTTATGTTAAAAAAGTTATTTCTACTGTAATGAAACTGAGGAAAGAAAAAAATTGCACTGAAATTCTGTTTAATGAAGGAGATTTAATTTGTCCCTCTCTAAACATCTTTTGAATCCTTGACTTTCTTATTACTCTTAAGAAAACATAGTTATGAAGAACATTGGATTATATAATGCATGTGTCCATACAATTAAGTCCATTACACTTCTAAGACTGAATTATGACTTAAGACTGTAATATTTGCAACAAAATACAGAAAGATGAATTGATGAGAGGCAATGGAAACATATTGTTTCAAATTCACTTAAAATATGAAAATAAAAATTATTCACCCAAGCAAAGATTCGTATATTGCATGGTAATTCTTGCTCTCAGTGGGATTGTTATGACTTTTTCTAGCAGGCGTGCTAAATCAATAGAGTGTGAAGCCCTGAGACAGCATATACTTTCCTTACCTGAAAGTGCTTGGAGAGAATAAAATACTCCACATTACTGTATGGCACCAATCACAATGTAACACTTAGCAGTACGTTTTGACCTGTAACAAAACTATCATGTGAGTAAGTATGTAGTAGATGATGATGAGTGAGTACATTTTGTAGTGGAGCTACCTTCTGTAAGCTGAAATGAATAGAAAAAATGTGTTTGGCTACAATCCCTGTAGAACCAGAGGGACTGACAGCCACAGTACACAGCTACAATCGTGCTGGGTGAGGAGTTGTCCATACAGCTATGTTTTTTAGTGGCTCTTTCAATGTTTGAACAAAGGGGCTCACATTGCAGAGCATTAAAACCAAGAATAATGGAAGAAGTCCAAAAGCATATCAAGGCAATACAGAGAAGCAAGGGAAAAAAAAAACATAAAGTGACCACATTCTTAAAAATCTGTTAAACAATAAATAACGTTTTGGGTTTTTTTTTTTTAGGTGTCTGTCCAAGTCATAACACTGCATGTAAAATCTGAATTTGGTGGGCAAAATATGTACCAATGTTTTCTTAAATATGAGGCACCACGATGGCAGTTCTAGTTTAGGGAAGCAATGGATAAAATAGGTAATTACTGCTGCTGCTTGCAGCTGGAAGATGAGTACCTTAAACAGTCAGGATGTTAATACCATGTAACTATGATAATGAAGAGCCATCAATTAACTGGAAATTACTGAAATACAGCATAACTCTAAACATGCTTTTCACTAAAGAAGATTCAGAATGAGATTTTATTCATGCAATCTACCCAAGAATCTAGTACAAGTGTACTTGTAATCTCTCCCCTCCCCTCTTCTTCCCTCTCTCCTCTCACAATGTCTCATTTAGGCATATTTAACTGAGGCAGATCCTTCTGATGACCTTGTCATTCATCTGCAGCACTCACATTCATTTTGACTTTCCGCTTGATTTGACACCACAGAACATTTCTGCAAATGGTCAAAAAAAGGAGAATATTTTTCAGTAGTTTAGTTATACATTTAAAAATTTTATATCCCAGTAGAAAGTTAAGTTATATTTAAATTAAAAATACAGACACTCTCTGTATCTCTGTCACTGGTTACAAAGAAGCTACTCTGTCTTTATGAAGATGCAAAAGCCACGTATGTATGATACCATCGAGCCTGTCAATTATAAGTATTCTCCCCAGTGTAAGAAGAACAGATGTCTCAAGCTTAATTTAAACAAAAAACTCACGAGATTTTTATAATCTACAAACTTGCTGTGACTTATGGAAACAAAATCCTTAGGAGGCTGGAGAGTACGAGAAGTCCTGGAAGACCAGAGCTGTCTGGATGCCTACACTGGCTCAGGACTTGCTTATAGGTTTGATTGATGACTGGATGTAGCATACAACCTGGAAAAGATGCATCTGGTTTGTCGTTTTCTCTTACAGTCCCGTGTTAGAATAGAATAGAATAGAATAGAATAGAATAGAATAGAATAGAATAGAATAGAATAGAGTAGAACAGAACAGAATAGAATAGGATAGAATAGAATAGAATAGAATAGAATAGAATAGAATAGAATAGAATAGAATAGAATAGAATAGAATAGAATCAACCAGGTTGGAAGAGACCTCCAAGATGATCCAATCCAACCTATCACTCAGCCCTATCCTGTCAACTAGACCATGGCACTAAGTGCCTCATCAGTACTTAAATTAACAACAAGGGGATAGAAGGGGATATAAGGACTACAGAAGGTTTACATTTGCTGGAAATTACAAAGTCTATCTACACTAGCTATTACTGAAACAAGCCATTCTTACAGGCATCACAGTCTTTAAAACATGACATTTTATGGGTATTTACCACTCTTGTTTGCCTCTTTGTGTTTAGCACTCTTTTTGTGATTCCCCTTTGGCAGAATGAGTGAATGTTAGCTATCATTTTGAATTTTGGGCCCCTGTAATCAGTATAATACATGCAAATAAACAAAATTGGTCTCCCTTTTATTCATTCTTACTTACACTGTTCTATTTTGTTTATGCAAATGAATATTCATTAGGTCAGAGAAAGAGACAGTTTTATAGTTTACTGGTGATAGTGCTCACCTTGAATGTAAAAGACAGGAGTTCAAAGTTATTGTTTGAAGTCAGAACAGGAAGGCAAACTTATGCCTTCAGTGTTCAAGGTGAGTCACATCTAAAACCCTGAGTTAGAGACAGATTACATTAGCTCTTGTTGTCCACCCCTTTCCATCCAAAATCTAATCTGGAACTGAAAAATATTTAAGGGAAGAATTGGTTTGGATTTTTAATGTAAATTGTGTAGACTTCTAGCTTCTGATGTTATGTCCTATATTACCAAATAAAACATAGTAAGAAATTTTCAGCCAGTATTTTAATCCACAGTTCATATTTTCTTAGAATACCCTGTTATATTAAAAAGGTGTGTTACCACCCTTCATTGTGTAGACCGGATCTTGTAGATTATTTCTGTAGTAGGTTTTTAATTGGTACTCAACAAAAAGGAAAGTATCTTACAGAAAACTTTTTAGTCTTACATGATTACATGATTACTTAATACATGCTACAAAGAAATAGGACCATCTGAAGAAACATTTGCATAGCAACTCAACTCATTCATTTATTTGTCCCTTAACGGTATATCTGTAGGGGATTGAGTCCAGCATCAGTAAGTTTGGGGATGACACCAAGCTAGGAGCAAGTGTTGATCTGTTGGAAGGTAGGAGAGCCCTGCAGAGTGACCTAGACAGGCTGGATGGGGGGGCAGAGGCCAATGGGATGAAATTTAACAAGGCCAAGTGCAGGGTTTTGCACTTTGGCCACAACAACCCCAAGCACCGCTACAGGATGGGAGCAGAGTGTCTGGAGAGCAGCCAGGCAGAAAGGGACCTGGGGGTACTGGTGGATAGTAGGCTGCAGATGAGCCAGCAGTGTGCCCAGGTGGCCAAGAGAGCCAATGGCATCCTGGCCTGTATCAGGAACAGTGTGGCCAGTAGGATGAGGGAGGTTATTCTGCCCCTGTACTCAACACTGGTCAGGACACACTTTGAGTACTGTGTCCAGTTCTGGGCTCCTCAATTCAAGACAGATGTTGAGGTGCTGAAACGTGTCCAGAGAAGGGCGACAAGGCTGGTGAGGGGCCTGGAACACAAACCCTATGAGAAGAGGCTGAGGGAGCTGGGGGTGTTTATCCTGGAGAAGAGGAAGCTCAGGGGGGACCTCATTGCTGTCTACAACTACATGAAGGGAGGCTGTAGCCAGGTGGGGGTTGGTCTCTTCTCCCAGACAACCAGCAACAGAACAAGGGGACACAACCTCAAGTTGTGCCAGGGGAAGTCTAGGCTGGATGTTAGGAGGAAGTGCCTGGATGAGGCACTTAGTGCTATGGTTTAGTTGATTGGCTAGGGCTGGGTGCTGGGTTGGACTGGATAATCTTGGAGGTCTCTTCCAACCTGGTTGGTTGATTCTATTCTATTCTATGTCTGCATGTGGTGCTCATTTGACATGATGTTCTCCTAGTGTTTGTTTAAAATCACCCATGAAGCACCCACTTTCATGCATATCCACTATGCATACGCCTGAATGTGGAAAACTTTCCTGACATTATCTTTTATTGAAAGATTGTTTTACACTTGGTCATAAGAATAAAAAGGACAAAGATTTATTTCCAAAGAAATATTCTCACTGTCATTTGTGAGGATTTTTGAAATTAGGAAAGGAGTTTGTTGTCATCTTCACATTCCCCAACTATACTCCTTCTTCCAGCTTCTGAGAGAAACATAGCAAGGAACACACTAATTTCTTGTAGATGTAATTTTCTCTTCCCGTAGTCTTGGTACTGTTTTTCATTGCATACAATCTTATTTAAGCTAAGACAGTAAACTACTTTTATGTCCCTCCTGTAAAGTTGTTTTAAATTAAATTTCTCTTGAGCTCTGTATGTGTTTTTTAATCTCGAGAGTGTTACTGTTTGTTTGCTTAATTACAAAGAACAGAAAGTGTACTGAAGTGTTATTCTATCAACTTCTGATGAAAATTAGAAAAACAGTCAGGATTTCTTTACAGAATCCAATTTGTCAATATTCTAGACTCATGAATAAGCCCTGTAACATTTAAAGTACTTGATGTTCGTCTCTACTTTCTTTTGAAATAGTATTATTTGGTTTACTGTAGAAGAGGATTTTAATCTGAAGTCCATCAGTATTAAAGCTCAGAACACCAGAATGAAAATATCAGTCCTAGAAAGAAGGTTGTACAATTTGATTGCCTTAGATGACTACTTTTCTTACTCCTCTCAGAATTTATTTGTTCAAACATTTATGAGGTGATGAAATGATTGTTTTAAGTGCAGAGGCAATCCCTACTGCTGGTTAGGTAAGCGTATTTCGTATTGCAATTGATAAAGACTTTATAAGAGGAGGGAAAGCCAAAATCATCATTCCAAAGTATGCGTTGTTTCAGTCCCAAATACACACACAAGATCATTCTTGACAGGCCAGACCAGTAAAAGTATCCAGGTGCCAGAGCTTCTCCAGACCTTTAAATGAATTCTTAATCAGATCCAGTGCATATGTATACAATATATCCTTAGATAAATTATGAATGCCTCTATCTTATATATGTAATTTTCTCCAGTGTGACTGAATTAGTACTTAATCTGGTTGATGTTTTATATAGCATAAAGTTTTGTAAGAACTATGCCTGATTAAAAAAAAAATAATTCCTGCCTTCTTTCTTTTTCAGGTGCTGTTCAGTTTCATTCTGTACTTATGCAGTTATCTACACAATATTAAAGTTCTTCCTTATTGTCCAGTTGCGTAAGTACAAATATAAAAAACCATTAGCAAAGTAGCCACCAAAATATTGTGTTCCCCAGTATGTGCTAATGCTGTTATCCACCTCAAGCATGTTGCAAGGTCAAGGATTTTAATTCATGAGACTGCATCACTGAGAATTGCTTGCCAAAGGAGAGTGAAAACTTCACTACTGTTTGTACACTTGACCCAGCAGAAGTAAAATTATCACTGATGTGGAAAATCTTCTTGATTAATTATTTATATGAATTGCTATATGGCCTAAAGTCCATTTCCTTTTGGACATAGTCATTAAAACACTGAATTTTAGAATATTACATTTTCTTCTTGACAGTTTTAGTTTTTCATTTTTGCTAATCATAAGATCTGCCTTCATCAGTCAGTGACTTCACTTAATGACCACAGGCAACATGCTGTCCACTGAGAAACAGCTGCTTACAGGCAAGAGAGGTTAAAACTGCTTAACTCAATCTTTAACATCAGCTACAACTGAAGCCATCAAGAAGAACCAAGTGTGGCACTATTTGCAGTATGTTGCCCTCTCAATACTGTTCATCAGTCAATAGCAGCTGGATGTTTAAAAAAGATGCTTATTTTCCTCAGATTTACATTATGTTAGAATACACTAAGTGTTATTAATTGATATACTACATATGTCAAGCTGTATTTTTATGGACATTAAAATTCAAGGCAGAAAATGCTGAAAAAATGTGCAGAGTGGTACTCAAAAAGTATCTTTTCATAGCTAATTTTCACAACTTACAAAACCCGAAATGTGAAAGAATGTTAAATGGCTTATGAACACACTGCTAAAATAAACAGCTTCTACAGGGGTAAAGTGGTAATTATTGAAAATAGACTTTTGCTGTAATACAAGGGTTAAAAACACAGACATTTATAAAATGCTTAAGATGATATCGGGGGAGATTTATTTCAAATTCAGATGCTTAAATCTTGACATCTGTACATATCTGTAAGGATACTTAGATATGAAGTATGTGCTTAAGAATCTTTCATGATCAGTGGACACACTAACGATACAGACCTGGGGGGAAGTTTAATTTATTTTCCCACACCTAAATATTTAGTGCTGTTCGGGATGACTTTGATTGCCCTACCTGGGGTTCAGGTTCACTTGCAGGAAGGTATATGTTACCTTTCAGAAGCGTGAGCACTATATTCTTTTCTGTGTGTCCTTGTGTGTCCCCACTTGTGTGTGCATATATATACAAATATATATAGAAATATCTCTGTAGAGGGTATAAAATATACCTTCATTAATGTAATTGCTTCTTCAGCATACTGAGTTTAACAACAATCCCACCACTTGAAATCAAACAATAGCAGAGTTAATATAGACATATCAGTCCAAACTGAATTCTGTCATTTCATCACCAGATGATGAATACTCTGGAAGCATGGCAAATGGCCTCTTAGTGAGAGTCTGTGGTGCCTTTCATTTGCTAATGCAAACCTTGTGAATACTTTGAAATAGGAGCAATCTGTGTAAGCCCCAAACTCAAACACTTAGTCTACTTTATAGCGACAGTAACATATGTGTTATATTTTTCATTCTCTTTTCCCTTACGCTAAGGATAATATTTAGCAGTATAAATTCTTCTAGTCATCATACATCCACAGGCTATTTGATGCTCTCCCAGTTTCTGCTAGAGTGCAGCAGAAATTTATTGTCCTTCTATGCTTACTGTTTTCTCAGCACTTCTCCGGGATCCTCACAATGTGTCTTTTTCCCTGTTACCTTAAGTCACACCATTTTGTTGCCTTTCAAAAATCCAAAACCAGTACAGAACTGAGCTTGGGAGGGACAACTGCTTTTTTAGACTGATAGATATGCTCCCCAAAGTTGCAAATGTTAGGTTCAGATTCATTGCATTTGAAGAGGCTCAGAGGCAATTGTATTTTTTTGTGGTTCTCGTTCTGTTGTTAGTTTGAAGTTTTTTACTTCTATTGTGGCTCTGTACTGTAAGCCAAAGGGCACTATCTCATTAATGACTTTCTTTCTCCATGACCATAATTAAGGGTCACTAAGCCTATTGTGCAATCCCTGAGGGAGAACAGATTTCAAGACAATTTGAATGAATATGTTAATATCTGATTAGATAGAAAACTTGACCTTGATATAGTGAGGTGATTTCATACTCATCTGCAGCAATGCTGAGCTTTACTGTGACTTTTCATGTAGAAATGCATTGTGTTTCAGAACTAGGACTCAGTAATTAGAAGTATCTGATCCCTAGAGATATATAATCCCACAAACACATCTCTGAAATAATTTCTCATTCAGCATATTCAGAGTTTTGTGTACTTAACTGCAAAAAAACCTGTGGTAAGTTTAAGCCATTACCATAAGCTGTTTTAAAATTCCAATGTACTATGATCCTCACTAATTAAAAGTACCCCAAACCAACCAACAACAACAACAAAAAAAAAACCAGGTTCTTTTTCTAAAAATACTCAATGTTCATTTTAAAAAGACAAACAGATGATACTGAGTTCAAGTTTTTCTAATTTTTCTTCATATTTTCTTCCCTCAGAACATGAACAGGTTGCTGATCTTGTCATAGCCAAAGGAAATCAATGCTCTATCTTCTCAGTTTTTACATACTGTTGAAGCTGTCATGATTTTCACATAGAAGAAAGACATGTTGTTTTCTCTCACTTTCCAGTATAGTAGAGGGAAGGAACTGAAACAGGATCAGTAAAGAAGCTTTAAAATCTGATCTCTATCATCTACTTAGTGATCAAAGAGGTGGTTTTCTTCTACTGGACTATAAGTAGTCATTTTTAATCAAGAAAATAGATGCCTTGGATTTTTACAGATGAAGTAATTTGTATTTTTATGCCAGTATTTTCTTAGTATAAAGTGATTAGGTACATACCATATTGATTTTAAAGCCTTGCTCTTGTAAAGATTTATGCACATGCTTCAAGCATTCCAAGTACTCTCAATGGCTTTGCTGGGAGTACTTAGAATGCATATAATTAAAGTGTTGCGGAGGAGGGAAATTAATTGGTGCAAGATGATATTCTATAGAAATATATGACTTATTAGAATCGTAGAATCAACCAGGTTGGAAGAGACCTCCAAGATCATCCAGTCCAACCTAACACCCAGACCTAGCCAATCAACTAGACCATGGCACTAAGTGCCTCTTCCAGTCTTTTCTTGAACACTTCCAGGGATGGTGACTCCACCACCTCCCTGGGCAGCCCATTCCAATGGCAAATCACTCTCCCTGTGAAGAACTTTCTCCTAACATCCAGCCTATACTTCCCCCCAACTGACCTCTCACCACCCCCAACCACTGAATTTTAATATTAATATTTGTTCTTACATGGTTATGGAAGACATTCGAAGAGTAACACCAAACAGAACTACTGTTATCTAGTAAACATTCAAACAATAAACAGAGAGAGAGAATCCCCTCAGTCAATGTGCTGCCTGGGGTCAATATGCTATTTGCCCAGTAGATGGGCCCAAGCTCTTTCTGCTCTATGGGAGAAGGCAGTAGAGAATTACAGAGGCATTTAAGCATTTACTCACATATTATTATTACTAAGGCAGTATCCAAAACAGGTGGAGGTCTGTCCAATTGGCTGCTGAGACTTGATTTCTCCCAGGCTATTGTTGAAAGGAGGCAGACAATCCCTGACCTTGTCCCCAGATCCTCTGGATGATCTCCAGGACTTGTAGTCTTAGCAGGAAGACCTTCAGAGACAGGCAGGGAGGATGTCGTGCAGTCTCAGCACGATGTCATGCTGACCACACAGGCCAATCATGTACAGACAATCCAGGGTCTGTTCCTGGTAACTCGCAGCCGTGGAGTTTTACCAGGCAGTGATAAGGCAGTGGGTGTGCAATAGGGTGCACGGCTGCACGGGAGACTGAGCTCTGTAGAGAAAGGCAGGCAATATAGGCAAATAGCAGCAATCAGTGAAGCAAAAGCAAACAAGCAGGCACTTTGTTTACCTGTGTACCTCCTATTTATGAGATGTGAGTCGAGATTAATGGCCCCTTGGCCACCAGAATGACCAATCAGCTTGGCAGTTAACCAAAGCATACCATAATAGGCAAGGGCCACAGGCCTGGCCGCCCCAAATATGGGGAGAGCATGGGCCTTGTACCTCATAAGCCATAAGGCATTGGAGGGGGGAGGACTGGAGCACTGGGGAGTATTAGATTTAGTTTTTGGGTTGGGGGAAAATACAAGGGGTTTTGCCAGGGATGTGTTAATTGCTTTGTAATGTCTTCTCTGTATCTCTCTCTAAATATAATTCTGTATTTTTTCTCCAATTTCATTTGAGAGTTTCATTTCTGTTGGCTATCTTTAAAAACCATGACACCCGCCTAAAAGATTTGTTGCCTTGTCATGAGAGGAAATTATTATAACTGGGACTAATTTAGACAAACCATGCTCCTATCTCTTATTTTCTTGTTATTGCTATATACTCAAAATAATTTGCCCAGTTCTCTGAAAACTGTGTAATGGGCTAAGGCAGGTATCGTAGCACTCTGTTTTATTATTTTACATTAATTGTAACTAAAACAAATGACAAATACAAAGTAAAGTACAAGTAACATCCATCCTCAACTCATGGATCATTTAACATCATGTTAGAATGCTACTAAATAAGCATTTTGTGTTCTTTTTTCCCATGCAGTGTTTCTTATGATAAGCTGGCTATTTTTACATTGTATGACACCTACTATGTGAGGATGCAGAGATTTGAAGTTAGTTGCTTAACTGTTTGCAGTGAATAATTTGTGATAGTGCCATATAAAGGATGTGGACCCATTTCACATTATAGAATATTAAAAATGCAGCAGCCATGCTCCCTCTCTAGGTACTGGAGAGAGAGAAAGAGAGAGAGAGAGAGAGAGAAGTGCCTCTCAATATAGTCAATACTTTCTGGTTTTCACCTCATTTGCTCTTCTCCACTGACCAGAGAAGCAGTTTTATATGATATTTGATGAAAGGTCAAAAAAAAATGAATGTCAAGATGTAACGTGAAAGGTAGTACTTACCTTAGCTGATACAAGATCAAATTGTTGGTTGGAACTAGATATGCCATTCAGGCATTCCTAGCTTTCATGTGTCATTTTGAGGGAGCATGAAAGGCTTCATCAAATTTTATTAAGCTCATAAAAATAACCTTTAACTTTGTAAAGATGCAAATATTCCTGAAAAAGAATGAAGGTAATATTTTTGACCACTCATTAAGAAAGTCACATGTGGAGTCAGTTCTTAAACTGCTGAGAAACCCGAAACAACTTTTCTCACTGTTTATTGTAATTGTATATGTATTTGTCTGTATCTGTTGTGAATTTACTCCTAAGTTTACAGTTTCAATTTTTATGTTTGTGTTTTACAAGATCTGTCGCTACTCAAAAGAACTTTGACTTTGAAATGTCAATATTAGCAAACTGCAAGGATTTAAATATGCATTTTAAAACAATACTGAAAGATTTGTGTACACTGCTCATAGGGTTTTACAGCTGTTTCATAGCTTTGGAAGGAAGGACTAAAATGCCTTTAATCTTCTCTACTCATCATTCATTTGTGTTCAATAAGAATATCAAGCAGTTCTGAGGGAATCATACAGAATACTCTTAATCATGACTTGTAATTTTCTCCAGTACGCTGTCATGTTGCATTCCAGAGAACAGGAAAATACTGTTCCTTGAGTTGTTCACATGGAACAAGAAAAGGGACATCTTTTTAAGTGTGTTGGTACAACAAAGCTGTTTACAATGTAATTTTCTAGGGTTGCCAGGGGTGGAAATCCAAGAAATTCTGTTGAAATGAATACTGTAAGAACATGTTTTAAAATAAAAGTATAACACATTTCGAATGTACTGCTTTAGAAATTTTATTCCTAGAGAGAAATGTGGAAGTATTGAAATGCCAATCAGAGTTTAATTCAAAATCCCCTTGGGATGCTGTGCCAGACTCTTCTGTTCCTGTTCCTTGATGCATTTAGTTTTGTAAAACTTGCAGTATGCTATTAATAAATTATATAAAGTAAGAAACAGAAGAGAAGAACTATTACAACATTTATACAACATGAAACGTAGGCATTGATTTGACAGAAGTATTACAGAGTTCTGCTTACAGTGATTTTTAAGGTTTTCCCACTAGAAGCTTGAGAGAAATCTTTTATCAAGTAGTCCTGAATTTCAATCAGTTTTCTGGTAGCTTCAGTTATATGTTTTCTGCCACTTTTTGGACTATTTACCATTCTGTAGCCATCAGTGTGTTACTTAGAGAATACAAATAAAAATGTCATCTAAATATCTGATATACACAATATGTTTGGGTTTGTTGTTGGGTTTGGGTTTTTGTTTGTTAAGTTGTTTTGGTTGATTGGCTTTTGTTTTGTTTTGTTGGGTGGTTTTGGCTGGTTGGTTGGTTGGTTGACTTTCCAAAATTCTGGGAAAGGAAAATAATACCTCTGCTATGTGCTGTTGCAGGTAACTGCTTTGGGCATTTTGGTTTACACATATCTGTTAAGGACTTGATTCTCTTGTCACGTAATTACATCGACTTGTCTGAGGCAGGTATCAACTGCTGTCATTCTGAATAGGAAGCACTTTGGACGAGAGGTACACCAATAGGAAACAGTAAACATTACTGGTATCCAGTCTGTTGAATTAAGTGGAAATCATCCTGGAGTAAGCAACTGCTTGCTATGGATAAAGGCAACAAAATGTTTTTCCCTCTGCCTTTATGTTTCTTTCTATGCAGGTTTATATTCACTTTGCATCACCAGGTCGGTGTATATCAGTCCAAGACTATGGGCAAGTTTGAGCTACATTTTTGCAAGTAGTGTTACTAAAGAAGGTATAATCCACCACCACATTATTTATTTTTTTTTGTTAAAGACTTTTTGACCCAGCTCTGCAGCCTTTACACATAACCTTAAAGAGATCATTGCCTTTGTAAGGGGTGACGAATTGGACAGAATTATTTATATGACTTGGAAAGCTAGCACTTGAACAAAAGCATGAATCTTCTCTGTATCTATAAATGAGAAGATATTGTACCTTAACCAGACAACTGTTTTACTAGTAGTATACTTAATTTACTGCTGCGTATTTCATATGTATGACTTCTACGTTATTGTTAAAATCGTCTCTAATTCAACAACCATAAGATTTATGTCCATGAGTAGTAGTAAAGCAAAGAGTTCACCTTAGGTAATAGCTGTTCTTCCCTTATTTTTTGAAAGACTATCTGAAGACACTACTTATCTAAAAATCTCTTTTCAAGGAGGAGTACTATTTAAAAGTGTAGAGTTACCTGTGATGTTGAGCACATAAAAATAGGGAGTTTTAATTCAAGAAGAGCAAACAGTTTCATCTATATCAGAGTGCAGCATTCCTTCAGTAAAAACATTGCTCTTCTATATAAAAGAAGCCTTAAATATATCAAACTCAAGAGTTTTTAAAGTTTTAAGAAGTGTGACATTATTTGAGAAAAAGCATTTGATTCTGTATGTGAAGAGCATATTATACTTCTTCTTTGAAAGAGTTAGGGCACCATTTTAGTATCTGACTCTACAATTTTGTTAGATTTTTTTCCTATTTGGGTAAAGAAACTCTTCTTTTCATATTTAAGTAAGGAGTCAGTTTGTAATTAAGGCTTTAAGAGTAGGACTGTGAGTTATAATTCATTCGATATAGAACAACCATTCAGGACTGCAACAAGATGATTCTATAACCAAAAAGTACTTTTGCCTGAATGATCTCCCCTAAACAGCTCATATGGTGTGAAGGACAGACACTAGTTTTGCTGGTTATTTTTGCCAGCCTTTAGGAGAAATGTTGAAACAAAGCTCATTTCAAGCAGGTGACAGTGACTAAAAGAGTTTTTATTTCATAAGTCTTTCCAGATCCCAAATGCCCTGATTCATTTTTCTGCAGCATTACTCCCTATGGTTTTTGGTGCAGCCATAGGTCAGGAGTCTTTACTGGCCTGCATCAGGAATGGTGTGGCCAGCAGGAGCAGGGAGGTCATTCTGCCCCTGTACTCTGCACTGGTTAGACCGCACCTTGAGTACTGTGTCCAGTTCTGGGCCCCCCAGTTTAAGAGGAACATTGAGATTCTTGAACATGTCCAGAGAAGGGCAACGAGGCTGGTGAGAGGCCTCGAGCACAGCCCTACGAGGAGAGGCTGAGGGAGCTGGGATTGTTTAGCCTGGAGAAGAGGAGGCTCAGGGGAGACCTTATTGCTGTCTACAACTACCTGAGGGGTGGTTGTAGCCAGGAGGAGGTTGCTCTCTTCTCTCAGGCAGCCAGCACCAGAACAAGAGGACACAGCCTCAAGCTACGCCAGGGGAAATTTAGGCTTGAGGTGAGGAGAAAGTTCTTCACTGAGAGAGTCATTGGCTACTGGAATGGGCTGCCCAGGGAGGTGGTGGAGTCGCCGTCCCTGGAGCTGTTCAAGGCAGGATTGGACGTGGCACTTGGTGCCACTTGAGCTCTGTGGTACTGGGTTGGACTTGATGATCTATGAGGTCTCTTCCAACCTTGGTGATACTATGATACTACCTACCTACTTCAGAGGACTAGAACTAGGAAATTATCATTTTTTTCCCCACCTTACAAAAATGAGTGTAACATACCTGCTTTTTAGTGGAGTCTATTTACATTTTGACTATCAAATGCCACAAATTAAGAAAAAAAAAATAATAAAACCCCTCAGAAATCTGGAATATAAAAGGAATGGCATAGATGTTCTAATTTTGCCTAAAGAAAGGACAGGACTCAAACACTTTTTAAAGAGACTGACATTATAGGCCTACACATGTTCATGCCTAGAGTTAAGTCTGCACATAATTAGCAGTTTCGTTGAAATAATTGATAATATCTGAATTTGCAATAAAGATCTGTGTTAAGGCAACAGTTACAGATGGAAACAGGAAGTCTGAACAGGAACTACTGGCTAAATCATGTAAACAAAAGTATGAAATACATTGGTTGCTCTAAATGAGGTTGGTATATAAACAGAAGTTTTTCTTGCTTGTGGAAACAATAAAAGACAGCGTATTAGAATGAACTAGGTGCCTTTAAAAGTTTCTTATGCTAATTTTTATAATTAGATGATTATATTTACTAGATAAAGTAATAAAAAAGGTACATGAATGAGGAAGCAAATCCTTCAGAAGCCTTTTTCATACCCTTAAGAATCAAGTTGTCTTATTCCAAACAGTTGCTACAAGTCATAAGTCTAAATTGCTACTTATTTTCTTGCCCTTGTGTACATTGTAGATAACATTTATTGTAGTTATTAGTAAATGCAAAATACACATATATAAGAAAAAAAACCTGAAAAGTACAATAGCTAATTGTTCCTTCTCTAAAAACACACACACAAAAGACAGAATTTAGCTACTCTCTACAATTAGTAACTGATTATTTTAAGTGATTGTTAGAAAGCTAAATGAAAGCTGACTGAAAGTAAGAGGAAGGTGCTGATTTCTTTGAGTAATCTGCACATAGTTCTGTCCTACATTGATAGGCTTATTGTGTAGAAATGCAATCCAACACTGAGAAATCTTGTATGTCTTCACAGCACACTCTAAAGTCAGATAGCCACGTTAGCAAGAATGTGAGCAAAGATAACAAAGTCCATTTCTAATCAGACCTAATTAACCTGTGGAGGGTACTGCAACAATTCAACTGCCCTGCTTCTGTAAGGTTTCTCAGAGGTATTTCTGTAATAGTGCAGGTAAGAGAGGCAGCCAAGAGAGGCAGCAGTTTTTTCAGCAGTCTCTGAGTTCTCATTCAGGGAGATAAACAGGCTGCCATGAACCACTCGAAGGTCAAGATGAAGTGCAAAGTGCTATACATGGGGTGGAACAACCCCACATACCAATATATGTTGGGAACCATTCATCTAGAAAGCAGTTGGCAGAAAAGGGCTGAACACCAAGCTGATCCAGAAAGGTGTTCTTGCTACAATGATGGTGAATTCTATTCTAGGCTTCATTAGATAAAGTGTTGCCAGTAGGTCAAAGGAAATGATCTTTTCCCTAAATCCAGTACTGAGTTGCTACACTTTGAGTACTGTATTCATTACAAAAGAGACACAGACATACTGGATAAAGTCTAGCAAAGGGCCACAAAGATGATTAAGGAACTAGAGGATCTCTCTTACGAGGAAAGGCTCAAAGAACTTAGACTTTTCTGTCTGGACAAGAGAAAGTTCAGGTGGATGTGATCAATATGTACAAATATCTGAAGAGACAGTGCAAGTGGGACAGAATCAGGCTCTTTTCAATGGTGCCCAATGACAGGACCAGAGGCAAAAGGCACACACTGAAAATCTGTTCCATCCAAACTAAGAAAACACATTTTTTACTGCGATGGCAACTGACTGCTGGTGCAGGTTGACATGAGAGCTTGTGAAGTCTCCATAGAGATATTCAAATGTCATCTGGACAAGGTCTTGGGCAATCAACTCTAGGTGAAAGCGATTGCACATGGGTGATGGAACAGATGACCTCCAGAGGTCCCTCGCAATCTCAGCCAGTCTGTGATTTTGCTGTTCTTTTAGGAAATCTTCTAACTTCATTTCTGAAGTGAGCTCATTCCACCCATTTGTATGTATTAAAATGGCAACTCTTAATTTTCTCTGGTTTGTTTTTCCTGATCTGTCAGACTTATGGACTATAGGTTTGTGAGCTGTATCATGATCAAAGGCTAAAGTTCGGCCTGGGTTTAAGGAAAAGAATGTAACTAGACAGATAAAACTATCTGTATCCACATGCTGTGAGAATTAAAAATCAAGCTGTATTTTCTGCATTCATTATTTCTTTTTAAACATTAACTATTGCTTCAGCTAGCACAGCTCTTTGATGCAGAATGTTTTGCTATAGGCTAAGTGCAGTAATTTGCATTATACTTTCAAGCTCAAAATGCTTCCTTTTCATTATAACAAGGATTTTTTTTTGTAATTTTAAAGATATATACCAAACATTTACTTTGCTGAACTTTTCACAAGATATATGTAATTAGGACAAGCAGAAATCAAAGATTTAAAAAAAAAATTCCACTGTCTATTTTCAAACAAAATATTCAAATGTAATTTTCTAAGACCTTCCTGTGAAATTGTCTCAGTTTTCTCCTCTCTCTGTCCTCTAGCATCCATTTTTGTTCCATCTAATGTCACTGTGATGGTTTGAGTGTTCCCCGACCCCCCACACTTTAGAAATCACCCAGACTAGACTCAGATGGCTCTGGAAATGGAATGAACACCAGAACAAGAGGACACAGCCTCAAGCTATGCCAGGGGAAATTTAGGCTTGAGGTGAGGAGAAAGTTCTTCACTGAGAGAGTCATTGGCTACTGGAATGGGCTGCCCAGGGAGGTGGTGGAGTCGCCGTCCCTGGAGCTGTTCAAGGCAGGATTGGACGTGGCACTTGGTGCCATGGTCTAGCCTTGAGCTCTGTGGTAACAGGTTGGACTTGATGATCTGTGAGGTCTCTTGCAACCTTGGTAATACTGTGATACTGTGAAGCTTATATTTACAGCTATCACAATATACAAGCAGATATTTACAGTCTATACAGTTATAGACAGAAATAGACAAGGTTAAAAAGGTAATACAGAAACACAAAAGGCCTCCCAGAAACCTGAGTCCCCAGGAGGGGCTCTCAACTGCCCCTTCACCTTCCCCTTACCCCTCTCAACCTGACCCCAGTCCCAAGGAAGAGTAGAGGTTTGGTCAGGGGGGTTAGGGGATTAGGAAGCAAAGTGGATTAGAAAAGAAACGGAGGGTGAGGTTAGAGATGCAGCTTAGCCAGCAGCAGAAGTGCTGAGTGTGTTATCTATGTTTTGCTTTTTGGTTTTATGCATCTCAGCAAGCCTGTGAGTGAAGTAGACATCACCATTGTTTCCCTTTCACAGCCTGTAATCTAGTTCTTCTCACCAAAACATTCCAGCTAGCTTCAAACTAGAACACTAACAAGAAAAGTGTTGTTTGAATATAAAGAGATGCAAAATAGACCTAAAATATAAAATCCCTCTTCATCCAGAACGTTTTCTACTGTAAAATTAAGTACATAAATATCATACACGTTCATTAACAGAAAACCTTATTATTTTAGCATTTGTTTGTAATTTCATCAGAAGGACAGAATGTAGCCTGATCACATACAAAAAATGTAGTGCAATGTCAGGGATTCGATTTGATTTGATTTTAAAATACTTTCCCACTTAGAATTTGTCTCTGGTAGGAAATTTATTTTGTCTGTGTTTTCATCAGTGCACAAAATCAAATTACATTTCTGGGTCACTGTCTCCATTTTATTTCCCTCAATGTACCTTTCTTTTCCTTCTTAGAATCACAGAATCAACCAGGTTGAAAGAGGCCTCCAAGATCATCCAGTCCAACCTAGCACCCAGCCCTATCCAGTCAACTAGACCATGGCACTAAGTGCCTCATCCAGGCTTTTCTTGAACATCTCCAGGGACGGTGACTCCACAACCTCCCTGGGCAGATGTGTACATTTAAGGCATAATCCTTTTCAGAATGTAATACTTGTTGTAAAGGGCTTTAATTAAAATTTTGGGGAGATCTGAGGCCGATTTGATTGTTATTAAATAATTTATTAATATATAAAAAAAATTTCCCCAAACTTATATACAATAAACCCACACAAATCCTCTGTACACTGTTAGTGAAATCACTCTACAGAATGTCTATTTACAGTTGAATTAAACAATTTGGTATAGGTTTTAGAGAAGCTCCAATTGCTCAAATCAGAGAGTCTTATGGCAGAAAGTGCCACTGGTGGAGTCGGTAAAGGTCCTTTGCAACTTGAATAAGAGAGTTTAAGTACTCACAAATCAGAGTTTTGGTACCTATGGTCCCCAAAATGAGGTGAAGGCAGTCACGGAGTTGATCCCCGTGGGGCTAACAGTTCTTGGGTTTCTGGGGCGCGCTGTCTGAGAAGATCAGGCTGAATCGCTGCAGGTCACCATGGGACAAAGGCAGTAGCCTCAGGCAGAAGTCAGACGGGTGGAGAATAAAAAGGGTGGCGAAAGCCGAAAACAGGAGGCTACAGGCAAAAGCCAAACGCAAAAGGAAGGTCCCGAAGGCAAAGGAAGGAGTGTCCCAAAGGCAAAGCAGGGTGCCTTGTTTACTTAGATTGCCCCATTTATTAGCAATGTATGGAGATTGGTGGGTTTGTCAGACATAGCACTGTCCAATAGGCTTCTGGCAGCAGGCAGGGACATACCAAATTTGGAAAGGTCCCCAGGTCCTGTACCCCCAAACATGGGAAGAGCAGGAGCAAGCCACACGCCCAACGCGTGAGCTTATGCAACGTGACTACCCCGTGGGCCCTGAGCAGACCAGACAGTGTGGTGCCAAGGCCATTGTCCCCCCAATGTGCCTTCAGCGTGTTTACCTCTGTCTGGGGCAGGCAAGCATGTCCAGACAGGGCAAAAACAAAGCGAGGAATAGAAATAAGCCTGTTTTCGGGCCTACAGCCCCTCCATGACAATACTGTAAAAAGCAAGATATCTTTATTGGTTTGTCTTACTTTTTACTTACTATCTTACATCACTTCTCTGTCACTATCTATTTTTTAAAACTATGTGATTATTTAGTCTTCAATACCTGAGGAGGGCATGCAAAACACTAATTCACTGCCACTGTAGAAGTGTGGTGGAATGTCCAAATTAGACCTAGAATACATACCCATCACATGCCCTAAATACCTGCCTTGGCCCCTGCCTTTACCACTTCTTCCCAGGTGGAAGAAGAAGAAAAGCAGACAAAAGCTTTGCCGCCGTTCAGTCTATCACAGACCCCACATTCGGCCTTGTTTTGCAGCTTGCTTTGTTTTGTGGTAAACACAGGTCACGATCCTAGGCCTGTGCCTCTTCCCTCTTTGCAGAAGTAACGCAGGATTGATTGTAGGGCTGGTTTTATCTGTTGCTACTGACCAAAGACACCGGTCAAAATGCTTAAAACCTATCAAACTTGTTTGTTTGTTGCTGCTGCTTTTGTTTTGTTCGCTACCCGTTTGCCTTGGGTGCCTCTGTGTGCCACGACACTTTGCAACACATGTAACTGGGGACGGACTGAGAACCAGCAGCCCTGACCCTGCCTGACCGAGCCGAGGGACTGAAACCGGCTTGCCCTTAGGCTGGGATACCGCTGCCCGCCTGAGCTCAGCCGAGCCCGAGTATAGGTAACAGCACAGCAACAGCCTAGCAACCAGTTGCAACACTGGGCCCTGCTGTCCCACCATGCCAGCGCACCGCTCTGGGCCGAGGGCCAACTCCCTGCTATACACAGCACCCGATCGGACTGCTCCAGACTGCAAACCTGGACCCTGCTTTGCCCAGGTGGCTGCTGACCACCCGATGACTTCCTGAGAGCCACAGAGGACTTGTCTTGTGTCCGTGGGCTCAATCTGAACTGAACATGCAGCAAAGCCCCATCGCACCATTACCGCGTGGAAGTCCACCATGTGGCTGTGACTGTATTTTTCCTGTTCATGCTTTTGGATCACAAATATTGAGACTCTAACCAGTGAATAACTCTCTTTACTCAAGTTTGTGAAAGTTTAGGCTTAACCTTTAAGTGTCAGATATAAATATTTTCTTACCCTTTCCTAAATCATTTAAGTTTAATCTGACTGCGTAGATACATTCTGCAAAACTTAGTTTTAACAACTGCAGAATAGGATCTGTGTGTGTTAATTGTAAATAAGTTTGGGGAAATTTTCTATATTTAATAAACTATTCAATAATTTTTTATATCAGCCTCATTACAATTTACTCCCAACCCAGATTCAATCCCCTCCTTAACAAGAGGAAATCAAGAAAGCAAGAAACGGTAAATATAACTATGGCGACATTTTCCTTCTTTGATTCCTTAAAACAAAACCAACCCCCCCAATAACAACAACAAAAACAAACAACAAAACAAACCAACAACAAAAAAAAACCAACCAAAACCTCACTAAACCAACAACAACAACCAAAAAACCCAGCCCAACAAAAAAAATCTGTAAAGTTAAATATCTCTGCTTTTTGATTCTTCCTGTAGTGTTCTAGAGAGGGAACTAGGTCTGCAGTATTAGATTTACAGCTGTTTCCCATTTGCTTACCACCAGACTCTGTAACACATTTTCTCTCATCAATTTAACACAGTAGACAGCTTCTCACTACTCAGCACTCAGAATAGAATAGAATAGAATAGAATAGAATAGAATAGAATAGAATAGAATAGAATAGAATAGAATCAACCAGGTTGGAAGAGACCTCCAACATCATCCAGTCCAACCTAGCACCCAGCCCTAGCCACTCAACTAGACCATGGCACTAAGTGCCTCATCCAGGCTTTTCTTGAACTCCTCCAGGGACAGTGACTCCACCACCTCCCTGGGCAGCCCATTCCAATGCTAATCACTCTCTCTGGCAAGAACTTCCTCCTAACATCCAGCCTATACCTCCCCCGGCACAACTTAGTTTTACTTGTTTTTAAACATTTTCCTGAGTGCTGCCTAGTGCTCATACACATTTTAGATCAACTAACTGTGACATCTCTACTTATGACTCCAGGGCCAAAGTCATGGCATGCATAAAGCCAGAGCAATTTTACTTTGTGACTGAATGTAAGGAAGAGTTGAAAAGGTGGAATTCTGTCTCCAAATTTTGTTTAAAGTGCAAGTCTGTAATACAGAAGTGCTTTCATCTGTTCAACCTTCTCACCCTTATGAGTCCCCTGTTGTTAGTCTAGCATGTGAATTGTGCACAAAGTCTATCCTCCATTACATTACAGATCCCAAATTAAGTTCACATGACCTGAAGAGATGCAAGTCAGCTCTTTGCACCAAGCAATGAAGTTCAAGCCACCCATGTACAATCTAATTATTGAAGATGTACAAGGCAATTCATCTGAATAAGGATCTCTGTTGAGAGCTGTATTTTACTCTCCAGGACTATTAGATTACCTCTCTGAATTGAAATTTTTCTACCTAATAAAATCCTCAGAGTATCTAGGGACCTACTGATAATATCAGTAATGATTTGATCAGTTTAGCCAACTTTAGTGTTCCTCTTTTTTTGCATTCAAATTACATTTAAGCCACTACACATTCTCAATGATAATTCCTTCTAAGGATATGTTGGACACAGGAAAAAAGAAAAAAATATTAACTGCATGTGCATGTTGGAACAACTTGCACAGAGGATACGAAGTGCATTATTCTCAGTATCTCAGTGGTGATTTGGACATCAGAAATAAAGTTGACCTCATTTTCACAGAACGTTTTACATGGAGATCATAGAATCGTGGAATCAACCAGGTTGGAAGAGACCTCCAAGTCTCCAGATCATCCAGTCCAACCTAGCACCCAGCCCTATCCAGTCAACTAGACCATGGCACTAAGTGCCTCATCCAGGCTTTTCTTGAGAATAGGACCAATGTGATGTACTACTTGTGATATATAAACATAAATAAAAACTGGGGTTTGCACATAGAAAATAGCACAATAAAGCAGAAAATTCACATAATGACACTGTTCAGCAGAAGGATTGGAAAGTCTTGTAATAGAGCTTTTCTGTGATGCCAGTGTTCTCCACAGACACCTCAAAAATTCATGCACAAGATATGAAAACATTCTCACCTTAGTGTCAGCCACTGAGGTTTCAGGGCATGGAACCATAAGGTAGGAACTCTAGTCATTGACTGCTGACAGTACTAACAGTCAGGAGAATGTTTTTTCTGCTTACAAAAACCAGTGCAAAACCATCTTCCTGTGCAGATAAATAGGATTTAGAATAGAATAGAATAGAATAGAATAGAATCAACCAGGTTGGAAGAGACCTCCAAGATCGTCCAGTCCAACCTAGCACCCAGTCCTATTTAGAAGTCATTCAGACACATCTACTTAACACCTGAGAGAATATATCTCAAAAAGACAAAGTATGTACAACAGACTAGGCAGGAAGTGACTTATTAGTACATTTTATGTTGGCTTTTTTTCCCTGTAATTTTTACTATATTCAGAAAATAAAGTCTCAATCTTTTTTAAAGAAAAGACCCATAACCTAAAGAATAGGAAATAACTGTAGGTGAATTGCAGTAATGAGAGCAATAGATATAATTTCTAAATGCTAAGTTCTCAGAAAACATATTTAATTGCTGCTGCTTTCTACTTACAGTTAGGAAATTTGTATACCCAGGTCTACATTATTAGCTCATGTGAATAACCCTTTGACTGTTCACTTTAAATGTTGCCCAAATTTCCTTTGAATGAAGAGTAGGCTAACTTAGAATAATTCAAGAATTACACAGCTGACCAAGCCACAAAACTCTTGACAGTGAGACAATACAATAATCTTCTTGAAGATTTCTAGGATATATGCTGTACCCAGAAACTTTCTATCAGTAATTCACACAAAGAAGAATTTACTTATCACAAAAATGATTGTAACTGCTGCTAAAATCCAATGTTGAACCATCTGCAGAAGAGATACATGATCTCAATATTTCTGTTGTTGTTCATCAAAGTAAAATATGTGCTCAATAACAAAGGTACACACGTTGAAAACATGAAAACAGCAGTTTGCTTTTAGTTTCTTTTAATTGTCCTTTGAAGGAAAAGGAGGTCTCTGTTGACTGGAGAAAGGCAAATGTCACAGCCTTCTTCAAAAGAAGGTCCAAAAGTTAACATTAGGAACTAGAGACTTGTTTCAGTTCCTGGTAAAATCACAAAATTAGTACTTTTGGAGGACATTTCTGGGCACATGAAATTAAACAGGTGATTAGAAGTCACCATCATACATGTATCAAGAGTAAGTTGTGTGCAACCAACTTGGTTGTCTTCTGTGATAAAGTGACTACATTTGTATGGGAACACTTGTGCATGTTATTCCATGGTCTTCAGCAAGATTTTGATACTATTGTCCATGATGTTGAAGTTGAGATGTTACAGTCTGCATGGCTAAACAACCAGATGGGTCAAATATGTTTGGATAATGGGGCTCAGAAATCAGTTAATAGAGCATACTTTACCTGGGGGCTTGCAATATGCAACTGTGCTAGTTTGAGCCTAGCTGGGATGTTTTGGTGAGAAGAATTAGATCATAGGCTGAGAAATGAAAGCAATGGTGAGGTCTACTTCCCTCACAGTCTTGCTGAGATGTGTAGAAAGGAAAAGCAAAACATTAGATAAAGTCACTTTTGCTCTGCACTTCACTCTGGCACTTGGCTCTGGGCTGTGCTCTCAGCTATTCACCTGCTAGGGAGAGCTGGGGCTGCTGGCTGAACTCCATCTTGCTTTCTAACCTCACCCTCCATTTGCTTCTTGGCTGATTCACCTTGCTTCTTAATCCCCTTGGCCGAACCTCCATTCTTCCTTGGGACTGGGGTAAGGTTGAGAGGGGTAGGGGGAAGGTGAGGGGGTGGTTGAGAGCCCCTCCTGGGGACTCAGGTTTCTGGGAGGGGAGTTGTGTTTCTGTATTACCTTTTTACCTTGTCTATTTCTGTATATATCTGTATATACTGTAACTATCTGCTTGTAAATTGTGCCAGCTGTAAATATAAGCTTCATTCAAATTTCCAGAGACGGCTGAGTCTAGTCTGGGTGATTTCTAAAGTGTGGGGGGGTGGGGGATACCCAAACCATCACAGCAACAACAGTGTCTCAAGATGGAGAGACCATAAAGCAGCTCTGCAGGATAGGCTTTGAGGTGGAGTTGGGCAGCAAGATGAACATGAGCCCATGGTGCGTGTTGGTGGTAAAGGTGTGCAACAAGTTCCTGGAATGCATAAGCAGTGGCATAGCTTGAGATCAAGAGAACGTCTGGACTCGCTGTACATGGCACTCATCAGATAACATTTAGATACTGCATCCATTTTTTCCCATTTGTTTGTTCACAGAAAGACTTGGACGAGCTAAAGAGATCCCAGTGGAGGCCCTCTGACATACTGGAGGCTGCAACATTTGCCCTTTGAGAAGACAGTAGGAGAGCTGGGATGTGTCAGTCTTGAGAAGGGACAGGTTCAGTGCACCTAACAGACCACACAGCTAACACAAGGCTTCATCAAGGAGATCTTTTGCTTGTGATAGTAATTGGCATGTAAAATCTCCCCTTCCTTTGTCTCAAACCGCAAGTCTTTCGTGGTATTATTTTTCTCTTGATCCCACTGGACTGGAGTAGGAGTGAGCAAGTGGCTGCATGGTGCTTTATTGCTGGCTGGGTGGGCTTGAAATGCAAGTTACGAGGACAGTGAAGTAGTGGAGCAGGCAGCTCTGAAAGTTGTGCTCTCCCTAACCTTGGAGGATTTAAAGTCACAAGTTGGCCAAGCCATGAAAAAGCCTGGTCTCACCTCAGAGCTGGCACTGCTTTGAGCTGTGGAGTGGCTTAGAGTATCTCCTAATTTATCAGCTGGAACCACAGCAAACAAAGATATGCACTGGATTTTTTTTCTGTGATCCTATATTGTGAAATAAAGAAAAATTACACTGGGAACCACAGACTCATAGGAGCTTAAAGACAGAATAAATAGGACTGGAAATTGGATAAATGACAAGCATAAATGGTTATTTTCATAGCATTAGAGACAGAGAGAAATGAATACAGATAATTACATTTAGAATTTTGCAATATACATGAAGCACTCAGCACTCACATGAAGAAATACAGCATATTTTCTACCATAAAATGTGCTGTGTGATTGGACAAAAAGATCTTCCTTTCAATTGCAGTTCAGCGTTATGCATTGTACCCATATGGAGATGTGCCCAGTGTTGAAGGTATTGCAGGAGCATATATTACTTTTTAAAATACTCTATCTGACACAGGTGCTGAACCTCAGTTGTTTTTCCTCTGTCCTTTTTAGTTGTCTAATTTTTGTAACTGGAATTTGAGCTATGTGAATGTCTGAAGAGCAATGAAGCACAGCAGATTTGGCCCTTTATAAAGCCAGTAGATTATTGCATAAGAATCTGCATTACTTTTACAAGGAGGGGAAAACAGCTTGGCAGAATACTGAGATTGATTGATCCTGGAAAGATTTTGGCTTTTCTTGTGAACAGTTGGATTGGTAACAGAGACAGATGGATTGTTACTGCAAAGAGTTGGTGTGTTGCTAGGGAGAGCTGGAATGGTATGCCGGACAGGTGTCAAATTTGTGAACTGGTGTTCAGAATGAATGTTGCATTATCTACACACACACACACACACACATATATATATATGTATGGAAAATATATCTATAACTATAGACATTTATATATCTATGTCCACTGTCAATACCCTGAAGGGAGGTTGTAGCCAGGTGGGGGTTGGTCTCTTCTCCCAGACAACCAGCAACAGGACAAGGGGACACAGCCTCAAGTTGTGCTGGGGGAAGTATAGGCTGGATGTTAGGAGGAAGTTGTTGCCAGAGAGAGTGATTGGCATTGGAATGGGCTGCCCAGGGAGGTGGTGGAGTCACTGTCCCTGGGGGTGTTTAAGAAAAGCCTGGATGAGGCACTTAGTGCCATGGTCTAGTTGACTGGACAGGGCTGTGTGCTAGGTTGTACTGGCTGATCTTGGAGGTCTCTTCCAACCTGGTTGATTCTATTCTATTCTACCCAGCACTGTAATATTTTTGTTACTTTCAGAATGTCAAGATCATGTTACCAAAGGCACTTTTTGACCAAAGTAGGACAGACAGAATTCAGAAGATTAAACTGTATCTGTAGACTAGGAATTGCACCAACTCCAGCATATATTGAAATTCCACTCAACTGTTATTACTACTTCTTATGACTTTATCATTTAAGACAGTATAGGTCTTATTCTGCACTTGAATTGACTTCACTACAATAGAGCTTCACAACTAAGGAAGAAAGACTAATTATTGTATTCTTTGTGGCACTACAAACACAGATTTTGGCTGAATGTCATTATTATTCCATGGCAATGAGAAATAACTAAATAAATGATCCTAGAATGCCTTCCCCTTCCCCCTCCATTCTTTCTTTGCCTAACTTCACTCTTGATTTCTCTACATGCTCTATTTGCACATGGCACAGGTGAATGGATCGTGGAAATTGTGGTCACTTCACACACTGTGGTCCTTCCTCCTCAATCTGTTCACCTGCCTCGAGGTGGGGTCTCATCTATGAAAGACAGTCCTCTGTGAACTTCTTCAGTTTATACACTCCAACAGGCTGCAGTTCTTCAAGAACTGGTCCAGAGTGAATTCTCTACAGGGTCACAAGTTTTGTCAGCAAACCTACTCCATTGTGGGCTCCTCCACAGGCTGGAGGTGGATATCTACTCTACTGTTAGCCTACAGACAGACAACTGGACTCACCATGGTCTTCACATGGGCTGCAGAGGAATCTCTGCTGTGGTGCCTGGAGCACCTCCTTCACCTCCTTCTTTGCTGATCTTGCTGTGTGTTTGTTTCTTTCACATATTATCAGTTTTTGCTGGCTACTGCATGCTAACTTTTTCACCTTCTTAAATATTTTGTCACAGAGACACTACTACCACAGCCATTGATGGTCTTGAGCTTGTGCTTGGCCAGTGGCGGGTCCATTTTGGAGCTGGATAGCCTTGGCTCTGTTGCATCCATGGGAAGCTTCTAGTAGCCACCCTAGCAGTACCCACATTACTCGGACCTTGCCACACATACCCAATATACCCTTTTCCCATAATTTGTTCTTTAGAAAAATAGAAGTCTGTTTAATAACCAAATTACAGTAACCAAATTACAGTTTTCCTAACCTAGCACTATCAAAACAAAGAATAATTCAGTAGCTCTATGTGTAGCTAAGCATCTCTCTATGTTACAGATGGATTATAAAGTTGTAACTCCGGTGTTCTTAGGGTAGAATCATAGAATGATAGAACCAATGTGCAGTGAATATGTTCTCAAGAAATGCAGATATTTATTTATGTGTATTATAGTACATTGTACATTTTAATAATTGCATAATGAAAGGGTAAAGAGGGCTGTGTAACAACACATTGTGCCAGATGATGTAGTCTCTTCTTCTGGAGGTGTTCAAGAAAAGCCTGGATGGGGCACTTCGTGCCATGGTCTAGTTGACTGGATAGAGCTGGGTGCTAGGTTGGACTGGATGATCTTGGAGGTCTCTTCCAACTTGGTTGATTCTATTCTATTCTATTCTATTCTATTCTATTCTATTCTATTCTATCATGAATATTCAGACACTTTGCCTGCCTTCTATTTATAAATGATTGGGAGTTTTTAGTATACTGTATTTAACATTGCTAGATATTACAGTAAGACACAAAAAAGGTCAGTCTAGAATATTTCCTAGGTTAATACACACTATTACCTTCACTGTCCCTGACTGCCTACAGGAAAACTGTAATGTCACACATTTCATTTAATATCATGGATTTAGACTATCCTGTGCAGACCTGCTTAAAAGCAGCAGCAAATGTATGAAGTGCATTAAAACAAGCAAACAAGAAGAACTCGATATTCACATTTACAATATTTGACTATTCATATAAACCACATTTTTTCTCTACATAGTGATGGAATTGAGAACAGAACAGCAGCTGTTCGTTCTAGAAGAAGATATCTCCACATCATGCAGCCATAGCAATCATGAGTTTTCTGAAAAGTTACCTATGTTTTTTTTCCTTAGAGATATTATTGAGTCATTTAATGTAAAGTATTTGAGCTAATCATAGAATCATAGAGTCAACCAGGATGGAAGAGACCTCCAAGATCATCCAGTCCAACCTAGCGCCCAGCCCTAGCCACTCAACTAGACCATGGCACTAAGTGCCTCATCCAGGCTTTTCTCGAACACCTCCAGGGATGGTGACTCCACCACCTCCCTGGGCAGCCCATTCCAATGCCAATCACTCTCTCTGGCAAGAACTTCCTCCTAACATCCAGCCTATACCTCCCCTGGCACAACTTGAGACTGTGTCCCCTTGTTCTGTTGCTGGTTGCCTGGGAGAAGAGACCAACCCCACCTGGCTACAACCTCCCTTCAGGTAGTTGTAGACAGCAATGAGGTCCCCCCTGAGCCTCCTCTTCTCCAGGCTAAACACCCCCAGCTCCCTCAGCCTCTCCTTATAGGGTTTGTGTTCCAGGCCCTTCACCAGCTTCATCGCCCTTCTCTGGACACGTTCCAGCACCTCAACATCTCTCTTGAATTGAGGAGCCCAGAACTGGACACATTTTATCAGTGTAGGAAAGAAGTAACAGAAGAGATATCACAAAAGCGATGTTTTAGTTTTGGTTGTTTGGGGTTTTTTTTACTTTTAAGAAAGTGAAAATACTGATGCCCAAACGATGCCATTTCTTGCAGCTGCTGAGGGAAGAATCTGCATATTTTAGTTTTGGACAAAAAAAATCCCCGATCTCTTTCTAAGAACAGATCCAAAAATTATTTGGCTACCCTTTAAAGAGAGTGAACAAAGTTACTGTATAAAATAAAATAGAAACAGATGGAGGAATACTCTCAGAAACCATTTATTCAGTTTCTAGTAGATTCCCATCTGCCCTAAATTCTTTTACCAGGTTCAAACAAACAGCAAACAGGAAAGAAAACCAAAACCAAAAAGCTTTCATGAAGCTGAGCTTGAAAATTGTCACCAAATGAGCTAATAATTTATATTCCTCTAAACACAGCCAAATTTGTTGTAGTGAGTGCTTCCTAACTTGCCTTACACAGGCTGCAGTACTTGAGTTATTCGTAACTTTTTCTGGGGGATGGGTATCTGTTCTACTTTTTTGTTGGGTTTGGGGTTTTTTTTGTTTGGGTTTCTGTGTTTTGTGTTGTTTTGGTTTTTGTTTTTCTAGGAGACACTTCAGTAATTACACTTATTAGGTTCAGTTTTCCTAGTGACTCAGAAAGGTCAAAGCCTTAATTATAGACAAGAAAGAACCCCTGTGTATTGGTATGGATACACCAGAATACCACAACAAACACATTTCATTTTGCTGCTTGTATTCTGTGTGACTATGAGATGCTGGCACCTAAGTAAGTTTCAGTATGAGCTTCTCACAGATTTGAATCTTCTGTTGCTGAAGTAAGAGCTGCTGCTGAAAGTAGGTCATACAGGAATTAACATGGGTCTGTAAACATGCTATTTTTGAACAATAAACATAAACAGATACTTCTGTCATGTCAGGACAGGTTCTGACATTGATGAGATATTACTTCACTGGCTGACAATTTCTTATTTGCCTGCTAGCATTTATGGTGATACTGCATAGAAATATCATAAGAAACAGCTCTTCCTGTAGTGTGTTGATGACTAAGAAACTGGAGCATCTGGCATATAAGGCAATGCTGAGAGAGCTGGGAACATAGAGAAGGTTCAGGAGAATCTTGCAAACATGTATAAATACCCAGTTGGAGGAGCAGGGAAGACGGTCAGGCTCTTCTCATCCATGTTCAGCAAAAGGACAAGGTGCAGTGGGCACAAACTGAAATAGGAGTGTAAGAAAATAGTTTTCTAATATGGACAAAGACCAGAAAAGGCTGCATCCTTGCTGATAGTGAGCAACCTGCCCTATTTGTTCTTACTCTGAACATAAAGTTGGCCTAGAAGATCTACAGATCCAGCCATCCTGCATTCCTTTCTGCCTTCAAGCTATGAAATAGAGAATCACAGAATCATATAATGGTTTGGGTTGGAAGGGACCTCCAAAGGTCATTTAGTCCACCCCTCCCCTGCAGTGAGCAATAGATCAGGTTTTCAGAACCTTGTCAAGCCTAATCTTGAATATCTCCAGGGATGCGACCTCAACTCCTGTTCCAGTGTTCCACTACCCTCATAGTGAAGTGACATTTCAACCTTCTTTGGCAGGATGGGCTTAAACAGTCATTTCACAAACACCCACTAACTTTGTAAAACAACAAAAGTCACTCTTAGCTCTGTTGAATTAAATGACCTCGTTTCCCATTGAATAAGTTAAAAATAAGCATGGAGCTCCTTCAAGGTCTTTCAGAATTTAAGAACTCTTATTGGTTCAAATTACATTGGTCACTGATTTTTAGCTGAAAAAAAAAACCCCAACAATTAAATTCCTAAGCAATTGAGGGAAAAAATTAACATGTGGGATGGAGCAGTATTTTGCATACCTTGTGAACTACACACTTTGGTTAAGAATATCATAAGTATTTTATCTGGTTTGGTTCAAGAGATTAATACTGAGCATAGTGTATAACATCTGAAATATTTTGGCCAGGCCAAATAAATATATATATATATATATATATATATAAAAATCAGTGCCATGGTCTGCTTGACTGGATAGGGCTGGGTGCTAGGTTGGACTGGATGATCTTGGAGGTCTCTTCCAACCTGGTTGATTCTATGATTCTATGATTCTATATATAGATATTAGAATTTGAAATACAGGCAGTGTGTTTCTAAGAACTATGAAATTTCATGCCAAAATTTTGGAGAGGATAATAAAGAAATAGGGCATGGGAAGAGAAAGTGACCTATATTTGAGAGCAGAAGGGAAGAAATACACTGCCTGCACAGAAGTAACAGCTGAATGATGTACAATGTATGACACAACCATTCCCCTATTTCTGGAGAGCAATATGCTAATGTGACAAAACTTCTGTGCTAGCCAATGTACTGCTGAATGCTATTAATTACCCCATGGAGCATTAGACCAATAGACTGTCTCAGTTAGGATAATTCAGGATAGCACAAAAATAGTGTTATTAGCAAAATGGTCTCCTGCTATATCTGTTTGAGAATGGAGGTTTTGTTATGCTTTCAAGTGTAGTCCTATTGCATTTTAACATTTCTGCCTAGTGTACTACATGGTAGAACTATTTGTGGGGGGAGTAAACTTAAATTGTCTGTTTCATATATAGTATTGGCTTTGTGTAAAAATAGCTATTTATAACCTCAACTGTGTTACAAATGGCAGAACTATGTGGAAGGGGCTGCAAATGACATTGCCTTTAACATTTATCCTGTCAGTATTTTAAAGGCTGCATTTGACATGAATCATCTGAATTCGTATATGAGATATTTAATTTTCCTCATAGCTTTTTACAAGAATAGATGACAATGTCAGCAGTGTTAGTTGTTTCCTGGAAACTGTATTATTTAACATTTCTGGTTTGACAGCCTTGGTTTTTACTTCAGTCAAATTAGTTATCGCCTTTAACAATTACCTCTATTACAAGTTCTATTCAGATCAGGTACACAGGATGAAATTAGAGAGCATCACCTGTAAAGAGACATGATGTTATTAGACTCCAAATTTACATACAGGAACTGTATAATACAAAAATATGCATAGCATTCAAAAGAGCAATTTATACCACTCAGAAGTACCAAACAGCTGCTTAGCTAAAAGCTTGACTCAAAGCCCTCTGAAACAAATGGAAAGATTTTCATTGATTTCATTTCTTTTTGGCCCCGGCCCAAACCCACAGATTTCTAGCTGAGGGAGACCAAGCATTCATTAAACTGGCTATTATTTTATCAGAGAAAAGATGCCCAATGGAAAAAAAGCTTGTCAATAAGGAGAAAGAAAACACCACCCAAGCAAAGACTGGTCACTGTGTTCCTTTTTAATGCTGCATGGAACAAATAAAATAAGCTCAAGTAGTTATTTAATGCTCTAGTTTAAATGACTCATGCAAAACCTGTCAGAAAACAATAATTTCACTCACAACATCCAGTAACTATGAGGTGAAAAAAAAAAAGAAGATGGAAATAACATAATTTTATTAAAGATAAATATTTTTATAGCATTTTTTCATAAATTAACATATTTATAATTTGAAATTATCTAATCTGTACTGGAACTAAACAGTTTTTTAACTTAATACAGTGAAAGAAAAGCATATTTGAGTTATAGTTTCAATATTAGCATTTTTAGCTTGTCCCTTTGACCACACACTCACATACACAATTTGTCAACAAGAGACTGTATTATCAAAAGAAGCTATGAACATTCTACTCTCTTTTATATTAATCTTACTTTTTCAGTGAACTACTGATAGCAGAAATGAACAACAAAGGGGGGGAAAAAAAGTGTACAGAATAACTTCTCAGAAGAAAATTCTATGCACTATTATTTCTAACTACCATTCAGATTTCAAAGCTCTCCAAATTCTTATCTCCTCTTGATCCTTCACTTAGCTGGTCTGTAAATTTGTCCAACTTCATAGAATCATAGAATCAACCAGGTTGGAAGAGACCTCCAAGATCATCCAGTCCAACCTAGCACCCAGCCCTAGCCACTCAACTAGACCATGGCACTAAGTGCCTCATCCAGGCTTTTCCTGAACACCTCCAGGGACAGTGACTCCACCACCTCCCTGGGCAGCCCATTCCAATGCCAATCACTCTCTCTGGGAAGAACTTCCTCCTAACATCCAGCCTATACCTCCCCTGGCACAACTTGAGACTGTGTCCCCTTGTTCTATTGCTGGTTGCCTGGCAGAACAGACCAACTCCCACCTGGCTACAACCTCCCTTCAGGTAGTTGTAGACAACAGTGAGGTCACCCCTGAGCCTCCTCTTTGTCCTGTTATGGTTCTGTCCATGGTGTAATCTTCTACATGGAGCTATTTGAAGTTTGAATGAACTGAATACTAGTTTAGATGGCAAAAATGTTCAGCTCGTGACATTCAACCCCTGCTAAATATGAAAAAGACTTGATTGTGAAACTTCAGGCTGCCATATCACTGAACTATTTGTGTGTAACAATTTAAAATGAATGTGTTTCTCTTTGAGCAGCAGCTACCTACACACATAGTCTTTCATTAAACCTTACTTACGCCGTTAAGGCAGAAAATAGTCACTAAAGTACAGAAAGGCACATAAAAAAGGGACACTCTTCCCTGCCATCCCTCCTCTTTCCATACAGAGGAGGATGAAGAGAAAGCTCTGTGATGGTGTGTCTCTTTGCAAGCACAGCTGTTTGCAGAAACTCACCTATTCATGCTCCATTGATCAGTAGCAAAACCATTGTACTTTATGCTCGATACTATTTAGTTTCCCTGCCCAATTTTTCAACCAGTCTGAACTATTTGTAGTCTCCTGAGAATTGCATAGATTAAAAGGAGCAAAAGCTCACAATTCTCAAAGCCAACTTTTCCCTTCATTTTTTTTCTTTCAGAGATAGTCATGTTGCAAAAAAACCTTAGATGTAAAAAAAGATGAGAATTTCTATTTGAAGCCAGAGATTCACTGCACTCTATCCCAGTGGTCATGGTAGCAATTTGTGACAGTTGATGTTTGGAATCTGCTTGGGTTAATTTCTAGACTTGGACTTTTGTTACTTCTGATTTTTTTTTTTTTTTTTTTTTTAACTTTTGATTTTTTTTCCCCCTCCCAAGAGAGTTTATTTGAAATAAATCAACTTTCAAATGTTAATAAAGCTATCTCCCAAATATCATTCATTGTAAACAAACAAAACCCCAGGTTTTAGCATGTTGTGACACAGCATTTTCGGTACCTTAAGCTTCTGTAAGCTACTGCTACAAAGCAAAACGCAACTGCTTGTGAAAGAGGCAGTTCTAACTCTTGTACTGTCCCCAAACTTATGCAATGAATGGAATATCTTTTCCAGAAGATGCAGAGTAAGACAATGCCTACTCCTTTATTGGGCACAGGCTGCAATATGGAGATGAAATGTCACTTAAAACTTTGACTGCAATTAAGCCTCATGTATTTGTGACAGAAAACATGGCTGATAACTGTGTTGGAATGCATGATTAAAAGTGCCTTCAACTGAGCCATAAATCTGCCATAGGAAACATGGCCAACAACTAATTTGGAATGCATTATTAAACCATACTCTTATCAGGTTCAATAATATCCCAAGTTTACTAACATATCTTCTCCCAGGCAACCAGGAATACAACAAGGGGACACAGTCTCAAGTTGTGCCAGGGGAAGTATAGGCTGGATGTTAGGAGGAAGTTCTTCACAGAGAGAATGATTGGCATAGAATCATAGAATCACAGAATCATAGAATCAACCAGGTTGGAAGAGACCTCCAAGATCATCCAGTCCAACCTAGCACCCAGCCCTAGCCAGGCATCTAGCCCATGGCACTAAGTGCCTCATCCAGGCTTTTCTTGAACACCTCCAGGGACAGTGACTCCACCACCTCCCTGGGCAGCCCATTCCAATGCCAATCACTCTCTCTGTGAAGAACTTCCTCCTAATATCCAGCCTAGACTTCCCCCTGCACAACTTGAGACTGTGTCCCCTTGTCCTGTTGCTGGTTGCCTGGCAGAAGAGACCAACCCCTACCTGGCTACAACCTCCCTTCAGGTAGTTGTAGACAGCAGTGAGGTCCCCCCTGAGCAAAAAAAGAAAGAAAGACTTTCTCACCTAAACCAGCCTTTTTGTCTTAACAGTGTTTTCAAGGACAACAGTATCTTTATGCTTGAAATATTGAACTAATTCTGGTCTGATATGAGGATTTATGTGATTGTCAGTCATACTGTCCAGTCACCATTAAATAGATGGTATCATCCTGCAAATAGTTCAATAACTAATTTAACTTCCAACTTTATATCTCTAACGATGCATCAGTAGCTTTACACTTAACTTCAGGAGCTGCAAAGTTTTCTCACAACTTTAGTATGCATGAAATATATTTAAAGATCTTTCAATTTAACAAACTTAGGCTCATTAATGGAAAAGCAGCATTATCCACAAAGTTCAGATGCAAACTTCAACATCTGTCAGTGATTAGAGTGAGGGATTTTGTCTCTCTCATTAGCTTATTTTTCCAGGCAGTCATGATGATCAGAGACAGAATGCTTGAACAAACCAATTACTCCTGATTTATTTGATGTGTTGAAAACTTCACATTTTGCTCAAAAGTGTGATGTAAATTTGTGCTGGTTTGAGGCTAACTGGAATATTCTAATGAGAGAAATTAGATTATTGGTTGTAAAAACAGTATAATGATAAAGTCTGTATCATTCATTGGTTTGCTAAAAGGGATAAAAAGCCAAAGTATAAACAGTTTGCCTCAGAGCCCTTGTTCCTTTCACTTTGCCAGGGGAGGTCTAGGCTGGATGTTAGAAGGAAGTTCTTCCCAGAGAGAGTGATTGGCATTGGAATGGGCTGCCCAGGGAGGTGGTGGAGTCACCATCCCTGGGGGTGTTCAGGAAAAGCCTGGATGAGGCACTTAGTGCCATGGTCTAGTTGAGTGGCTAGGGCTGGGTGCTAGGTTGGACTGGATGATCTTGGAGGTCTCTTCCAACCTGGTTGATTCTATTCTATTCTATTGTATTCTATTCTGTTCTATTCTAATCTCCCACTAACAGATAACAAGTAAGGAGAGAAAACAGAGAAACCAGTCAGCAGTATCAGAAATATTAATATATAGGCTTTTTTTCTTCCCTCAAAATAAAGCTCTTCAAAATGCAGGAGCCAATTCCTCCTGTTTCTATTAATCAGCACACTGTTTGAAGTAAGTATTAACTAAGGCCAAGCCCATATACCCTTGTAATAAAGGTAATTTTTATCCTTAAGTGCTTATATGAAGTATTAAATGAAGATAGGAAGCAATATGTGTGCAAATCAGGATGTAAAAATGCACTGTTAACTGAGTGAGTAATTTCAAACAAAGCTCATGAAATAAGGTGCTGCTTGTTTCTCCCTTGATTGGAATGTACCAGCAGCTTTGTGAACTTTATTGATGATCTGGATGGGGGGATTGAGTCCAGCATCAGTAAGTTTGCAGATGACACCAAGCTAGGAGCAGGTGTTGATCTGCTGGAACGAAGGAGAGCCCTGCAGAGGGACCTAGACAGGCTGGATGGGTGGGCAGAGGCCAGTGAGATGAGACTGAACAAGGTCAAGTGCACTTTGGCCACAACAACCCCAAGCAGCACTACAGGCTGGGGACAGAGTGGCTGGAGAGAAGCCAGGCAGAGAGGGACCTGGGGGTACTGGTAGATTGTAGGCTGAAGATGAGCCAGCAGTGTGCCCAGGTGGCCAAGAAAGCCAATGGCTTCCTGGCCTGTATCAGGAACAGTGTGGCCAGTAGGACAAGGGAGGTTATTCTGTCCCTGTACTCTGCACTGGTCAGCCCACACTCCCCAGACAACCAGCACCAGGACAAGGGGACACAGTCTCAAGTTGTGCCAAGGGAAGTATAGGCTGGATGTTAGGAGGAAGTTGTTGTCAGAGAGAGTGATTGGCATTGGAATGGGCTGCCCAGGGAGGTGGTGGAGTCACCGTCCCTGGGGGTGTTGAAGAAAAGCCTGGACGAGGCACTTAGTGCCATGGTCTAGTTGACTGGCTAGGGCTGGGTGCTAGATTGGACTGGATGATCTTGGAGGTCTCTTCCAACCTGGTTGATGCTATTCTAACAACACAGCAGCTTATTTTTTCACACTTCCTTCATTTATACTCCCTTCACTGTTCTGAAGAGTGCTGTGTTTTGAACACAATATACAATATTTTCTTTTTTAATACATATTTTATTGGACAGGTTCCTAGAAGCAGAATGGTGAGACAAGGCTGTGTTTCAAAATGCCACACATCATTTTACAAGTGGGTAGCTGTTTGGGATATTGGCAACCAGCCAGCGAACATTGTGCATATTTGCATTTGGCACAGGGGCAGGAGGTAATGAAGAGCAGGTTTGAAGACTGAGAATGTTTTTCTATTTTAATGGTTTGTAGATGTTCTAGGGTTTTATCGTTATTGGTGGAGTGGGTAACTTTGGCCAGTGAAGTTTGTGTATTTTTATAGATGGGGAATTAACAAAAACCTTTATATCATTGTAGACAGAGTTAACTTCATCAGAACTGTGCATTTCTTTGCCCAGAATGTATATGTAAATACATTTACTTTTTTTTTTCTCCCTTGACCACAAGGCAGGGTTCTCAAAGATTGGAGGAAGTGCTATCCCGAGACGTTTGTGGTGGTTTTGCCTCAGCTGGGGGCCAAATGCCCACCAAATTTGCTCTTCAACTGTGTTAGAATAGAACTCTATCACTCCCCCTCTTAAATAGACAGAGGAGAGGGGAAAATATAACAAAAGCCAGTCATAAGAATAGAAGCAATTTAAGAATGACAACAAGCAAAGCAGCAGACTGTGCGGAAGCAGAAGCAGAGAGAATAGAATAGAATCAACCAGGTTGGAAGAGACCTCCAAGATCAGCCAGTCCAACCTAGCACCCAGCCCTATCCAGTCAACTAGACCATGGCACTAAGTGCCTCAGCCAGGCTTTTCTTGAACACCTCCAGGGACAGTGACTCCACCACCTCCCATCTCTGCTTCCCATCAGCAGGACGATGTTTGGCCTCAGGAAGCAGGACTCTCCATGTTTCATGGTTACTTTTGGAGAACAGACACCATGGACCCATCTTCCCCAACTTCCTTCCTCCATTTCATTCTTACATCTGAACTGACATCACATGGCATGGAATATCCCTTCGGCCAGTCTGGATCACCAGTTTGGCTGTGTCCTCTCAGCATCTTGGGGCAGAAAAAACCTAGCCTGGGTGCTCAGCTCAGCAGTAACCACAACACTGGTCTGTTAGCAATGCTCAGCTACAGCACCCAAAACCACTGCATTAGAAGGATATTTTGAGGAGAATCGTCCCCAGCTCAGCCCAGTTTAAACCTACTACAGACATTGTATAAAGAAGAGAGTCTTTTGTGTCTCTTGTCAACAATGTCTTCCTGATAAGGTCTGTCTTAGTCTCTGACTTGAGATTACTTTGGCTACTGGAATGGGCTGCCCAGGGAGGTGGTGGAGTCGCCGTCCCTGGAGCTGTTCAAGGCAGGATTGGACGTGGCACTTGGTGCCATGGCCTAGCCTTGAGCTCTGTGGTACCGGATTGGACTTGATGATCTATGAGGTCTCTTCCAACCTTGGTAATACTGTGATACTTTTCAGTTAGCTTTGTTTTGCTTACATAAGTGATTAACAGGAACAGGAACACTTGGGTTAATGGACCATTTCACTTAGAAAAACTATTGTAACAATATGGGGTTTTGAGTCATGACTTTCATGTACTAAAATAAAGTGAGGTATGATGTGGTATGAAAAACTTTATCAGGCACAGTCTAAGGGGAAACTGCCTAAATCATTTGCCATTTAACCTTTCTCATAAACTGCAAACATCTTAATTCATGTGAACAATATTTTATATCTTATCACTCAACCACATTTACTTTGAATATGCACAGACAAGAATGAAAGAGGAAAAGTTGATTTCTTGAAAGACAAATGTTACCTATTAAGTCTTTGGGGTTAATCTCAGTAATTCTCAGCTCGAGTGATGGGAAAGCCAAGTGTTAAGGTTCACTAAGGGATTTATTAAGAAAAATAAAATTAAAGGGCACCTTTGGGGTGATTTTACCTAATTAAACCATTTCAAGTTTACAGCATGTTTGGACAAAAGGACCTTTTCCATTATACCCTGCAGATCCTGAAGTGATTCTTGGACTGTCTATACTTTTGTTTAGCATGTAGTGACCAGATACTGAGAATAGAAAAATTAGCAGTTGTAGCTTGGAACATTGAGCCTATCATTGAACCTGCTGCTCTGTCACATTCCTTTGCAATTCTACTGAATGCATTGCAGAAAGAATTATGGTTTTTATATGCATACCTGTATTTTCTGTATCATCCCACTGGGGTGTTTACTTGTTATACTGCATGTGCCAAATTACGCTGCAGTAATTCCAGAGTTAGGCTGGTGAGTTCAATGGAGGCAATCCAAATGTGCAGTTGGATGACTGATTGGAATATATGGAATGTCTGCTTTCCTGAAAAGCTCTTAGTTTGATGTGGGATTTAAAACTGACTTTTACTTAGATGTAAACTGAGATTTGTTGAGGTGCTGGAACATGTCCAGAGAAGGGCAACAAGGCTGATGAAGGGCCTGGAACACAAACCCTATGAGGAGAGGCTGAGGGAGCTGGGGGTGTTTAGCCTGGAGAAGAGGAGGCTCAGGGCAGACCTCGTTGCTGTCTACAACTACCTGAAGGGAGGTTGTAGCCAGGTGGGGGTTGGTCTCTTCTCCCAGGCAACCAGCAACAGAACAAGGGGACACAGTCTCAAGTTGTGCCAGGGGAGGTCTAGGCTGGATGTTAGGAGGAAGTTGTTGGCAGAGAGTGATTGGCATTGGAATGGGCTGCCCAGGGAGGTGGTGGAGTCACCGTCCCTGGGGGTGTTCAGGAAAAGCCTGGCTGAGGCACTTAGTGCCATGGTCTAGTTGAGTGGCTAGGGCTGGGTGCTAGGTTGGACTGGATGATCTTGGAGGTATTTTCCAACCTGGTTGATTCTATTCTATTCTGTTCTAAATATGTTGGTGAGAATCACGGCCAGAGTCACACTATGAACACCAGTGTGGTTAAAAGTTGTGCTCCCATTTATTGCAGAGATACAGTGACTTATGTGCTAACTCAGAAGAGGCATGCACAGGTAATTTACTTTGGGATTGGTACATACATAAGGCACAGATAGGCTAAGGCTGTGTGTGAGGTACAGATAAGGTAAGGCTTAACAAAAACATTTATGGGTCAGCCTCCTGTGGCCAGCAGATCCTGCCCCCTTGCAGCTGGATGTGGGGGTTTGTTTCATCACCTTAGCTCCTGCCTCTGAAATGGGCTCAAGGACATTCTCCCTTAGCTCCTGCCTCTGACATGGGCTCAAGGACACTCTTCACAGCACGGGTTGCTCATGTTTATCAAATCCTGTGCTCTGTCAGCAAGAAATGCTTCCACAGATAGACATTCAATCATAGAATCTGTCAGAGTTGGAAGGGAC
>WAAF01008353.1:14181-25566 GCA_013400475.1 Tricholaema leucomelas
CCCTTCCCTTCCCTTCCCTTCCCTTCCCTTCCCTTCCCTTCCCCTTTCTTTTTCCTTCCTTCCCTTCCTCCTTCTTTTTCTTCTTTCCCTTCCTCCTTTTTTTTTGTTCCTCCCTTTCCCCTTTTTTTGTTCCTTCTCTTTTTCCCTTCTCTTTGCCCTTCTTTTTATTGCTTCTCCTTTTTTTTGTTGCTTCCCTTTTCCCTTCTCTTTGTTCCTTCTCTTCCCCTTTTTCTGTTTCTTCCCTTCTTCCTTTTCTTTGTTCCTTCTCTTCCCATTTTTTTGTTCCTTCTATTCCCCTTTTTTTGTTCCTTCCCCCTTATTTTTGTTCCTTCTCTTCCCCCCTTTCTTATTCCTTTCCCCTTTTTTGTTATTTCCCTTCCCCTTTTCCCCCTTCCCTCTTCCCCCTCAGGCTCAGGAAGGTTAGGAGCCAGCTCATCTGTCATGCTTAACCAGCTGATGAAAGCTGTGCTGCTGGCCAGGGCTGTGGCTCCTCTATTTTCAGCCTAAATCTCCATGGCAGAATCCTTCTCTAATTTGTTACTTCCTACAAGGTGGAGCTGCTGTGCTAGGGGTGGGCTGGAGGCTGCTGGTAGCATCGAGTGTGTGGTGGTGTCTGTGGAGCTCAGCAGGCTTCTGCTGGGTGGTAGATCTGGCAACGTGAGCTGTGTGGTCTTCAGCAAAGGGCTCTGACAAAGGGCTTGGAGATCTCGAGAGGAATGGGAAGCAGCCACCATGACCACACTTAACAGGGTGCTGCTGACTGAGGAGCAAAGGTGGGAGGACATCTCAAATGCCAAAAAGTCTTCTCTGCAGACTCTCCAAACCCAGCTGGGCATCAGGGAAGGAAGTTTATGACTTTCAGCAAGGACAGGAGTAGAGTCCTGCACCTGGGGAGGAACAATCCCCTGCACTGTGACAGGTGAGAGGCTTAGAGTGGATCTGAGGAAGAAATTCTTCAGTGTAAGGGTGGTGAAACACTGCAACAGGTTGCCCAGGAAATTTGTGGATCCTTCCTCCCCGGGGATGTTCAAGACCAGATTGGATGAGGCCTTGAGCAACCTGGGCTACCTGAGAGGCAGGAGAGATGGAGTGTATGGTGTGGAACACTGCAACAGGTTGCCCAGGGAGGTGGTTGAGGCTCCATCTCTGGAGATATTCAAGGTGAGGCTGACAAGACTCTGGGCAGCCTAATCTAGTTGAGGATGTCCCTGATGAGTGCAGAGGGGTTGGGCTGGATGAGCTTTGGAGGTCCCTTCCAACCCAGACCATTCTATGATCTCTGAGGTCTCTTCCAACCCAGACCATTCTATGACCTCTTAGGTCCTTTCCAACCCAGACCATTCTGTGGTCTCTGAGGTCCCTTCCAGGCTCCATCCCTGGAGATATTCAAGGTGAGGCTGGACAGGGCTGTGGGCAACCTGTTGTAGTTCAGGATGTCCCTGCTGACTGCAGGGTGTTGGACTGGATGAGCTTTGGAGGTCCCTTCCAACCCAGACCATTCTATGATCTCTGAGGTCGCTTCCAGCCCAGACCATTCTATCATGTCTGAGGTCTCCTATAACCTAGACCATTCTATGATGTCTGAGGTCTCTTCCAACCTAAAGCATTCTGTGAATCCGTGACCTACTGGAAATCAACTCTGCAGAGGAGGACCCAAGAGTGCTGGTGAGCAGGATCCCCATGGGGCAGCAATGAAGACCAGTGGAAGGTTGCAACTGGAAAGAGTTTCATAGGGAGATAGAATTCTAAAATCATTAATGTTGGCAAAGACCTCTCAGATGAAGTTCAAGCCTCGACCCAAGCCCCCCTGCTCTCTAAAGCACTTCTCAATGTGCCATGTCTACTTCTTTTATGAACTCCACCAAGGGTGCTGCCTCCACCAGCTCCCTGGGCAGCCTGTTCCAGCATTTGAGAAGAATTTCAGTCAAGGAGCTTCTTCTCATCTCCAACCTAAACCTCCCCTGGTGCAACCTGAGGCCATTTCCTCTTGTCCTGTAGCAGTGGGAAAATCCTGGTGGCAAACGCTGCAGGTTAGAGAAGCATCTCAAGAGCCAGTCCATGCCTGCATGATTCATGTCCCTCGTTCTCCACCTACTGGTCGCATTTTTAGGACCTAATGCCCCTGCCGGGAGTGCTGTGGAGGTCAGCACTTCTTAACGCCTTTATCCTGTGCAAGCAGCTAACTGGGAAATGCTCGTTAAGGCTGTGCAGGTGGTGCAGATCTCCATATATGAACAGCCCTCCACTCGTCTCTTTGCACTGCAGAGCAGCCTTGGGGTTGGCCAAGCTTTGCTTCTGCAGGGTGGCCCAGCTGCTGGGTGGATTGCTGAGGGTTGGGGGTTCCTGCTGAAGCCACCCATAGCTCCTTACTCCCAGCTGCCAAGTTGCCCATTCCAGCATCTGAAAGGGACATCCAGTATCTGAAGGGGGCTTCAGGACGGTGTGGCAGGGTCTGTTGATAAGGTCAGGAGGAGGAGGAGGAACGGGTTTAAACTGTGCTGGACTGTATCCAAAGCAGTGTGGGCAGTGGGGCAAGGGAGGGGATTCTGCCCCTTGGCTCTGCTTTCCTCAGACCCCACCTGCAGTCCTGGCTGCAGTTCTGGAGCCTCCGGCACAAGCAGGACATGGAAGTGTTGGAGCCAGTCCAGAGGAGGCCACCAAGATGCTGAGAGGGCTGCAGCAGCTCTGCTCTGAGGACAGGCAGAGGGAGTTGGGGCTGTGCAGCCTGGAGAAGAGAAGGCTTCCAGGAGCCCTTGGAGTGGCCTTGCAGGATGTGAAGGGGGCTGCAGGAGGGCTGTGGAGGGACTACTGACAAGGTCTTGTCATGAGAGGAGGAGGAATGGGTTTGAAGTGTCAGAGGGGAGATTGAAAGTGGATGTTAGGAAGAAGTTTGCAGTGAGAGTGGTGAGAGACTGGCACAGGTTGCCCAGGGAGATTGTGGAACACCTCCACAACCTCCCTGGAGGTGTTCAGGACCAGGTTGGATGAGGTCTTGAGCGACCTGTTCTAGTGGGAGTTGTCCCTGCCTATGGCAGGGAGGTTGGAACTTGCTGAGCTTTGAGCTCCCTTCCAACCTAACCCATTCTATGATTTTCACTCAGCAAGCAGAGGCTGACCACCAACCATCCTGAGGAAAAATGATGCCAATTAAAGCTAATTAATAAACACTCCCTATTACAGCCCATATGCATGCTAGGTGTCTACACTGGGCTGAGCTGAAAATTAGCACAGCTCATTAATCCAGATGGATAGGAATTGCCCAGCACAGCTTCCACTATTAATACAGCTTAAAGAAGTCCTCCTCTTGTTTTGCCTTCATCTTTATCTGCTGCCTCCCCACACATGAGAGGTCCTCTTTAGTCAAACAATATTAGGATGAACATTGCTAATCAGACCAGGCCAGATGGTTGGGCTCTCTTCTTGCCAAGTGGAGGTATTGGAACCTATTTCATCTGCAATCTACATGAGCTCCATGTGGAGAAAGATCTATGGGCTGATCCTGAACACCTCCAAGGAGGCTGTGGAGCACAGAAGCACCCAATGTGATCTTTGATCACATTGGGTGCTTCTGTGCTCCACAACCTCCCTTGACAACCTGTGCCAGTCTCTCACCACCCTCACTTCTTCCTAACATCCAGCTTCAATCTCCCCTCTGACACTTCAAACCCATTCCTACTCCTCCTGTCATTACAAGACCTCATAATTTGTCCCTCCCCAGCCTTCCTGGAGCCCACTTCAGATGCTGGAAGGCTACTCCAAGGTCTCCTCAAACCTTTCTCTTCTCCAGGCTGGTTGCTTGAGTCATGACTGCTCAGTAACACCTCCAAGTCTTTGGCCCTCTCTTAGATTCATCACAGAATGCTGAGGGTTGGAAGTGACCTCTGGAGTGCACTGAGCCCAACCCCTCCTTGCTAAAGCAGAGTAACCTACAGCAAGATGCACAGGATTATGTCCATTTGGATTTGGAAAGTCTCTTAACAAGGAGACTCTACAACCTCTCTTGGCAGCCTGCTCCAGTGTTCTGCCACCTTTTCAGCAAGGAGGTTTCTCTTTGAGTTTAACCTCCTGGGTTCCAGTCTGTGCCCATTGTTCCCATCACTGAGCACTGCTGACAAGATCCCAGCCCCAGCATCTTAATCTCCACCATTTAGCTCTTGCTGAGCATTGCTCAGATCCCTTTTGGGGCTGCTGACAAGAGCCCAGCCCCAGCATCTTAATATCTACCCTTTAGCTCTTGCTGAGCATTGCTCAGATCCCCTTTGGGGCTGCTGACAAGAGCCCAGCCCCAGCATCTTTATCTCCAACATTTTGCTCTTGCTGAGCATTGCTCAGATCCCCTCTAGAGCTGCTCTTCTCCAGGCTCTCAGCTCCAGGGCTCTCCTCACAGCAGCTTTGTAGACTCCATGAGACTCTATCCAGCAGTTCCCTGTCCTTCTTAAACTGCAGAGCCCAGAACTGGACACAGTACTCCAGATGTGGCCTCACCAGGGTAAAGTAGAGGAGAGGAAAACCTCCCTTCACCTTCCGGCTACACTTCCCTTGATGTACTCCAGGACACCATTGACCTTCTTGGCCAGAAGGGCACATTGCTGGCTCATGGGGAACTTGTTGTCCACCAGCACTTCCAGATCCTTCTCTGCAGAGCAACTTCCCAGCAGGTCACTGCTCCCTACCAGTGCAGGCCTAGAATCATAGAATCAAGCAGGTGGGAAGAGACCTCCAAGCTCAGCCAGCCCAACCTAGCACCCAGCCCTAGCCAATTAACCAAAACATGGCACTAAGTGCCCCAGCCAGGCTTTGCTTCAACACCTCCAGGCATGGGGACTCCACCACCTCCCTGGGCAGCCCATTCCAATGCCAATCACTCTCTCTGCCAACAACTTCCTCCTAACATCCAGCCTAGACCTCCCCTGGCACAGCTTGAGGCTGTGTCCCCTTCTTCTGTTGCTGGGTGCCTGGAAGCAGAGCCCAACCCCAGCTGGCTCCAACCTCCCTTCAGGTAGCTGTAGACAGCAATGAAGTCTGCCCTGAGCCTCCTCTTCTCCAGGCCAGACACCCCCAGCTCCCTCAGCCTCTCCTCATAGGGCTTGGTTGTACTGCTCCCCAGTGCAGGACTCCACACTTGTCCTTCTTGAACTCCTTGTCCATCCCCCTGCAGTCAGCAAGGACATCCCCAAATAGATCAGGTTGCTCAGAGCTCCAGCCAGCCTGACTTTGAATGCCTTCTACCACCTCTGTGGGCAACCTGTTCCAGCGTTCTACCACCTCCCTAACACAGAACTTCTTCCAGAGGCCCACTTCAGGGGAAGGTTTCATTGACAGGAAAGTGTCACTTGCATTTCTCACAGAGGTTGTCTCCTTTGGTTGTTATTTTGGGCTGGTTTTTTTGCCTCTTTCAGCTGAAATATCCTTTCTGTGTGTACAGGGAGCTGGAATGGCTCAAGAATGATTTCTTCCAACCTTTAGAAGGCATCTCCATAGTCTCCTATTGGCTTCTTTAGTGCTTTCTACTGCTTTAACATCTGTTTTCCTCCAGAATTATGTGTTGATGGCATTTTAATCAAGTCTCCTTATTAAAGGTGTGAGGACCACTTTATGCAAGGTGAAAGCTTGAGCACTATCTACATCAACACCTGCCAGAGCTTGGTGATTATACATGACCTACATAACAGCTTTACTGTGACACTCTGACTATCTTCTCACTCATTTCTGGCTAAGTTCTCACATTGAGAGGCTGGAGGAGGTCCAGAGAAGGGCACCAAAGCTGGGGAAAGGTCTGGAGAACAGGGCTGGGGAGGAGCAGCTGAGGGAGCTGGGGGGGGTTGGTGTGGAGAAGAGGAGGCTGAGGGCAGAGCTCATTGCTCTCTGCAGCTCCCTAAGAGAAGGTTGGAGCCAGGTGGGGGTTGGGCTCCGCTCCCTAGGCTCAGGTGATAGCAGGAGAGGACATGGCCTGGAACAGTGCCAGGGGAAGGTTAGGTGGAGAGGAGAAAAATTGTCTTTGGTGCAAGAGTGGTCAGGGACTGGCACAGGCTGCCCAGGAAGGTGGTGGAGTCCCCATGCCTGGAGGTGTTCCAGATCTGTGTGGGTTGCTGTTGGACTGGGTGATCTTGAAGGTCTTTTCCAATCTAAGTAATTCTGTGATTCTGTGTTGAACTGGATGATCTTAGAGGCCTTTTCCAACCAAACCAATTCTATTCTAGTGCCTAAACTTCCTGAAACTGGCAGGTTTTTCAGAGCTGTTACTGCTCATGGCTAGGGAAGGGAGGGATGGGCTTTAGCTAAGCCTTGCTGAAGATCATAGAATCAGTCAGGGTTGGAAGGGACCACAAGGATCATCTAGTTCCAACCCCCCTGCCATGGGCAGGGATAAGATAGGGAAGGCAGCGAAGGGGAAAAGGACCTGGGGGTCCTGGTGGATGGGAGGGTGAGCATGAGCCAGCAATGTGCTGTGGTGGCCAGGAGGGGCAGGGCCAGTCTGGGGTGCATTAGAAGGGCTGTGGGTAGGAAGTCAAGAGAAGTTCTCCTGCCCCTCTACTCTGCCCTGCCCTGTCCTCTGACTGTGTCTAGTTCTGAGCCCCCCAGTTCAAGAGGGACTGAGTGATCTAAGAAGCTTTTTCCAACCCAAGCAATTCTATGTTTCTATGATTTCCTAAACCTTGCCAAGACAATCTGACTTCCCATTGCAATCCCTTGCCCATTGCCCACTAGCTAGCAATGAATGAGGTGACAGGGAATGCCAAGCTACTGGTACCTACTGGTACCACCTAAAGCTTCTTTATCTCTTAATATATACTGAATGGAAAAAAAATCCAACACCAAACCCCTGGTGAGTTCCTGTGCTTGGGAGATTTATAGTGGGGATTAGAATCCTGAAGATAAATTTCCCTTCCCATTTCACACAGCTAGCCTGTTGCCAGGGCAGGATAGCTCTGTCACTGCACACCAGGGAAGGCTCTGCTGTGAAAGCCAGGCTGTGTTGTCCTCTACTCATCACCACTGCTGTAAACCAATCTGCAGAGCTTGTCCAGACAAGAAAGAAAAATCATCTCCAGACAGACATAACTAAAACAAGTTCTTACCTGTTTGCTTTCTGTGGCTCTTCTTCCTCCCTCTTTTTTCCTATTTTTAGTTCTTTTCTCCCACCCTTACTTTCCCTCCTTTTTATTCCTCCATTTCCTCTCCCTTTTCTTCCCTTTATTTCCTCCTTTTACTCCCATTTCTTCCACCCTTTTCCTCCCCCTTTCTTCCACCCTTTCCCTCCCCCTCGTTTCTCCCTTTTCCTCCCCCTTGTTTCTTCCTTTTCCTCTCCCTTGTTCCCCCTTTTCCTCCCCTATGTTCCCCCTTTTTTCTCCTCCTTGCTTTTCCCTTTTGCTACCCCCTTGTTTCCCCCTTTTCCTCCCCTTTGTTCCCCCTTTTCCTCCCCCTTGTTTCCCCTTTATCCATTTTGTTCCTTTTTCCTCCCCTTTGTTCCTCTTTCCTCCCCCTTGTTTTACCCTTTTCTGCCCCTTGTTTTACCCTGTTCTCCCCCTTGTTTCCCCCTTTTCCTCCCCTTTGTTCCCCCTTTTCCTCCCCCTTGTTTCTCTTTTCTCCCCTTTGTTTTCCCTTTTTCCTCCCCCTTCTTTCCCCCTTTGCCCCCTATATTTATAAGTCTCCCTATATAACCTTCAAGTAACAATTAGAGCAATAAATTCGTGCCCCTCAGATAATTGCTAGCATCAGCTGAGCTGACCTTCCTAAAAGTTCCTCTAAAAAGGAAGGAAAGAATGGAAAAGGAAGGAAAAAAAGAGAAAGACAGACCGAAGGAAGGAAAGGAATGAAGGAAAGAAAGAAGAAAAGAGGAATAAGGAAGGAGAGGAGAGGAGAGGAGAGGAGAGGAGAGGAGAGGAGAGGAGAGGAGAGGAGAGGAGAGGAGAGGAGAGGAGAGGAGAGGAGAGGAGAGGAGAGGAGAGGAGAGGAGAGGAAAAGAATGATAGAAGGAAAGAGGAGTGGAGAAGGAAAGAGAAGGAAGAAAGGAGAGAAAAGGAAAGGAAAAGAAGGATGGAAGGAAAGAGGGAAGAATAAAGGAGAGAGAAAGATATAAAAGGAAAGAAAGAGGAAAAAAAAGATAAGAAAAAAAGAAGGAAAGAAAGAAAGGAAGGAAGGGTGGAAAGAAAGGAGGAAGGAAAGAAGGAAATGAATAAAGGAAGGAAAGAAGGAAGGAGAGAAAAAGAAAGGAAAAGAAGGATAGAAGGAAAGAGGAGGAAAAAAGGCAGGGCAAGAGAGAAAGAAAGGGAAAGAGGGAAAGAGGGAAGTAAAGATAAGAAAGAATGAAGGAAAAGAAGAAAGAAAGGAAAGGAGGAAGGAAAAATAAAAAGAGGAAGGAAAGAAAGAAACAAAAGAGAAAGGAAAGGAGAGAAGGAAAAAAAGAGGAAACAAAAGGAAAGATGGAAAGGAAAGAAAGAAGGAAAGAAAGGAAGGAAAGGAGGAAAGAAAGGAAGGAAAGAAGAAAGGGAAGGAGGAAGGAAAAATTAAAGGAGGAAGGAAAGAAGGAATTGAAGGAAAGAACCAAACAAGAAAACAAAGGAGAGAAAGAAAAAAAAAAGAAAATAAAGGGAAAAAAAGAAGGAAAGAATGAAAAGAAAGGAAGGATGAAGAAAGGAAAGGAAGAAAAGAAAGAAAAAGAAAGAAATGAAGGAAGAAAGAAAGAAAAGAAAGAAATGAAGGAAGAAAGAAAGAAAAGAAAGAAAGGGAAAGAAAGCAGGGCTGCTGAGGGACTGAGGGAGGGTAAAGGCTGCTACCACAAGCAGGCAAAAGCAAATGGGAAAAGGAAAAGCAAGAAAACTTCCCACATTCCATTCCTGTCAGGCTGCCTCCCTCCCAAACCCCACACATGTCACATTCCTTCTTGCAGGCCTCCCTACCCAGGTGCCATCAAAAATTATGGGAAGGGATAAAAAAGAGAAACTGGGATCTTAAAAGCATCCCTGCTTTCCATCAAAAGGTATGGCTGTGAGGCAGCCCCACTGCCTGGGAACAAAGAGGGGGGAAAAGAGGAGGAAAAAAAAAGGTCTTGAGCTCTAATTTCTGTGGAATTCAAAGCCAAAGGAATAGCTGAGCAGGAATTAGCAGGAACTCGCATTTCCCAAGCTCAAGGGAGAAAGGCTGCGGTGGAATCATTTGCTAGAGGGGATTAGATGCAGGTCAGCACAGCCCTCTGTGGTCAGCAGCAAGAAAAACAGAGCCCAGCAGATGCTCCAGCAGAAATCCAATGCCAAGGGGTGGAAATGTTGGATTTAATGCTTGCAAACCTTTGTCCACAAGCAGCACAAACCCTGAGAGCTGCATCATCCAAGCTTTTCTTCAACACCTCCAGGGATGGGGACTCCACCACCTCCCTGGGCAGCCCATTCCAATGCCAATCACTCTCTCTGCCAACAACTACCTCCTAACATCCAGCCTGAACCTGCCCTGGCACAGCTTGAGGCTGTGTCCCCTTGTTCTGTTGCTGGGTGCCTGGCAGCAGAGCCCAACCCCACCTGGATACAGCCTCCCTTCAGGTAGCTGTAGAGAGCAATGAGGTCTGCCCTGAGCCTCCTCTTCTGCAGGCTGCACACCCCCAGCTCCCTCAGCCTCTCCTCACAGGGCTGTGCTCCAGGCCCCTCCCCAGCCTTGCTGCCCTGCTCTGGACACCTTCCAGCACCTCAACATCTCTCTGGAATTGAGGAGCCCACAACTGGACACAGCACTCAAGGGGTGTCCTGACCAGTCCTGAGCACAGGGGTACAAGAACCTCCCTTGTCCTGCTGGCCACACTGCTCCTGAGCCAGCCCAGGATGCCATTGGCTCTGCTGCCCACCTGGGCACACTTGCCTCATCTTCAGCTCCTCTCTACCAGCACCCCAGCTCCCTCTCTGCACTACTTCTGCTGGCCACACTCTTGCTGGTCCAGGTCCGGATGCTGGTGGCCTCTTTGGCCACCTGAGAACACCTTGGCTCACCTTCAGCCAGCTGTCCACCAGAGCTTTCTCTGCTGGGCAGTTGCCATTCTCTGTGCCCCAAACCTGGAGCCTCCAAATACTAACAAAACCTTGAGGCACAAATCTGAGTGCAGGCACTGAGCAATTCTTTAGCTTTCCACATCTCCCTGAATTTGGAGCAACCCCAATGAAGGCAGAGAAACTCTGGTGATAGAAAATATTGGATTACTGTGCTGTTAAGGGGGAAAAAAAATGAAAGAAGTATAAGCAGCTTCTAAATCCTGGCACCATGCACTCCTCACACATGGGTAAGGCAGTGAGAATTCAAATGAAACACAGAACTCCAAACCAGGGAGAGCAGCTGGAGGCTGACATCAGGCACTGCAAGAGTGCTGAGGGCTGTGCTTCAGTATCTGGGCTGCAGCAAAAGCAGTGTGGCCAAAAAGGTCAAGAATCATAGAATCGTAGTATCAACCAGGTGAGAAGAGAGCTCCAAGCTCAGCCAGCCCAACCTAGCACCCAGCCCTGTCCAATCAACCAGACCATGGCACTAAGTGCCCCAGCCAGGCTTTGCCTCAACACCTCCAGGGATGGGGACTCCACCACCTGGATTCTGCCCCTCTGCACTGCTCTGCTCTGCTCTGGGGCAAGCTCACCTGCAGGGCTGTGCCCAGCTATAGGGCCCCAGCCCAAGACCAGCTGCAGAGGGTGCAGAGGAGGCTACTGAGTTGACCAGAGGGCTGAAGAACCTCTCCTATGGGGACAGAAAGAATTTGGGGATGTTTAACCTGGAGAAAAGAAGGCTCTGGGGAGATCTTGGAGCAGCATTCCAGTACTGAAGTGGGCTACAGGCAAGTTGAGGAGGGACTGTTAAGAAGGGCTTGGGGTGATAGGACCAGGGGCAATGGTTTGAAACTGAAGCAGGGCAGATTTTGGTTGGGCATCAGGAGGACATTCTGCACAGTGACAGCATTGCCCAGGGATGTTGTTGAGGCCCCATCTAAGGGTCCTGACATTCAGACTTGTGGCCATGTGCAGCCTGATCTCGTCGGAGATGTCCCTGTAGGGGACTGCAGGGGGCTTTGACAGGAAGACATTTGAGAGTCCCTTCCAACCCAATGCAGTCTGTGAATATTTCCTCAGAGACCAGTAAGCAGAACTGCAAGAGTGGTCTGGCACTGGCACAGGCTGCCCAGGGACATGGGGGAGTCCCCATCCACCACTCACTTGGGCTTGTTGTTGACCACAACAACCCCAAGCAGCACTACAGGCTGGGGACAGAGTAGCTGAGAGCAGCCAGGCAGAAAGGGACCTGGGGGTGCTGGTAGAGAGGAGCTGAAGATGAGGCAGCAGAGTGCCCAGGTGGGCAGCAGAGCCAATGGCATCCTGGGCCGGCTCAGGAGCAGTGTGGCCAGCAGGACAAGGGAGG
>WAAF01008353.1:26060-62512 GCA_013400475.1 Tricholaema leucomelas
TGGGCCAGGAGAGCTGTGTGCTCTGCAAGGAAATGGCCTCAAGTTGCACCAGGGAAGGTTTACACTGGGTATGGAAGGTGTCCAGAGCAGGGCAGCAAGGCTGGGGAGGGGCCTGGAGCACAGCCCTGTGAGAAGAGGCTGAGGGAGCTGGGGGTGTTTGGCCTGCAGAAGAGGAGGCTCAGGGCAGACCTCATTGCTCTCTACAGCTACCTGAAGGGGGGTTGGAGCCAGCTGGGGTTGGGCTCTGCTTCCAGGCAACCAGCACCAGAACAAGGGGACACAGCCTCAAGCTGTGCCAGGGCAGGTTCAGGCTGGATGTTAGGAGGAAGTTGTTGGCAGAGAGAGTGATTGGCATTGGAATGGGCTGCCCAGGGAGGTGGTGGAGTCCCCATGCCTGGAGGTGTTGAAGCAAAGCCTGGCTGGGGCACTTAGTGCCATGGTCTGGTTGGTTGGCTAGGGCTGGGTGCTAGGTTGGGCTGGATGAGCTTGGAGGTCTCCTCTTCCAACCTGCTTGATTCTATGATTCTTAACTCTTTGTGCTCCAGGTTCTTGCCATCCATGTAAACATTTTTTCCCCGTGAGCCTCACCACTCACAAACTATTTACAAACAGTAAGAAGTAGGTCACTCCCTCCTCTTCAGATCTGGAAGCTGGCATGAGGTGTGAACAGAAATGTCTCCTCTTGAGCTCATCAGGAGTCAACTTTGATCTCACACCTTTTCATGGCACTGAAATGTTTCATTCCAGGGAGTGAGAGGTCTTTCTACAGAGGTCAATACTGCTGGGGAGGGACTTTTGACAAGGGCTGGGAGTGACAGGATGAGGGACAATGGCTTTGAGCTGGGAAAGGAGAGAATGAGACTGAAGATGCGGAAGAAATTCTTGGCAGTCAGGGTGGTGAGACACTGGCACAGGTTGCCCAGGGAGGCTGGGGAGCACAGAAGCACAGAATATGATCCCAGATCCTATCCTGTGCTTCTGTGCTCCACAACCTCTCTGGAGGTCTTCAAGTCCAAGCTGGATGAGACCTTGAGCACCCTGGGCTGGTGGGAGGTGTCTCTGCCCATAGCAGGGGGTTGGAACTGGCTGAGCTTTAAGGTCCCTTCCAAGTTAAACCATTATGTGAACCTTTGAAGATGGGAAGGCAGAGAAGGATACTGATGCAGAACCACAGAATCATCCAGTCCAACCTTTTCTGAGGCTGGGGCCAAAGCATGGCCCTCAGCTCCACAGCTCTGCCTCTTCCAAACACCTCCAGGGATGAGCATTCAGCCACCTCCTGGGCAGCCTGTGCCAGTCTTGGAGAACCCTTTCAGTTAACAAGTGTCTTCTGATCTCCAACCTAAACCTGCCCTGGTGCAACTTGAGGCCATTTCCTCTTGTCCTATCCCTTGTTCCTAGGAAGCAGAGCCTAACCCCCCTTCACTGCAGCTTCCTCTCAGGGAGCTGCAGAGAGCAATGAGCTCTGCCCTCAGCCTCCTCTGCTCCACGCCAAACCCCTCTGACTCCCTCAGCTACTCCTCCCCAGCCCTGTTCCTCACCTTTGTTGCCCTTCCTTGGACCTGCTCCAGCCCCTCAATGTCCTTCGCAGCTGACTTGCTGGAGGGCAGGGATGCCATCCAGAGGGACCTGGACAGGCTGGAGAGGTGGGCCCAGGCCAACCTCATGACGTTTAACAAGGCCAAGTGTAAGGTTCTGCACCTGGGTCGGTGCAATCCCAGGCACAGATACAGGCTGGGTGATGAATGGCTGAGGAGCAGCCCTGAGGAGAAGGACCTGGGGGTCTGGGTCGACGAGAAGCTCAACATGAGCCGGCAGTGTGCACATGCAGCCCAGACAGCCAACCGTGTGCTGGGCTGCATCAAGAGAAGTGTGGCCAGCAGGGCAAGGGAGGTGATTCTCCCCCTTTACTCTGCTCTCGTCAGACCCCACCTGGAGTACTGTGTGCAGTTCTGGAGCCCCCAACACAAGAAGGACATGGAACTGCTGGAGCGGGTCCAGAGGAGAGCCACGAAGATGATCAGAGGGCTGGAGCAGCTCTGCTATGAGGACAGGCTGAGAGAGTTGGGGCTCTTCAGCCTGGAGAGGAGAAGGCTTCGAGGAGACCTTAGAGTGGCTTTCCAGTATCTGAAGGGAGCCTACAGGAAAGCTGGGGAGGGACTATTGACAAGGTCTGGTAATGTTAGGACGAGGGGGAATGGGTTTAAGCTGGAGGAGGGGAGATTTAGACTGGATGTTAGGAGGAAGTTCTTTACAGTGAGGATGGTGAGACACTGGAACAGGTTGCCCAGGGAGGTTGTGGATGCTTCCTCCCTGGAGGCGTTTAAAGCCAGGCTGGATGAGGCCTTGAGCAGCCTGCTCTAGTGGGAGGTGTCCCTGCCTATGGCAGGGGGTTGGAGCTGGATGATCCTTGAGGTCCCTTCCAACCTAAACCATTCTATGATTCTATGATTCTATGATTCTTGGAATGAGTGGCCCAAACCTGACCCCAGCACTCAAACCGTAGCCTCACCAGTGCTGATTTCAGAGGCAAAGTGATGCACAACCTCCCTGGAGGTGTTCAAGGAGCTGCAGTTATAGATCTTAAGGAGTCAGAGTCGATGATCTCCAGAGGTCCCATTCTGTGATCTTGTGCTGTCTCATGCTGTATATTCCCAAAGAGGGCCTCAGGTCAGGTTTTATGCACAACAGCAGCTCAGTAGCTTGCTGCTTTTGAGTCTTTTATGTATTTTGAATTTGTTAATTGAGGAAAGGTTCCCCAGGGATGAATCCTCATCCCTGGAGGTGTTTGAAAGAGGCAGGGCTGTGGTGCTAAGGACCACAGCTTAGCCCCATCCTTAGCTGGACTGGATGAGCTTAAAGGGCTTTGCCCACCCAAACCAGCTCATGAGGACCGCTGCTCATCAGGAAGGCTGCTCCCTGCATGCTTGTATGTGCAAGCTGGTACTGAGTGACCAATGACCAAGGAACTGCTCTGTGTGTTTTGGCAAGTCAGGAGTTGCTTTGCTCCCTGTTCCTACTCAATGTGTATTTTGGCATCTGGGTGCAGTGACTACCCCTAGCCAGTGTGTAGCTTTGTAATGTTGAGCCTGGCTTTTGCTTGCTGTGTTTTCTTTTTGGTCCTGCTAGGCAGGACAGAAATAATTGAGAAGGGAAATGCATTATTATTATTATTATTACTATTATTATTATTATTATTAGTTTAATAATATCAGAAGCCAGCAGGAAAATTGGGAAAGTGAAAAAAAATAAAAGCCCCAAAATCTGAATCTCTGTAGGCTGAGCATTTGGAGGCCAGACTGGGAGTGAATTAACATCTCTGGCTGAAGGAGCAAGGCAAGAAGGCTGCAAAAGGCTGGGAAAGGCTGAAAAGGGCTGAAAAAGGTTAAAAAAGGCTGGGAAAGGCTGAAAGGGGCTGAAAGGGACTGCAAAAGGCTGAAAAAGTCTGGAAAAGGCTGGAAAAGGTTGAAAAGACTGAAAAAGGCTGAAAAGGGCTGAAAAAGGCTGAAAGGGGCTGAACAAAGCTGAAAAAGACTGAAAGAGTCTGAAAAGGGCTGAAGTAGACTGAAAAAGACTGCAAAAGGCTGCAAAAGGCTGAAATCACCTGCAAAAGGCTGCAAAAGTCTGAAAAGGGCTGGAATAGACTGAAAAGAGATGAAATAGACTGAAAAAGAATGGAAAAGCCTGAAAAAAAATCTGATAAAGGCTGAAAAAGGCTGAAAGACTCTGATAAGGACTGAAGTAGACTGAAAAAGACTGCAAAAGGCTGAAAAGGGGAAAAAAGGTCTAGAAAAGTCTGAAAAATTCTGCAAAAGGCTGAGAAGGTCTGAAAAAGGCTGAAAAGGTCTGAAAAAAGGCTGGAAAAGGCTGAAAAATTCTGAAAAAGGCTGAAAAGGTCTGAAAAGAGCTGAAAAAGTCTGGTAAAGGCTGAGAAAGACTGAAAAAGGCTGAAAAAGTTTGAAAAAGGCTGGGAAATGCCTCAAAAGGCTGAAAAAGTTTGGAGAAGGCTGGGAAATGCTGGAAAAGGCTGAAAAAGACTGAAAAAGTCTGCCATGGGGAGTTATGTAGTCTCCCTCTCTGGAGATATTCAAACCCTGCCTGGATGTGTTGCTGTGTGCTCTGGTCTAGGAGATCCTGCTCTGGCAGGGGGATTGAACTGGATGAGCTTTGGAGGTCTCTTCCAGCCCCTGACACTCTGTGATGCTGCGAAATGTTGACCCAAAGCCCAAGCAGCAATGATAAGCCCTGCTCTGCTCCTTAAGTCACTGAATCTCTTTCTGAAATGGAAAGATCATGGAACAGGTTGGGTTGGAAACGTCCTTGAAGATCATCCAGTCCCAACCCTCTGCCATGGGCAGGGACACCTCTCACCAGCCCAGGTTGCTCAAGGCCTCATCCAGCCTGACCTTGAACGCTCAAAGGCTTGGAGCCTCCACAGCATCTTTGGGCAGTCTGTTCCCAGAGCACTGTTTGTGAGGGGCAGGACAGGTCTGACTCAGCAGCACAGCTACACAAGGTTGGTGTGGGAGCAGACTGCATCCCAGCTCAGTGCTGGAACAAAAAGGGTGTGCTGCTGTCTGTACAGAGTGACCAGTGAGGAGGAACAATGGAGAAGGTTTGATCATAGAATCATAGAATGGGCTAGGTTGGAATGGACCTCAAAGCTCAGCCAGTCCCAACCCCTTTGCCATAGGCAGGGACACCTCCCACTAGAACAGGTTGCTCAAGGCCTCATCTAACCTGGTCCTGAACACATCCCTGGGCAACCTCTGCCAGTCTCTCATCACCCTCACTGCAAACAACTTCTTCTTAACATCCAGTTTCAATCTCCCCTCTGACACTTCAAACCCATTCCTCCTCCTGTCATCACAAGACCTTGTCAATAGTCCCTCCCCAGCCCTCCTGCAGCCCCCTTCACATCCTGCAAGGCCACTCCAAGGGCTCCTGGAAGCCTTCTCTTCTCCAGGCTGCAGTCTCAGCCTGTCCTCAGAGCAGAGCTGCTGCAGCCCTGTCAGCATCTTGGTGGCCTCCTCTGGACTGGCTCCAACACTTCCATTTCCTCCTTGTGTTGGGGGCTGCAGAACTGCACCCAGGACTGCAGGTGGGGTGTGAGGAGAGCAGAGCAGGGTTAGACTGGAGCTGAGGAAGAAGTTCTTCAGCGTGAGAGTGCTGAGAGTCTGCCACATGCTGCCCAGGGAGGCTGTGGATGCCTCTTCCCTGGAGGTGTTCAGGACCAGGTTGGATGAGTCCTTGAGCGACCTGTTCTAGCGGGAGGTGTCCCTGCCTATGGCAGGGGGTTGGAACTGGCTGAGCTTTGAGCTCCCTTCCAACCTAAGCCATTCTATGCTTCTATGAAGATCACGTCCCTGCCGGGGTAGGATCAGCTAAATTAGCTGAGATGTGGGCTAGGGTGAGGTTTTGTGCATGGCTCTCAGACAAGCTCTTCTGCAGCAGCTGAAGTGCAGAGGAGACAAAGAAGCCTACCTGGAGCCCCAGGCTCATCTCACACTCTGTTCCCCTGCAGAGATGGAGCCTGAGCCCTTCACGTATTGCTCCCCACCAGCAAAACTCTCTCCTGTCTGGCTTGTGTCACCCTTTGCTCCGTGCCGTTGTACCCTTCACTTCTGTAAGCACAAGTGAGTGGAACCAGCGGCAGAAGAGTACAACAGAGGGACAGATTTGGTCCTCTGTTTGTAAGCAAGCAGGCAGGGCAGGACAGGAGTTGCCTTATTAGGCAGCACAAAAGGCGGCGGTGCCGCTGGCAGTGCTGGTGTGCTCCAGCCACCCGTGTCTGTAGTTCCTCAGCCCCCTCAGCTCTGCGCTTTCTCATTGTTAAAACCAGCAAGCCCTTGCAGCTCCAAGCCTTGGCAGGTGACCGCTGCCAGATAACAACTGACACGAGGACTAATTTAGGAAGGGGCAGCTTCGGGGAGTGACATTTTCCTCTATCTCCTCGCTGGAGTTGATGGAAAGCATGCGGCCGGCGTGGGCCCCTCCTGGGCTTTGCAGAGTGTCAGCATGAAAGAGTCAGGCTGCTCCGGTGGCTGCTCTCAGAGCCCTTTGCTGCAGCCCATCAAGCCAACCTTCATCTCCTGTAAACAAGGGGTGGTGGTGGTGGGGAAATATTCTCCTGCCGCTGCCTGTTCCTGCCTGCCGCGGCCGCTGCCTGCAGCCGGTGTCAACACCTCGTAGAGATAGTGACAATGGGGAGCCTCAGCTTGGATGGCAGATAAAGGTTGGCCCCAGAGAAAGAAAAAATGCAGGCAGCCTGTCAGGGACAGACTAAGGGTTTTGCAAAATAATCAGAGAGGCAAAAGTCAGACCTCTTTGATGATGACTTTTAGCTCGGCAGTGAGTCACTGAATCACAGAATCCCAGAATGGCTCAGGCTGGAAGGGACCGCAGAGCTCAGCTCCTCCAACCTCCCCACCATGCCCAGGGACACCTCTCAGCTAGACTCAGCTGCTCAAGGCCTAGAACATCCACAGGGAAGAGGCATCCACAGCCTCCCTGGGCAGCCTGTGCCAGACTCTCATCACTCTCATACAGAAGAACTTCTTCCTCAGCTCTAGTCTAACCCTGCTCTGCTTCAGCTTCAAACCATTCCCCCTTGGCCTGCCTCAGCCCTCCTCAGCACAAGTCCCTCTGCAGCCTTCCTGCAGGATCTCTTCAGGCACTGGCAGGCAGTTCTGAGGTCCCCCTGGAGCCTTCTCTGCAGACTGCACCTCCCTAGCTCCCTCATCCTGTGCTCACAGCAGAGCTGCTCCTGCCCTGGCATCATCTTTCTGGCCTCCTCTGGACTCTCTCCACCAGCTGTGTCCTCCTTCTGACGGGACCAGCAGCACTGGAGGCAGGATTTGAAGTGAGGTCTGAGCAGAGCCAAGAGGCAAAATCCCCTCTCCTGCCCTGCTGCCCACACTGCTCTGGCTGCAGCCTGGAATATGATTTGCATTGAATTATAGAATGGCTTTAGGGGAATCCTAGAATGACTTAGTGTGTAGAAGAGGTTGATCAACTGAGTTCATTAACTTCTGATGAGCTCTGTAAAATGGGACCTTTTGCATGAGTAGTGATGGTGCTGTAAGGAATTCCAGGTGGACAGGCTGACAGCCATTGTGATAATCATAGAACCATGCATTGGGTTGGAAGGGACCTTGAGAGGATAATCATGGAATCAAAGAATCCTTTTGGAAGAGATCTCTAAGACTGAGTCCAACCTTGAGCCTAATCCCACCATAGCCATTAAACCATGTCCTGAACTGCCATGTCCACAGGATTTTGGACACCTCATATATAGAGAGAGTTGGTTTCTTCTCCCAGCTAACTGAGGAAATGGCCTCGAGTTGTACCAGGGAAGGTTTAGGTTGGAAACTTCTTGTCTGAAAGAGTGACACTTAAAATACACTGCCCAAGAGGGTGATGTAGTTCCTGTCCCTGCAGGTCCTCACGAAATGTGTGCCCATGTCTCTTGGGGACATGTTTGAGTGGGGATGGTGGTGTTGGCTTGATGGTTGGACTTGAACTGAAAGGTCTTTTCCAGCCTTAATGATTCAGTGATTCTATAATGATTGCAGAAAAGTAAAGATGCCACCAAAGACATTTTGATTGGAGTTTTGCAGCAGAGGAATATTCCAGGAGGGAGCTTTAAATCATAGACTCAGTAAGGTTGGAATCAAGGGATGGGGCCTCAACCATCTCCCTGGGCAACCCATTCCAGGCTCTCACCACTCTCATGCTGAACAACTTCCTCCTCACATGCAGTCTAAAGTTCTTCTTCAACTTGAGGTGGAACTTCCTGTGCTGAAGTTTCCATCTATTGCCTCTTGTCCTATGCCAGGGCACAAGTGAGCAGCAACTGTCCCTGTCCCTTCCTTCCTGACCTCCCAGCCCTCAGATATTGATAGACATTGTTCAGATCTCCTCTCAGCCTTAGAATCATAGAATCACAGAATGGTTTAGGTTGGAAGGGACCTCAAAGCTCATCCAGTTCCAACTCCCCTGCCTTAGGCAGGGACACCTCCCACTAGAACAGGTTGCTCAAGGCCTCATCCAGCCCTCTAAGATGATCAAACCAAAGCAAGTGAGTGTTATCAACTCCTCAGCTAGGGAGATTGCTCTCATACTTTCTCCCCTTTCATAGCAAGAGGTTGTTAAGCAGTGGAGGGGTTCCAAACAGCACAATACCTGGGGCTGGGGTGGTGGTGAGATTTTCCCTTTCACTCAATGAATTTTGGCCAAATCAAGCAAAATGCATAGTGTTGAGCAGTTCACAGGAGGCTTGTAGGCTCTTGCTGCACATAGAGATGAGGCTCTCCTGTTGGTATCCAGCCTCTTCCCCTGCCTCACTGCCAAGCTGCTCTGAGGCTCTCTCATGGTTCTCCTGACAACCACAGGTGCTCCACAACTTGCTGCTATGCTTCCATCTGCCCTAAGTGCATCCCACTTTGTCGTTGGCCACTGCTCCTTGCACCAGGTTAACTCCAACCCCTCCTCCCTCTCTGCTCTGCACTGCTGAGACCCCACCTGGGGTACTGCATCCAGTTCTGGAGCCCCTGGGACAGGAAGGATATGGATGTGCTGGAAGATGTCCAGAGAAGGGCCACGAGGATGAGCAGAGGGCTGGAGCTGCTCTGCTGTGAGGAGAGACTGAGGGAGTTGGGGCTGTGCAGTCTGGAGAGGAGAAGGCTCCCAGGTGACCTTCTTGTGTCCTTGCAGTATCTGAAGGGGGCTACAAGAGAGCTGGGGAGGGACTTTTTGGGCTGTCAGGTAAGGATAGGAATGGAGGGAATGGAACCATGCTAAAAATGGGGAGATTCAGACTGGATGTGAGGAAGTTCTTCAGCCTGAGGGTGGTGAGAGCCTGGAAGGAGTTGCCCAGGGAGGTGGTGGAAGCCTCATCCCTGGAGGTGTTTAAGGCCAGGCTGGAGGAGGCTGTGGGCAGCCTGCTCTAGTGTGAGGTGTCCCTGGGCATGGCAGGGGGGTTGGAACTGGATGATGCTTGTGGTCCCTTCCAACCCTGACTGATTCCATGATTCTCTGATTCCATGATTCTGTGATTCTATGATTCTATGGTTCTGTGAGTCTGTGGTTCTATGGTTCCATGATTCTGTGATTCTATGATACTATGGTTCTGTGATTCCACGATTCTATGATTCTATGAATCTATGGTTCTGTGATTCAATGAATCTCTGTCCCTGCTCACTGCATGTGGGGCTGGACTCAATGACCTTTGAAGGTCTCTTCCAAATCAAAACAATTCTGTGATCCTGTGAATGTTAGCTTTAGAGACATGACAACAAGCACAGTGCTTGGCTGGGATGGTTCTCTTCAAGACAGTGCTATGTCAGGACCAGACTTTCCCTCATCTCCAGGGACCAAATGTTGGGAATCAATGCAATACTTTAAGCAATCACTTGGCCCCTTTGAACACTTTTACATCATTGCTGCTGGGAAGCATTTTCATACAGACCTCTAACAGTGTGTGCAAGACAAAGCCCAAGAAAGGCTCTCCTGAGAGCAATGCTGGCTGTAGCTGCTTTATTAAATCATAGAACTTCTTCTATCATATTAAAAGAGAAAAGACATTCCATTTATTAGATCCCTTCCCCCAAAATCTGTTGGAAAATTCCAAACCCTTGTGTGAATAAGAAGGCAAAAAGAAGTTTTGTTTGAAAGAACTTTTCCTCCAGACATGAAATCATTCAGAGAAAATGGAAGGATGATGTTTTGGATGAGACTTCAAGAAATTTGGGTGAAATCCCATCTGTGCTCCAGATACTCTGTAGGAACTTGGAGAGCTGGTTTGGTTTGTGTCTGTCTTAAAGCCTTCTTTATGGACCAAAGGTTCACAGGTTGCCAGGCTGGATGGGTGGGCAGAGGCCAGTGGGATGAGATTGAACAAGGCCAAGTGCAGTGTTCTACACTTTGGCCACAACAACCCCAAGCAGCACTACAGGCTGGGGACAGAGTGGCTGAGAGCAGGCAGGCAGAGAGGGACCTGGGGGTGCTGGTAGAGAGTAGCTGAAGATGAGGCAGCAGAGTGCCCAGGTGGGCAGCAGAGCCAATGGCATCCTGGGCTGGCTCAGGAGCAGTGTGGCCAGCAGGACAAGGGAGGCTCTTGTGCCCCTGTGCTCAGCACTGCTCAGGCCACCCCTTGAGTGCTGTGCCCAGTTGTGGGCTCCTGAATTGAAGAGAGATGTTGAGGTGCTGGAAGGTGTCCAGAGCAGGGCAGCAAGGCTGGGGAGGGGCCTGGTGCACAGCCCTGTGAGGAGAGGCTGAGGCTGCACTCCACTCCTCTGTCCATGGCACTGACAGAGATGTTCAGCAGCACTGGTGCCAGCACTGACTCCTGAGGGAGCCACTTGGCACTGCTCTCCAGGTGGGTACTGTGCCCTTGATCACCACTCTTTGCCTGCCACCATCCAGCCAATTCCTTATCCAGCAGTGCTGCACCCATCCAGTCTGTGTGTTTCCAGCTTGGTGACCAGGCTGTGACGTGGGACAGAGTCAAATGCCTTACTCAGGTCCTGTTTTGTCAGCCTTCCCAGCAGTTGGATGTGTGGAGCAACCTGCACTCTGCAAAGGGGCTTGGAATTGTTTTAATTAAATGTTGATAAAACAGAAAAGGAATCTTGGGATGTGAAAACAAATTAATTCTGGTCATTAGTCAGCTGAAAAGCAGATTGCAGTCTGGGGTTGGTTTTTCTGTTTTATAGCTCTGTGGATGCCTGTGAAGCTGAAGAGATGCAGCTCTAAACGAGTTCCTTGTTAGCTGCCTTGAGGCCCTGTGGGCCTCACAGCAGTTACCTGCAGCCACTGCTGAAGCAGGTTTGGGCAGTACTGGCAGGGCAACATTTTTCCATGCTTGTGTCTAAAAATTCATTCTGAAAGCTGAAATGTGTTAAAAAAAATCCAAAACGATTATAGGATTGTTTCAGTGCCATGGACAGAGGAGTGGAGTGCAGCCTCAGCAAGTGTGCAGCTGGCACCAAGCTGTGTGGCACAGGTGACTTGCTAGAGGGCAGGGATCCATCCAGAGGGAGCTGGACAGGCTGCAGAGCTGTGCCCAGGCCAACCTCATGGCATTCAACAAGGCCAAGTGAAAGGTCCTGCAGCTGGGTGGGTGCAGGATGATTGCTGCATCTCTGACTGCTGGAGCAGCTACTGGGATGGAATGAAAAACATCCAGCAGAGATCAGAGAGGGACGGAGATGAGATGACTCTGGGGAAACCTGGAGACTTTACCTCTCCTCCAACTGCAGCTGTGTCTGACATGGCAATACTGAGCCCAGAGATGGAGACTTTACCTCTCCTCCAACTGCAGCTGTGTCTGACATGGCAATACTGAGCCCAGAGATGGAGACTTTACCTCTCCTCCAACTGCAGCTGTGTCTGACATGGCAATGCTGATGCCTAGTGGGCACCCCAGAGGCTCAGGATGGTTGCTGCATCTCTGACTACTGGAGCAGCTACTGGGATGGAATGAAAGACATCCAGCAGAGATCAGAGAGGGATGGAGAAGAGATGGCTCTGGGGAGACCTTAGAGAGGCTTTCTAGCACTTGAAGGGGGCCTGCAAAAAAGCTGGGCAGAGACTTGTACAAGGGCTTGTAGTGATAGGATGAGGGGGAATGGCCTGAGGCTGGAAGAGGGCAGATTTGACCTGGAGACTAGGAAGAAACTCTTGACAGTGAGGGTGAGGAGACTCTGGAACAGGTTGCCCAGGGAGGCTGTGGATGCCTCCTCCTTGGTGGTGTTCAAGGCCAGGCTGGATGAGGCCTTGAGCACCTGGGCTGGTGAGAGGATGTCCCTGCCCATGATCAGGATTTGGAACTAGATGACCCTTTAAGGCTTCTTCCAACCCAATCCATTCTGTGAAACTTCCTAGTGCAGTGCTGTGCTCCTCATGCCCATTCCACAGGAGGTCTGCAGGGCAAAACCTTTGAGGGAAGAGCAGAAGAGGACTGATAGCAGCAGCCAGCAGCAGGAAGGTTCTTGTTTCAGATCCCTGGGTTTCTGTAGTTGATAACTGCCACCTACCAAATGTCATTAGCTCTGGCAGAGCAGCATTCAGCAGAGCTAAACAAAGGGAAGAATTAGGTTCATTATCTGAAATTGGTTTATCCTAGAGCTGCATTGGAACATAATAGAATTGTTTTTAATAGTCCATTAAGGAAATAAAATACAAATGGCCAATTCTTCTAATCTGATGGACCAAAGGGATGGAAGTGTGCAGCTACTCAAGAGGAAGACTCATCCTTTGCTTTTAATCCATACCATAATAGAAGGCTTCCATACACACAATGCCATATGCGAATCAGAGCCTTTGCATCCCACAGCAGGCTCCATGTGCTGCTTTGGAAGGGTTTCCAGGAGTGCCCAGCAGGACCAAGGCAGGGATTGACCCCCTGGACTCAGCACCAGTGAGGTCACAGCTTGAATGCTGGGGTCAGGTTTGGGTACCACAGGATAAGAAAGACATTGAGGAGCTGGAGTGGGTCCTGAGAAGGGCAAGGAAGCTGGGGAAGGGTCTGGAGAGCAGAGCTGGGGAGGAGCAGCTGAGGGAGCTGGAGTGGGTTGGTGTGGAGAAGAGGAGACTGAGGGCAGAGCTCATTGCTCTCTGCAGCTCCCTGAGAGGAGGCTGGAGCTAGGTGGAGGTTGGGCTCTGCTCCCTAGGAACCAGTGACAGGAGGAGAGGAAATAGCCTCAAGTTGCAGCAGGAGTGGGTTAGATCGGAGATGAGAAGTAACTTGTTATCTGAAAGGCTTCTCCAAGCCTGGCACAGGCTGCCCAGGAAGGTGGCTGAATGCCCATCCCTGGAGGTGTTTTCAAGAGGCAGAGTTGTGGTGCTGAGGGCCATGGCTTAGCCCCAGCCTGGGCAGAGAAAGATTGGACTGTATGATCCTGAAAGTCTTTTGCAGCATTCCAAGCTGTGGAGCAGAGCTGTCTTTGTTGCTGTTGGGACACTGTGGCTGTCTGAGCCTACCCAAGGACTGTTTGAAATTCAGCTCTCAGCAGCTCCCTGAGAGGAGGCTGGAATGAGGCTGGGATGGCCTCTTGTCCCCAGGACCAGAGGAAATGGCCTCAAGTTGCTCCAGTGGGAAATTAAGTTGGAGATGAGGAAAATTTGGTTTTGCTACAAGAGTGGTCAGGGATTGACACAGGCTGCCCAGGAAGGTGATGGAGTCCCCATGCCTGGAGGTGTCTCAAGGAGGCAAAGCTGTGGTGCTGAGGGTCATGGTTTAGCCCCAGCCTTGGAAGAGTTAGATGAGAGTTGGGCTGGATGATCTTAAAGGACTTTGCCAACCAAAACCATTCTAATTCTCTTTTGCAGTGCACATCCTCATTGTGGGACACAAACGCTGCAAGAGCAGACTGCCACCTCCAAACCAGGAGGAGAACAATTACCAAGCTATGTGGGGCAGGCTGTGGATGGAGTCTACCTGAACTGCAGCAAGGCCTTTGACGCTGTCTGCCACAAGCAGCTCCTGGCCAAGCTGGCAGCTTGAGGCTTGGGCACTGGCTGGAGGGCTGGGCCCAGAGCATGGTGGTGAATGATGCCACATCCAGCTGGCAGCTGTCACTGGTGCTGTGCCCCAGGGATCAGTGCTGGGCACAGTCCTGTTCAACATCTTTATTGATGATCTGGAGCAAGGGATTGAGTCCAGCATCAGTGAGTTTGCAGATGACACCAAGCTAAGAGCAGGTGTGGAGCTGTTGGAGGGTAGGAGAGCCCTGCAGAGGGACCTGGCCNATTGAAGAGAGATGTTGAGGTGCTGGAAGGTGTCCAGATCAGGGCAGCAAGGCTGGGGAGGGGCCTGGAGCACAGCCCTGTGAGGAGAGGCTGAGGGAGCTGGGGGTGTTTGGCCTGCAGAAGAGGAGGCTCAGGGCAGACCTCATTGCTTTCTACAGCTACCTGAAGGGAGGTTGTAGCCAGGTGGGGTTGGGCTCTGCTGCCTGGCAACCAGCAACAGAAGAAGGGGACACAGCTTCAAGCTGTGTCAGGTCAGGCTAGATGTTAGGAGGAAGTTGTTGTCAGAGAGAGTGATTGGCATTGGAATGGGCTGCCCAGGGAGGTGGTGGAGTCCCCATCCCTGGAGGTGTTCAAGAAAAGCCTGGGTGGGGCAAAGGGGCAGAATCCCCTCCCTTGCCCTGCTGGCCATTCTGCTCTTGCTGCAGCCCAGCGCACAGTTGGCTGATTTAACCCCACTCTAGGAGAAGGAAAAGAAACATTTTATTTGAGTTGTCATTTTGATCACTCAGAGAAGAGTTGAGATTGAACTGTGAGCTCCTCAGAAAACCAACTTTGACTTGCAGGCTTCCAATATTCTGTCTGGTGTGGGGTTCAGATGGTGACAGGTGGCAGGTGGTGTCCCTCAGGGATCCCTTCTGGCACCAGTGCTGCTCAGTATCTTCATCAGTGATACAGGCAGCAAGATTGAGGCACCCTCAGCAAGCCTGCAGATGACCCCAAGCTGAGTGGTGAGGTTGATAAGATTGAATGATGGGATGGGGCCACCCAGAGTGACCTGGACAGGCTGCAGAGGTGGCTGAGGAGAATCTCCTGAGGTTCAATAAGGCAAAGTGCAAAGTCCTGCACCTAGGTCAGGGCAACCTTTGATACAGTCCAGGCTGGGGGGTGAGGAGGTTGAGAGCAGCCCGGCAGAGGAGGGCTTGGGGGTGCTGGTGCGGGAGAAGCTGGGCAGGAGCCAGCCATGGGCACTGGCAGCACAGAAGGCCAAGGGCAGCCTGGGCTGCATCCAAAGCAGTGTGGGCAGAGCTGGAGAGAGGGGATCCTGCCCCTCTGCTCTGCTCTGGGGAGGCCTCACCTGCAGGGCTGTGCCCAGATTTGGAGTCCCCAGCACATGAAGGACATGGAGCTGCTGGAGAGGGTCCAGAGGAGGCCATGAGGATGACCAATGGGCTGTTATTAGGACAGACTGGGAGAGTTGTGGCTGTTCAGCCTGGAGAAGACAAGACTTCAGGGAGACCTTAGAGCTGCATTTCAATATCTGCAGGGGACCTGCGGGCAGGCTGGGGAGGGACTGCTCAGAAAGGCTTGGAGTGATAGGACAAAGGGCAATGGTTTGAAACCGGAGCAGGGCAGATTCAGGTTGGACATCAGGAGGAAGTTCTTTACTCTGAGAGTGGTGGAAAATAGAAGATTGCCCAGAGAGGTGGTTGAGGGCCCATCCCTGAAGATATTCAAGATCAGCCTTGATGTGGCTCTGGGCAGCCTGATCTATTTGGAGATGTGCCTGCTGCCTGCAGGGGGGTTGGACAAGCTGAGCTTTGAGGGTCACAGAATCACAGAATGAAGCAGGTTGAAAAAGACCTTTAAGATCACTGAGTCCAACCTGTCACCTAACACCTTCTAATTAACTAACCCATGGCACTAAGTGCCTCATCCAGCCTCTTTTTAAATACCTCCAGGCATGGGGACTCCACCACCTCCCCGGGCAGCCCATTCCAATGCCAATCACTCTCTCTGCCAACAACTTCCTCCTAACATCCAGCCTGAACCTCCCATGTCACAGCTTGAGGCTGTGTCCTCTTAGAATCATAGAACCACAGAATCACAGAGTGCCTCCCACCCAGTGCAATCTGTGACTGTGTGAAAATCCTTTCCCCCCCAAGCACTTATTCCTCTGCAACACTTCTCTGCCCTTTGATGTGGCTCTGCAGCCACCTCCACCGCAGGCATTTGTGCAGCAGTGTGGCCAGGCAGCAGCAGGCATTTGTGCAGCAGAGCCATGTGGGTGCTTAGCAGCACTTGTGGAGCTCTGGGGCAGGAAGCCAGAGGCCAGGTGACATTAGCCTCCCTGGAATTGCACTAATCCCCTTGGCAATGCAAGGCCTGGAGAGCTGCTGGCTGTTGTGTGCTGGGAACGGTGAGGGCAAGGAGAAAAGTCAGGCTCTGTGTGTTTGCTGCAGCTTATTGACGTGGCTGTGACGCCACTGGCGGGCAGGCACAAGCCACCTTTTGTGTACGTGGTCCAAATGCCAGTTGGCAGCCAGCACAGTGTCACCTAGGCAGCTGGGAATTTGGTCCCCTACCTACCAGCAGGCTCAAGGAGCAGCCAGGTGCTTTTCACACTCCAGATACAAAAGGGCCAACCAGTGGTCTTGGTGTGGAATCACAGAATGGTGGCACTAGGAAGGACATCCAGCCCAATCTCCCTCCTAAAGCAGCGTCACCCAGAGCAGTTTGTACAGGAGCACAGCCAGGTGGGTTTGGAAAGTCTCCAGAGGAGACTTCACAACCTCTCTGGGCAGCCTGCTCCAGGGCTTCACCACCTTCAGCAAAGAAGTTTCTCCTGACATTCAAGTGAACCCTCCTGGGTTGTACTTTGTTCCAATTGCCCCTTGTCCCTTGGCTGGGCACCACTGGAAAGAGCCCAGCCCCATCCTCATGCCCCCAACCTTTATCTGTTGATCAGATCTCTTCTCAGGCTGCTCTTCTCCAGGCTAAACAGCCCCAGGGCTCTCAGTCTATCCATGTCAGAGAGATGCTTCAGGCCCCTTAGCATCTTTGTGATCCTTCATTCAACTCTCTCCAATAGTTCCCAGTCCTTCTTGCATTGGAGAGTCCAGAACTGGAGACAGTATTCCAGCTGTGCAGCAAGAGCAGCATGGCCAGCAGGGCAAGAGAGGGGATTCTGCCCCTTTGCTCTGCTCTCCTCAAACCACAGCTGCAGTCCTGGGTGCAGCTCTGGAGCCCCCAGCACAAGCAGGACATGGAAGTGTTGGAGCCAGTCCAGAGGAGGCCACCAAGATGCTGAGAGGGCTGCAGCAGCTCTGCTCTGAGGATAGGCTGAGAGAGTTGGGGCTGTGCAGCCTGGTGAAGAGAAGGCTTCCAGGAGCCCTTGGAGTGGCCTTGCAGGATGTGAAGGGGGCTGCAGGAGGGCTGGGGAGGGACTATTGACGGAGTCTTGTCATGAGAGGAGGAGGAGGAATGGGTTTGAAGTAGGAGAGGAGAGATTGAAAGTGAATGTTAGGAAGAAGTTGTTTGCAATGAGGGTGGTGAGACATTGGCACAGGTTGCCCAGGGAGATGTTCAAGTCCAGGTTGGATGAGTCCTTGAGCAACCTGTTCTAGTGGGAGGTGTCCCTGCCTATGGCAGGGTGTTGGAACTGGCTGAGGAGTCGGATGGAACACGGGAACTGGATGTTCTGCAGAGGTTCCTTCCATACTGAGGCCCTGGTTGTCAGGAGTGTTGTCATGTAAGAGACAGATGTAGTTGGAGCATACTTACAAGTTATGGGCTCCTCAATTGAAGAGAGATGTTGAGGTGCTGGAAAGTGTCCAGAGAAGGGCAGCAAGGCTGGGGAGGGGCCTGGAGCACAGCCCTGTGAGGAGAGGCTGAGGGAGCTGGGGGTGTGCAGCCTGCAGAAGAGGAGGCTCAGGGCAGACCTCATTGCTCTCTACAGCTACCTGAAGGGAGGTTGTAGCCAGGTGGGGCTGGGCTCTGCTGCCAGGCAGCCAGCACCAGAAGAAGGGGACACAGCCTCAAGCTGTGCCAGGGCAGGTTCAGGCTGGATGTTAGGAGGAAGTTGTTGGCAGAGAGAGTGATTGGCATTGGAATGGGCTGCCCAGGGAGGTGGTGGAGTCCCCATGCCTGGAGGTGTTGAAGCCAAGCCTGGCTGGGGCACTTAGTGCCATGGTCTGGTTGACTGGACAGGGCTGGGTGCTAGGTTGGACTGGCTGAACATGGAGGTTTCCAACAACCTGCTTGATTCTATGGTTCTGTGATCTCTGGACTAATTCAAATCTCACTTGGACACCATCCTGTGCAACCTTCTCTAGGTGACCCTGCCTTGGCAGGGGGGGGTTGGACTCAGTGAGCTCCTTTCAACTGCCACCTTTCTGTGATTCTGTGAGATGACCCTGGCAGAGCTGTGGAGGGACATTGGCAATAGCAATGTGAGCATGCTGTTTGCTGCAGCTCAGGAGATCATCTTGGCTTTGAAACAGGGTTTGGAAATTGCTTTGGAGTCAGAAGTGGAACAGAGTGGAACAGAGGCAGTGTCTGGCCATGGCTACGAGCAGCGAGGCCTGACCTGTGCTCTGCAGCAAGCAGGAGAAATAAACAGGATTCTAGACGAAGAGTCACCATGTGTGGCTTCCAGGGGTACAGCACAGGCCTTCTGCAGCTCCTCTGCTGGCAGTTTTCAGTGTTCAGAGCAAGGGCTTGGTGGGCCAGGAGAAGTCACTCACTGCTTGAACTGCCTGGCTTGTTAGAGTTGGAGGGGGCCAAGGCAAGGTAACATCTGTAGCCTGCTGACTGCTGCCAGAAGTGAGAACTGGCACTTCTGCCAAACTGTTTCCAATTAAAAGAGGGCATCAGAAAATCCTGCAGAATGATGAGCTTAGAACCATGGAGGTTAAGGCTGGGGAGGGGCCTGGAGCACAGCCCTGTGAGGAAAGGCTGAGGGAGCTGGGGGTATGCAGCCTGCAGAAGAAGAGGCTCAGGGCAGACCTTATTGCTCTGTACAGCTACCTGAAGGGAGGCTGTAGCCAGGTGGGGTTGGGTTCTGCTGCCAGGCAGCCAGCAACAGAACAAGGGGACACAGCCTCAAGCTGTGCCAGGGGAGGTCTAGGCTGGATGTTAGGAGGAAGTTGTTGTCAGAGAGAGTGATTGGCATTGGAATAGGCTGCCCAGGGAGGTGGTGGAGACCCTATCCCTGGAAGTGTTTAACAGAAGGCTGCATGAAGCACTTAGTGCCATGGGTTAGTTAGTTAGAAAGCATTAGGTGATAGGTTGGACTTGACTTGATCCTAGAGGTCTCTTCCATCCTGCTTCATTCTGTGATTCTGAGTCTTAGAATGGTTCCCTTTGGAAAAGTCCTCTAAGGTCGTTGGGTCTAATCTTCAACGCAACACCACCATGGCCACCATGTCCCCAAGTGCCATGGCCACACATTTGATGAACACTTTCAGGTCTGGGGACTCCATCGCCTCCCTGAGCAGCCTGTGCTAATCCCTGACCACTCTTGCACCAAAGACATTTGTCCTGTTGTCTAATCTCAAACTCTGGTGCAACTTGGAGCCATTTCCTCTTCTCCTATCACTTGATTCTATAAGGAGCAGATCCCACCCCCCACTTGGCTCCAACCTCCTTTCAGGGAGCTGTAAACAGCCAGAAGGTCTCCCCTCAGCCTCCTCTTCTCCACACCAAACCCCCCAGCTCCCTCAGCTGCTCCTCTCCAGCCCTGCTCTCCAGACCCTTTTCCAGCTTTGCTGCCTTTCTCTGGACCTCCTCCAGCCCCTCAGTGTCATTCTTGGAGTGAGGGCCCCAAGACTGAAGCCAGGACTCAAGCTGTGGCCTCCCTAGTGCTGGCTACAGGGAAAACCATAACTGAATTATGAAAACAGATACTGGTTGAGCGATGAGAGGGCTGCAACAAATGTTCAGCTGAAGAGCAAGAAACCAACCCCCAGCTCACTCCAGCCTCCTTTCAGCCTTGCCTTCAACAGACTAAACCATCTCAGCTCCTTCAGCTGCTCCTCCCCAGCCCTGTTCTCCACCAGGGTTGTTTCCCTGGCACTTAGCTCGGGGTGCCAGCACCCAGCTTGCTGTCTGGTAGGGGTGGCAAAGTTTGTCCTCACTTGCTGCACTCTGGTGTGAACATTTGCCCAGGCAAGGAGCAGAAGTAGAGGCTCTGCCACTGACAGCTCCAGGGCAGGCGAGCGTGCAGGTGTCTGCGTGGGTGGGGAGCTGAGAGCTAAGGAAGAAGAATAGCAAATGAAGAGAGAAACCACACAAAGGGACCACCTTTCATCTCTCTTCTGAAACTCCAAAGGCAGCAAGAGCTGCAAAAGGTTCTTTGCTCATCTGTGTGGTGAGCAAACTGGGACAACATCCTGCAAAGGGCCAGGTCTCCTCCACATTTCTTAAGAGCAAGTGAATAGGTTTTGTCTGGCTAGGAGCAGAAGGTCCTCATCTGCACAGATGAGAACCACAGAATGGTGGGGGGGATGAAAGAGACCTCTGGAGATAGAATCATAGAGCACTGAGATCAGATCTGCCTCTGTGAAAAGCAGACTCAACTCCAGCACTGTAACATCATTTCAGTGTTCTGAAATCATAGAATCATAGAATGGGTTAGGTTGGAAGGGACCTCAAGGCACAGCCAGTTCCAACCCCCTGCCATAGGCAGGGACACCTCCCACTAGAACAGCTCATTCAAGGACTCATCCAACCTGGTCCTGAACACCTCCCTGGGCAACCTGTGCCAGTGTCTCACTACCCTCACTGGCAAAGAACTTCTTCCTAACGTCCAGTTCCGATCTCCCCTCTGCCACTTTAAACCCATTCTTCCTCCTCCTCCTGTCATGATAAGACCTTGTCAATAGTCCCTCCCCAGTTCTCCTGTAGCTCCCTTCAGATACTGAGTCCAGATCACTGAGTCCAACCCCCTTCCAAAGTCAGGATCACTCAAGTGAATCACACATCCAGAACTGCATCCAGATGGGTCTTGGAAAGTCTCCAGAGAAGGAGACTCCACAAACTCTGTGTTCAGCCTGCTCCAGGGCTCCAGCACTCTCTTTAAGTTCAAGTGAAACCTCTTGGGATCCAGTTTGTGCCCACTAGCCCTTGTCCTGCCACTAGGCACCACTGAGAAGAGCCTAGCCCCATCCTCTTGACTTCCACCCTTCATGTATTGATTAGGGTTGCTCAGATCCCCTCACAGACTGCTCCAGGCTCATCAGCCACAAAGATGCTCCTCAGTCCCTTCAGCGTCTTTGTAGCTTCCATCGGACTCCTCCCAGGTAGTTCCTTCTCCCCAGGGGAGCTCACAGCTGGACACAATAGTCCAGAAGAGACTCCACCAGGGCAGAGTAGAGGGAAAGAAACTCTCCCTTGCCCTGCTCTTTGTGCACCCCAAGACACTGTTGGCCTCCCTGGCCACAAGAGCACATTGATGGCTCATGGCGAACTTTTTCACCATCACTCTCAAGTCCTTCTTCCCTCACCTGTCCTGCTGCAGGGGGTTCTTCCTCCCCAGGTACAGGATCCTACCCTTGCCCTGCTTGTACTTCCTGAGGTTCCTTCTCTGATATTTCTTTGGGGATGGTGTTTTTTTTTTCTCTGCTCAAACCTTTGAAGGAAGAATTTCAGTCTCAGGTCTTTGTGGCTGCAGGTTTCTGTCCCCTTAGTTATTCCAATCTCTGTTTCATAAGAAACTGTTTCCAATCTCTGTTTCATGTTTCAATCTATGATTCTATGATTAGGAAGCTTTTCCCAGGCTCCTTTGTGTGTCTGAGGCTTACAAACTCTGTTGCTGTTTCTTCACCTGCCGAGGTAGGAGCAGCTTTTGTGCTGTGCTGCTCTGACCCCTTCCAGGATGCTGTGGGTGTTGGCTTGTCTGGATTCAGAAATCCAAGGATGAACATGATCCAGGAGAAGAAGGAATCCCAGAATAGTGGGGTTGGAAGGGAGCTCTGGAGCTCATCCAATCCAACCCCCACCCTGCTCCAGCATGGCACCCACATCACCTTGCCCAGGAGCACAGTGCCAAGGGTGAGGAGGTGTTGGAAGCTATGCACAGGGACCCCCAGAGATCATCCAATCCAACCCCCCTGCTAGAGCAGGGACACCCAGGGCAGGGCACACAGGAATACATCCAGCTGGGGTTGAAAAGGCTCCAGAGAAGGAGACCATAACCTCTCTGGGTAGCCTGCTGCAAGCCCCCATCATCCTCACACTAAACAACCTCCCCCTCATCTCCAGATGCCACCTCCTGGGTTCCATTTTGTGCCCCTTGGCCCTTGTGCTGTCCTTGGGCACTGCTCAGAAGATGCCAGTCCCATCCTCTTGCCCCCTCACCCCAGCCCTTTCAGCTCTTGCTGATCATTGTTCAGCTGCCCTCTAGGGCTGCTCTCAGCCCCAGGGCTCTCAGCCTATGCTTCTCACAGAACTGCTCCAAGCCCCACAGCCTCCCTCCCCAGCCTTCCCTGGACTCTCTCCAGCACTTCCCAGGCTCTCTGCAGCTGGGGAGCCCAGAGCTGAACCCCAGCAGTGCAGCTGTTGTGGGGAAAAGCAGGAGGAGCAGTGCCAGGCAGAGCACTGCTCTGGGATGGGGCTGAAGCTGCTGCCTCCACTTTGCACTCTGGTTTCACCTTAAACTCTTCAAGCTGTGGGGCTGGCTGAGGAGGAAGTTTTGGTGCCAGCCTCTCCTCCGCTAGCTAACGAGCTCCCCCTCTTGAATCTCTCCACACACTGACACCCAACTGGGCAAGGGGAGAGAAGTTTGCAGATCCAGCCCAGCACTTTGAGAGCATTTTGCTCAAATTTTGGAGTTGTTTTTTAAATGGTTGTGGATTACAAAAATATATATATATATATATTTCTTAACTTGTTTTCCTTTTCCCATCTCCAACCCCAGCAGCTGGGGAAGGTCATAGAATCAAAGATCCCTTTCTGTGCTTCTGTGCTCCACAACCTCCCTGGGCAACCTGTGCCAGTCTCTCACCACCCTCACTGCAAACAACTTCTTCCTAACATCCAGTTTCAGTCTCCCCTCTGCCACTTTAAACCCATTCCTCCTCCTCCTCCTGTCATGACAAGACCTTGTCAATAGTCCCTCCCCAGCCCTCCTGCAGCCCCCTTCACATCCTGCAAGGCCACTCTAAGATCTCTCCTGGAAGCCTTCTCTTGTCCAGGCTGCGGAGCCCCAACTCTCTCAGCCTGTCCTCAGAGCAGAGCTGCTGCAGCCCTCTCAGCATCTTAGTGGATCTCTGGACTGGCTCCAACACTTCCATGTTCTGCTTGTGCTGGGGGCTCCAGAGCTGCACCCAGGATTATGAAAGATTTTTTTTTCCAGTAAAGGTTATCAGTCACTGGCACAGGCTGCCCAGGGAGGTGGTGGAGTCTCCATCTCTGGAGACATTTAAAAGATGTGTGGACATAATGCTGAGGGCTATGGTGTATTGGTGGTGGCGTGGCTGCAGTGGTGGCATTGTGAGATCTGAGTGAGTGTTTGGACTGGGTGGTCTAAGAGGTCTCTTCTAACCTCAGCAGTTCTATGATTCTATGATCAAGTCCAACCACCAACCCAAGACTCCCATGCCCACTAACCCACCTCCCAGACTTCATAGAATCATAGAATCAGTCAGGGTTGGAAGGGACAAGGATCAGCCAGTTCAAACTCCCCTGCCATGGGCAGGGACACCTCACACTAGATCAGTCTGGCCACAGCCTCAGCCAGCCTGGCCTTAAACACCTCCAGCCATGGGGCCTCAACCACCTCCCTGGGCAACCCATTCCAGCCTCTCACCACTCTCATGATCAACAACTTCCTCCTCACCTCCACTCTGAATCTCCCCACCTCCAGCTCTGCTCCATTCCCCCCAGTCCTGTCACCCCTTGACAGCCTAAAAAGTCCCTCCCCAGCTTTTTTGTAGCCCATTTCAGATCCTGGAAGGCCACAAGAAGGTCACCTGGGAGCCTCCTCTTCTGCAGACTGAGCAGCCCCAACTCTCTGAGTTTGTCCTCATCGCAGAGCTGCTGCAGCCCTCTGAACATCCTCATGGCCCTTCTCTGGACACACTCCAGCATCTCCACATCCCTTTTGTCCCAGGGGCTCCAGCACTGGATGCAGTACTCCAGGTGGGGTCTCAGCAGAGCACAGCAGAGGGGGAGAATCACCTCCCTTTCCCTGCTGGCCACACTTCTCCTGCTGCAGCCCAGGCTCTGGTTGGCTTTCTGGGCTGCAAGTGCACACTGATGGCTGATGTTGAGCTTCTGGTCCAGTAGCACCTCCAAGACCCTCTCCTCAGGGCTGCTCTCCAGCCACTCACTGCCCAGCCTGGATTTGTGCTTGGCATTGCCTCGACCCAGCTGCAGGACCTTGCACTTGGTCTTGTTGAACCTCATGAGGCTCTCTTGTGCCCACCTCTGCAGCCTGTCCAGGTCCCTCTGGATGGATCCCTGCCCTCCAGCCTGTCTGCTGCACCACACAGCTTGGTGTGGTCAGCAAACTTGCTGAGGCTGCACTCAGTGCCTCTGTCCATGGCACCCACAAAGATGCTGAACAAGCCTGGTCCCAGGGCTGATCCCTGAGGGACTCCACTTGTCACTGGCCTGCACTTGGCCATGGAGCCATTGAGAGACACTCTTGGGGTGTGGCCATCAAGCCAGTTCTTTATCCATCAGTGCTCCACCCATCAAACCCATGTGTCACCAGCTTGGAGAGCAGGATGTGGTGCAGGACAGTGTCAAAGGCCTTGCTCAGGTGCAGGTAAATGACATCAGTTGCTCTCCCCTCATCTGTTAATGTTGTGACCTGTTCATAGAAGGCCACCAGGTTTGTCAGGCAGGATTTGCCCTTGGTGAAGCCATTCTGATTGTACCCAATCACCTCTTCACTATTCTCCTGTCTCAGTAGTGCCTCCAGGAGGATCTGCTCCATGATCTTCCTGGGCACAGAGGTGAGATTCATCTTGTCCTTATCTTGCTGGTGCTGCTGATCTTTAAAGAATGTAGGGAAGGTTTTTTGGTGCCTCTTGCAGAAGGGTCTAAGGGTTGTAGAGGTCATCAAAGTGCCAACATCCAGTGGAGACAGGCAGAAAAAGCTCTCCCAGATGGCTGAAGGGCACTGGGGAGGGATGGTGGAGGACAAGGCTGGCTGGGGGGGACATGATGGTTCAGCTCCACCCTGCAGCAGCTCCTACTCAAGCACTCCAGCAAACAACCAGGGCAGGGAGGGAAGCTCCCATCTGTGCAGGAGCACAAACATCAGCTGTGCCTCCTGGGGCGTTCCTGCCTGACAATGAGCCCAGCTGACACAGGGAGGTGGCAGCTGTGCCACTGCACTGCTTTGCTCTGCTAGCAACGGGGCTATGAGCACTGGAGGTAAGCACAGGGCCCAGCCCCTGCCTTTGTCTAGAGCAGTTATTAGGGACAGAGAGAGGTTTGCTTCCTGCCGTTTGTGTCTGCAGCTGAGAACAAGGACTCTTCTCTGTACTCTCCCAGCGTGGGGCCCCTTGGAAGAGACCTCTGGAGGTCACCCTGTCTAGTCCCTCTCCTAAGCAGGGTCACCAAGAGCAGCTTGCCCACAGTCACAATGGCCAGGTGGGGCTTGGAAAATCTCCAGAGAAGGAGACTCCACAACCTCTCTGGGCAAGCCTGCTCCAGGGCTTCAGCACCCTCACAGGAAAAAGGTTTCTCCTGAAGTTCAGGTGACATCTCCTGGGTTCCATTGTCCCCTGCTCCGGCACTGGGCACCACTGAGAAGTCCTCATCACCTCCAGCCTTTAGACATCCATCAGCCCTGATCAGGTCTCCTCTCAGGCCGCTCTTGCCCAGCCTTGTCCTCATCACTTCCAACCTTTAGACATCCATCAGCACTGATCAGATTCCCTCTCAGGCTGCTCTTGCCCAACTTCATCCTCATCACCTCCAACCTTTAGACACCCATCAGCACTGATCAGATCTCCCCAGGCCAACCAGCCCCAGGTCTGTCAGCCTCTGCTTGTAAGAGAGAAGCTCCAGACCCTCATTACCTCCCTTGGTGCAACTTGAGGCCTTTTCTCTAGTCCTGTCACTTGTTACTGGGGAGAAGAGGTCAATGCCCACCTGTCTGCAGCCTCCTCTCAGGGAGCTGTGGAGAGCAATGAGCTCTATCTAGTTGATTGGATAGGGCTGGGAGATAGGTTTGGCTGGATGAGCTTGGAGGTCTCTTCCCACCTGCTTGATTCTATGATTCTAGCCAAATGAGGCCTTGAGCAGCCAAATCTAGCTGAGAGGTGTCCCTACCCATGGCACAGAGGTTGCAGTAGATGATCTTTAAGGGCCTTTCCTGCCTAAGCTATTCCAGGATTTCAGGATCTATGATTCTATGCTGCCCTCTTGAGAAACTGCAGCAGCAGGGGCAGAAAGGACACATCTGCCTGTAGCATCCTTCTTCAGTGCTTATCAGCTTGCAAGCTGGGGGTCCTCCAGGCAAGAAGCAACTGCCTGCTTTGGAGGTGATGCAGAGAAGGTCATCTCCATGAAACGAGCTGGAGCGGGCTCAGTAATAGGGAGCCACTCGCAGAGCCTAATGACCATCTGGATTCCAGCTGCAGTAGCCAGATTGTCTGTCGTGTCCACCAAGTGAGTTGTCTTACCCTGGGAAAAAAAAAACAAACCTGTCATCTGTCTGTCTTGCCCTGTAGCCATGAGCTTTCCTCCAACCTGCCCACATGGGCTGACTGGTGGCAAGGTCATCCTGTTCTCTGGAACGGGCACTGACGGCCCCGCAGCTGCCCGCACTTGGAGGGGGGAACGGAGCAGGATGGCAAGGAGCTGGCAGGCAGGCAGAGAGCAAAAGCAGAAGTCTTTTCTCTGCTTCTTGCTGCTGCTGCTTAAAGGAAACAATTTATTCAGGTTAGGGATTTGATTTATTTAGCAGCTGCCTAAAAACCAAACCAACAACAAACCCAACCAAAATCCTTTCCCCAGCTCTGTTTGTTAAATAGAGGGTGTTGGGGTTAGGCTGTTTGTCTTCTCACCTCCCACACTGTGAAGCTCCTTTTCTTTTGTTTAGCAAAGCATTGCAAGGCTGAAAAAAAAAACAACACCCAAAAAACCCTTGTTAAAAAAATGTGGCATTTAATTAACACCTTTTTTTTTCCCTTTCTTTTTTTCCCTCTTTTTCCCTCTTTTTTGTTTTTCCCTTTTTTTTCCTTTCTTTTCCCCTTTCTTTTTCCCCTTTCTTTTTCCCCTTTCTTTTTTTCCCTTTCTTTCCCCCCCCTTTTTTTTTCTTTTTCCCTTTCTTTTTTCCCCTTTTCTTCCCCCCTCTTTTTTCCCCTTTGTTTTGTTTCCCTTTCTTTTTTTCTCTTTGTTTCCCTTTTTATTCCTTTCATTTTCCTTTCTTTTTTCCTTTCTTTTTTCCCCTTTCTGTTTTCCCCCTTGTTTTTTTTTCTATTTCTTTTGTTTCCCCTTCTTTTTATGCCTTTCTGTTTTCCCTTTCCATTTTCTTTCTTTTTCCCTTTCTTTTGTTTCTTTTTTCCCTTTATTTTCCTTTTTTCTTTATTTTTCCTTTCTTTTTTGTTTCTTTTTTCCTTTTCTTTTTTTCTTTTTTCCTTTTTTCTTTTCTTTGTTTCCCCTTTTCCCCCTTTTTCTTTTTCCCTTTCTTTTTTACTCCTTTTTTCCCCTTTCTTTCCCTTTTTCTTTTTCCTTTCTTTTTTCCCTTTCCTTTTTCCCTTCATTTTTTCCTTTCTTTTTTCTTTTTTTTTCCTTTCTGTTTCCCTTCTTTTTCCCTTTCTTCCCCCTTTTATTTTTTTCCTTTTCTTTTTTCCCTTTTTTCCTCTTTTTCCTCTTTCTTTTTCCCCCTTTTTCCTTTTTTTCCCATTCTCTTTTCCCCTTTCTTTTTCCCCATTCCTTTTTCCCTTTCTTTTTTTCCTTTCTTTGTTTCCCCTTTCTTTTCCCTTTCATTCAGTTCTTTCTTTTCCCCTTTCTTTTTTTCCCTTTCTTTTTCCCTTTTTTCCCCCTTTCTTTTTTCTTTCTTTTCCCTCCTTTTTTTTCCTCCCATTCTTTTCTCCCCTTTCTTTCCTCCCACCCATTTTTTTCCTTTTCTTTTTTCCCTCTTTTTTTTCTTTCTTGTTATTTTTTTTTTCTCTTTCTTCCCTCCTCTCCCCCCACCCTTTACCACAAGGATCAGCCTGTTCCAACCCCCCTGCCATGCCCAGGGACACCTCACACTAGAGCAGGCTGCCCACAGCCTCAGCCAGCCTGGCCTTAAACACCTCCAGGGATGAGGCTTCCAACACCTCCCTGGGCAACCCATTCCAGGCTTTCACCACCTTCATGCTCAAGAACTTCCTCTTTACATCCAGGCTGAATCTCCCCATTTCTAGCTTGGTTCCATTCCCCCCAGTCCTATCCCTACCTGACAGCCTAAAAAGTCCCTCCCCAGCTCTCTTGTAGGCCCTTTCACTGGTGCCCAGTGACAGGACAAGGGACAATGGGCACAAAGTGGAACCCAGGAGGTTTCACTTGAACTTAAGGAGAAAATTCTTTGGTGTGAGGGTGCTGGAGGCCCGGATCAGGCTGCCTGGAGAGGTTGTGGAGTCTCCTTATCGGGAGACTTCTGAGCCCCACCTGGATGTGTTCCTCTGGGAGCTGCCCTGGGTGATTCTGCCTTGGCAGGGGAGCTTGGACTCAGTGGTCTCCAGAGGTTCCTTCCAAGATTCCAATTCATTTCAGAGCTCACTTGTATCCTTGTGAGCACACAGAGAATGAAATCCTGGAAGGAGCTGGTGCTGGAGTTGACTTCAGAATCCAGAGAAAGGAGTCCTTCTGGAAGAGATTTCATCCTGGCATCTACAGGTAGACATCCTGGGGATTCATTTGTGATTGCCTTGGCTAAGTGTTTTTGCTAATTAATTTTGCTAATGAGGTGATAAACAAATGAAGGGAGCCCTCTCCTTTTCCACACTAGCTCAGATTTCATTAGTAAGGAGCTTGGCTGTGGTAGCTGCAGGTAAATCCCAGATGCTGCTTGTGAAGCAGTTGTGGTGCTCTGACAACAGCCTCAGCCCAGAGCCTACCTTCTCTGGAGCCTTTCAAGGTCTGTCTGGATGTGTTCCTCTATGATCTGTGCTAGATTGTGTAGTCCTGCTCTGACAGGGGAGTTGGACTCGATGATCTCCTTGGGTCCCTTCTGACCACTAATATCCTGTGAGCCTATGATCAGTGTCAGGATGAGTGTGCAGAGAGCTGCAGTGTGGGCAGGGAAGGGCTTCCTGAGGTTCACCTTTGCCCAGATCTCCATCCTGGCCAGATCTCATTGGCTGGCAGCACAGCCTGAGGGGTGTCAGCCACCCCCTCCCCCCAGTTTCATATCATCAGTGAACTTCATAGAATCATAGAATGGTTTAGGTTGGAAGGGACCCTAAAGCTCATCCAGTTCCAACCTCCTGCCATAGGCAGGGACACCTTCCACTTGCTGAGGGTCCTCTCTATCCTCTCATCCAGGTCATTGGTGAAGGTGTTGAACAAAACCCAGCAATGAAACAATATAAGGCAAAAGGAAAAGGGAAGAAGTGTCTGGTACTTTTTTCTTCATGAGGCTTCTGTCCTGCTGAGACCACATCTAGAATCTTGTGTCCAGTTCTGGGCCCCTCAGTTCCACAAGGACCAAAGGGAACTGCTTGGGAGAGCCCAGCCCAGAGCCCCCAAGATGCTGCAGGCAGTGAACATCTCTTGTGAGGTCAGGCTGAGGGAGCTGGGGCTGGGAGCTGGCAGCAGAGGAGCCTGAGGGCTGCCCTCAGTGCTGTGCTAAAGGTGTGCAGGGCAGTGTCAGGAGGATGCAGCCAGGCTCTGCTCAGGGCTGGCCAAGGGCAGCACAAGGGGCACTGGGGGCAAGCTGAAGCAGAGGAGGTGCCAGGGGAACAGGAGGGAAAACTCTGTCCCTGTGAGGATGATGAAGGCCTGGAGCAGGCTGCCCAGAGAGGTTGTGGAGTCTCCTCCTCTGGAACCTTTCTAACCCCAGCTGGATGTGTTCCTGTGTGCCCTGTTCTAGGTGGCTGTGGAGTCTCCTTCTGTGGAGTCTTTCCAACCCCATCTGGATGACCTGTCCTGGGTCCCCCTGCTCTGGCAGGGTGGTTGGACTGGACGATGCTCAAAGGTCCCTTCCCAACCCCTCCCATTCTGTGATTCTATGACCCATGAACTGCTGCTGTAGCCTGTAGGCAGCTGTCTATAGCTGCAGACAAGTGCATCTGCTTAGATACTCACCCAATCTGTGCAGACAGAGCTTTTGTCTTCATTACATGTGAGAAAGAACCACACAGAGTGCTTAAAAAACCATCTTCTGAACCCTATTTCATCTGGCATCATCAGGAAAGGTGTTTTTCCTGGCAGATCAGAAGCAGTCTGTAGCAATTCCATTTGGAGTAAATGAGCTTTTAATTAGGTGAAGGCTGATTTCTTAGCATTTGAGGCTCTTTGAACCCCTCAGGTTGCTCTTCACATGAGAAATATATATATATATATAAAGAGCAAAGAAAGTCTGATCCTTGAGAAACTTTCTAGCAGGGAAAAACTTCAGAGGAGAGAGAACTCAAAGCACACAGCATTGCACAGGGCATGATGCAAAAGTGAAGCAGATTTCCTTTTACACTTGAAGAATTCCACCAAGCCACCAGCTGGCACATTCCAGAGAGTGAGATTAAAGTAGACTCTGCTGCAAGTACAGGCAGATCAGTGGGCAAGGACATGAAGGCTCAAGACCCAGCCTAAAATCCATCCCATGCTGTGGCAGGCATCACAAATCAACATCAGCTTCCTTTTGAGGCTGATGAATTCCTTGTCCTGGTTCTTAGCTGCTCTCCTGTGATGCTTGATTTCAGTAAAGCATTTGGCACTGTCTCCTACAGCATCATAGAATCATAGAATCAGCCACGTTGGAAGAGACCTCCAAGCTCATCCAGCCCAACCTAGCACCCAGCCCTAGCCAGTCAGGCTTTGCTTGAACACTTCCAGGCATGGAGATACCACCACCTCCCTGGGCAGCCCGTTCCAATGCCAATCACTCTCTCTGGCAACATCCAGCCTAAACCTGCCCTGGCACAACTTGAAGCTGTGTCCCCTTGTTCTGTTTCTGGTTGCCTGGGAGCAGAGCCCAACCCCACCTGGCTACAACCTCCTCTCAGGGAGCTGCAGAGAGCAATGAGCTCTGCCCTCAGCCTCCTCTGCTCCACACCAAACCCCCCCCGCCCCCCCAGCTCCCTCAGCTGNGCCCCCCTAGCTCCCTCAGCTGCTTCTCCCCAGCCCTGTTCTCTATACCCTTCCCCACCTTTGGTGCTCTTCTTTAGACCTGCTCTTGCCCCTCTATATCCTTCCTAAAAGTGAGAACCCAAGCCTGACCCCAGCACTCAAGCTGTGGCCTCCCCAGTGCTGAGCACAGGGGTACAATCCCTGCCCTGCTCCTGCCCACACCAGTGCTGATCCAGGCCAGGCTGCTGGTGCCCTTCTTGCCCACCTGGGCACCCCCTGGTTCAAAGAAGGAGCCAAAGCAGACTGCAGCACTTGGTGAAGTGCATAACCCCTTCCAGATGCTGCTGCAGCCTCCTCTCACTCTTGCTCCTCTCCATGTGTCTGCTGCAGTGCACAGAGTCCTTATTTTTACTTCTCTCAAGCCACTCATATCCTTCATTCATTTCAGCCCCTGGAGTAATTAGCTTAATCAAGCCCAGCTCCATCTTTTCAAGTGAAGGCAGGACCTGTAGGAATTGATGTGACTCTCTTGTCAATGAGGGAGTCACATGAAGCTGATTTGCATCACGGCAATGCTGCTCTATTGTTTCACTGAGTTCCATTTGCTCTTCCTCCTGCTCTTTTTTCCCTCTCAGTTTTCTCCTTCAGTCCCTTCATGGCTTTACATTTTTCTTGCTGCTGCCTTCCTTTAAATTCCAATCATCCTCAGCTTTCTGGTTTACTAAGCTCTTCCTAGGAAGAGGTGGTCAGCAGGTGTCCCATGGGGTTGGAGCAGATGAAAGCTGGAGGTGATTAGTGCTGCTCTGAACCTTACCAGCTGCTTTGGGAGCTCCAAGAATCACAGCCTGGAAGGGGTTAGAAGGAACCTCTGCAGATCTTGAGTCCAACCCATAAGAGCTGATGACAAGGGAAGGGCAACTGACATCATCTACCTGGCCCTGAGTAAGGCATTTGACTCTGTCCCACAGGACAGCCTGGTCACCAAGCTGGAAACACACAGACTGGATGGGTGCAGCACTGCTGGGTAAGGAATGGGCTGGATGGTGGCACACAGACAGTGGTGATCAAGGGCACAATGCCCACCTGCAGAGCAGTGCCAAGTGGCTCCCTCAGGAGTCAGTGCTGGCACCAATGCTGTTGAACATCTCTGTCAGTGCCATGGACAGAGGAGTGCAGTGCAGCCTCAGCAAGTGTGCAGCTGGCACCAAGCTGTGTGGCACAGGTGACTTGCTAGAGGGCAGGGATCCATCCAGAGGGAGCTGGACAGGCTGCAGAGCTGTGCCCAGGCCAACCTCATGGCATTCAACAAGGCCAAGTGTAAGGTCCTGCAGCTGGGTGGGTGCAATCCCAAGNACCACCCTCACTGCAAACAACTTCTTCCTAACATCCACTTTCAATCTTCCCTCTACCACTTCAAACCCATTCCTCCTCTGATGATGATGATAAGACCTTGTCAATAGTCTCTCCCCAGCCTTCCTGTACGTTCCCTTCACATCCTGCAAGGCCACTCCAAGGTCTCTCCTGGAAGCCTTCTCTTGTCCAGGCTGCAGAGCCCCAACTCTCTCAGCCTGTCCTCAGAGCAGAGCTGCTGCAGCCCTCTCAGCACCTTGGTGGCCTCCTCTGGACTGGCTCAAACACTTCCATGTCCTGCTTATGCTGGGGGCTCCAGAGCTGCACCCAGGACTGCAGGTGGAGTCCGAGGAGGGCAACCCCTTCCAGCCTCTCACCAGCCTCTTGCTGAACAACTTCTTCCTCATGTCCATTTTGAATCTCCCCATTTCTAGCTTGGTTCCATTCCCCCCAGTCCTATCCCTACCTGACAGCCTAAAAAGTCCCTCCCCAGCTTTCTTGTAGCCCCCTTAAGATAATGCAAGGTCACAAGAAGGTCACATTGAGGTCACCAGGGAGCCTTCTCTCCAGACTGCATGGCCTCAGCTCCCCCAGTCTCTCCTCATAGCAGGGTGCAGATGGTTCTTAGCCTTTGCTGTGCCTGTGAACGCTGCTCACATGCAGCACAGCAGCCGTGATGGGGGAGGAGTGGCAGGATGCTGCTTGGCGTGGGTGCAGCACAGCTCCAGCAGGAGCCGGAGGAGCCTGAGGTTGTGGTGAGCAGAGTTCATGCCAGCTCTTTGCTTGAAGGTGTAGTGGCACCCTCTACCTCTGCTGCTTGGCAGGAGGAAGCTTTCCTGATGCTTGACATGGTGACTAAATGCTCAGGCTCAGCCAAGCTCAAAAGGCAAAGCACAAAACAAGACTGTCTGAGCTGAGGGTCTGCTGAAGCTCTCAGAGTTTTCAGCCAAAAGAGATTTTAGATGATTTGCTGATGTATGGCCCTGGACTCAGCACTGAAGAGGGCAAACTTTGAGTCCTGGGCTCAGTTCTGGGGCCCTCACTGCAAGAAAGTCATTGATGCAGTTCTGGGATTCTATGGTGTAATGCTATGCATTTCTAATTCTATCAATTTATGATTCTATGATTCCATGACTCTCTGATGCTATGATTCCATGATTCCTAATTCTGTAATTCCATGATTCTTTGGACCTGTGAAGTTCAAATTCTATGATCCCATGTTTCCATGATTCTATGATACCCTGACTCTATGGACCTTTGGAGTTCTAATTCTATGATTTTATGATTCCGTGATTGTATGGACCTGTGAATTTTGGATTCCATGATTTTATGACTCTATGATTCTATGGACCTCTGGATTTCTAATTCCATGATTCTATGATTCCATGGTTCTATGGACCTCTGGATTTCTAATTCTGTGATTTTATGATCCTATGGACCTGTGAATTTCTCATTCCATGATTCCACAATTCTATGATTCTATGGACCTCTGGATTTCTTATTCTATGATTTTATGGACCTGTGAATTTCTCATTCCATGATTCTATGATTCCATGATTCTGTGGACCTCTGGATTTCTAATTCTGTGATTTTATGATCCTATGGACCTGTGAATTTCTCATTCCATGATTCCACAATTCTATGATTCTATGGACCTCTGGATTTCTTATTCTATGATTCTATGGACCTCTGGATTTCTAATTCTATGATTTTATGATCCCATTATTCCATGATTCAATGATTCTATGGACCTGTGAATTTCTGATTCCATGATTCTGTGATTCTATGGACCTCTGGGTTTCTAATTCTATGATTCTATGATTCCATGATTCTATGGACCTGTGAATTTCTAATTGTATGATTTTATGATCCCATGGTTCTATGAATTTATGATTCTATGATTCAATGATTCTGTGGACCTCTGGATTTCTAATTCTATCATTCTATGATCTTATGGACCTGTGAATTTATGGTTCTATGAATTTATGATTCTGTGATTCTATGAATGTATGGTTGTATGATTCCATGATTCTATGGACCTGTGAATTTCTAGTTCTATGATTCTGTGATTCCATAATTTTATGATTTCATGACTCAGTAAGATACTGGCTTGATCAAAGTGGTTTGCCTGCTCTAAGTCCAGTAGAAGACTTCCTTGAAAGATTATTGAAAGGCTTTACAATTATTAAGCTGGAAAGAAATTAACCTTCTTGAGAACAGAGCTTCCTGTTCAATATCTTTATTGATGATCTGGAGCAGGGGATTGAGTCCAGCATCAGTAAGTTTGCAGATGACACCAAGCTAGGAGCAGATGTGGAGCTGTTGGAGAGTAGGAGAGCCCTGCAGAGGGACCTGGCCAGGCTGGATGGGTGGGCAGAGGGCAATGGGATGAGACCGAACAAGGCCAAGTGCAGGGTTCTGCACTTTGGCCACAGCAACCCCAAGCAGCACTACAGGCTGGGGACAGAGTGGCTGAGAGGAACCTGGGGGTGCTGGTAGATAGTAGCTGAAGATGAGGCAGCAGTGTGCCCAGGTGGGCAGCAGAGCCAATGGCATCCTGGGCTGGCTCAGGAGCAGTGTGGCCAGCAGGACAAGGGAGGTTCTTGTGCCCCGGTGCTCAGCAGGAGCCTTCTCTTCTGCAGGCTGAAAAACCTCAGCTCCCTCAGCCTGTCCTCATAGGAGAGTCCACAAAGAGGATCAGAGGGCTGGAGAACTTCTCCTGTGAGGACAGGCTGGGAGAGTTGGGGCTGCTCAGCTTGCAGAAGAGAAGGCACCAGGGAGACCTCAGAGCATTCTTCCAGTACCTGAAGAGGACTACAAGAGAGCTGGGGAGGAACTTCTGGCAAGGCCTGGCAGTGCCAGGATGAGGGACAATTGCTTTGAGCTGGGAGAGGGGAGATTGAGAGGGGAGATGAGGAAGAAATTCCTGACAGTGAGAGTGGTAAGACACTGGCACAGGTTGCCCAGAGAGGTTGTGGAGCACAGAATCACTAAATGTGATCAAAGTCAAAGATCACATTTAGTGATTCTGTGCTCCACAACCTCCCTGGAGCTGTTCAAGGCCAGGCTGGATGAGTTCTTGAGCAACCTGGGATTGGTGGGAGATGCCCCTGCCCATGGCTGGGGGGGGTTGGAGCTGGATGATCTGTAAGGTGCCTTCCAACCCAACCCATTCTGTGACTCTCTGATGGGAGAAGGCTTTGGGGTAATCATTTTGCTGTGACTTTTGCCATTTTCCAACCTTGCAGCATTGAGTTCCCTCCCCCTCTCCCCAAAGCCATTTGTGATGAGCTGCACACCTCTGCCAGCAGGCTTTACCCTTTCATTATCCTGCCTTTTGGACAAAGCTGCTGCCCCTGGAAGCCTACCTCTTGAATGACAAAGTTGACTCCTGCTCAGTAGCCTTTAGGTGCGCGTCACTGCTCACCCAGCTTGCTCCATCCCAGTTTTATCATCCCCAAACTCCTTCTGAAAAGTAGCTCAGCTCGAGAGAGGAGTGTGGCTTTAATCAGTTAATTGTGTGGTTAAACTCTTCTTAATCACTTGATTTGCTTTTAATGGTAATGAGGTGGATATTTCCAAAGGAGCCTTCTTGTCCTCTGCACGAAGAACTAATTGCACCGTCGCTAAATGCTTGAGACCTCAACATGCCCTGGAAACGCAATCTGCATCTGAAATCAAATCCCACACCACACCACCCCCCCAGTCCACTCAGTTCTCATTCTGCAGACCCTGTCTCACCTCTGGGTACCTCTCAAGTCCTTGTTTTCTGCACCACAGAACCACAGAAATGTTTAGGTTGGAAGGGACTTTAAAGCTCAGCCAGTTCCAACCCCCTGCCATAGGCAGGGACACCTCCCACTAGAACAGGTCGCTCAAGGCCTCATCCAGCCTGGCCTTAAACGCCTCCAGGGAGGTTGTGGAGCCTCATTCTCTGCAGCCTTTCAGGGCCTGTTTGGATGTGTTCCTGTGTGACCTGAGCTAGATTGTATGGTCCTGCTCTGGCAGGGAGGTTGGACTTGAGGATCTCATTGGATCCCTTCCAACCCTGTGAGCAAGTGAGAGATGAACACAAGGAAAGAAGAGCTGACATGGCACATGTGAGGGAGTTGGAAACCCTCTGGATGCAAAGTCAAACCGTACATTAAGAAGAGGGAAAAACAATCCCTTGGGAGAGTTCTGTCTGCATTTGTGCCATGCTGCCCAGACCTTCTGTTGCTATGGCTGTGCACCACCTGTCTGCTCTCCAGAGCTGTTTAGCTTTGTCAGTACTGCCCAGGATTATTGTGATGCTTATCTCATCAGGAGAGATTGAATTACCTCTCTGTCTGCGTGTGCTGAGAGCCTGAGCTCAAGGGAGGTCATTCTGCCCCTGTGCTCAGCACTGCTCAGGCCAC
>WAAF01008353.1:62560-72795 GCA_013400475.1 Tricholaema leucomelas
AGGGCTGGGTGCTAGGTTGGGCTGGATGAGCTTGGAGGTCTCCTCTTCCAACTTGCTTCATTCTATGATTCTCTGTTGAACCATCTCTTCCCTCTGGTTTGCAGCAAGGAACAGCCCTTAGGCCATAATCCCAGAGGGTGATTGTTTTATAAGAAGCCAGATGTGTTGCTCAGAAGCTTGGAAGGGTAATGAGAGACAGGAAAGCTGTTAGCATGCAGAAGGACCACAGCATGAAGGTGAAGCCAGGTCTCCTTTCAGCTGCGCTGAGTAATTCCTTGCCTCAGTTAAGACAACACCTGCAGGGTGCTTGGCTTAGAGTCATAGAATGGTTTGGGTTTGAAAGGACCTTTAGAGGTCACAGAATCCTAGAATGGTTTAGGTTGTAAGAGACCTCAAAGTTCAGCCAGTTCCAATCCCTCTGCCATAGGCAGGGACACCTCCCACTAGAACAGGTTGCTTGAGGCCTCATCCAACCTGGTCCTGAACATATCCAGGGAAGGTGTGGAGCACAGAATCTTTGATCATATTCTCTGCTTCTGTGCTCCACAACCTCCCTGGGCAACCCTAATGATTCTGTGAGAGACTTAACTGGGTTTGATGGTTGGACTTGATGGTCTTAGAGGTGTTTTCTAACCTTAATGATTCTTTGATTCTATCAGAGGCTTAACCTGGGTTAATGATTGGACTTGATGATCTTGGAGGCCTTTTCCAACCTCATGATTCTATGAGGGACTTAACCTGAGTTGATGGTTTTAGAGGTGTTTTCCAACCCTAATGATTCTATGAGAGACTTAACCTGGGTCGATGGTTGGACTTGATGTTCCTAGAGGTGTTTTCCAACCTCTTGATTCTATGAGGGACTTAACCTGGGTCGATGGTTGGACATGATGGTCCTAGAGGTATTTTCCAACCTTAATGATTCTTTGATTCTATCAGAGGCTTAACCTGGGTTAATGATTGGAGTTGATGATCTTAAGGCCTTTTCCAACCCTAATGATTTTATGAGAGACTTAACCTGGGTGGGTGGTTAGACTTGATGGTCCTAGAGGTGTTTTCCAACCTTCATGATTGTGTGACAACAGCACAAACTCCAGCCACCTACTATAGCAGCTGCTCTGCTCCTCACATTTCTCTGCTGCTCCTGCTCAGCTGGGCTTTGTGTGCCATCCAGCAAGCAGCCTGCTGCTGAAAGCCAGAACAAAAGGCAAAGCATTGTCACATCTGAACTGCCAGAATTAGGCCGTCACGTCCCAAAGTGGTAATTCTTTCTGACAGCCTCAGCTGTACCCATCATGACATGCAGCAAATTAGCCAGGCCAAGAACAAATACAGACACAGACACACACACAAAAAGAGAGAAGAAACAGGTGTGGAACCAACTTCCTGCCTCCCAGCATAAATACATCCCACACTGAAGGGCAGTGCACCTGCACCATTGTCTGCAGTGGGATATGGGGGGGAGAAGCTTTTAAGTGCAAATGCACTTTGTGACTTGATAAAGACAAGAGTCTGCTCTATAATTTGAGTGTAAATGGGCATTTGCTTCCAGCACTGCCTACCATGAGTTAACTCTTTGAGGAGGTGTTGCAAATAGTGCCTTAAATGGCTGCTCTGCAGAGTGGGGGGATAGAGTTGATGCCAGTTGAGGTTGGGTCACTGGTGGGGTTCTGCAGGGCTGAGCCGTGGGAGCAGCTCTCTTTAGTGTCTCCTCCTGGTCACTGGTGAGGTTCTGCAGTGCTCAGCACTGTGAGCAGCTCTCTGTAGTGTCTCCTCCTGGTCACTGGTGAGGTTCTGCAGGGCTGAGCAGTGGCAGCAGCTTTCTTTAGTGCCTCTACCAATGACAATAGGACAAGGAGCAATGGATGGAAGCTGCAACACAGGAGGTTCTACCTCAACACAAGGGGGAACCTCTATGCTGTAAGGGTCCCAGAATACTGGAACAGCCTGCCCAGAGAAGTTGTAGAGTCTCCTTCTCTGGAGTCTTTCCAGGCCTGTCTGGATGTGTTCCTGTGTGATCTGAGCTAGATTCTGTGGTCCTGCTCTGGCAGGAGGATTGGACTCAATGAGCTCTTTGGGTCACTTCCAACTCCTAACATCCTGTGAGCCTGTCATCCTGATCTGAATGCAAGGACTAAGGCACCCTCAGCTAGTTTGCAGATGGTTCTAAGCTGGGCACAGCCCATGGCAGGGGGCTTGGAAATAGGTGATCTTTAACATCCCTTCTAAACTTTGGAACTAGATGATCCTCAACATCCCTTCTAAGCCTTGGAATTAGGTGATCCTCAACATCCCTTCTAGCCCTTGGAACTAGATGATCCTCAACATCCCTTCTAACTCCTGGAATTAGGTGATCCTCAACATCCCTTCTAGCCCTTGGAACTAGATGATCCTCAACATCCCTTCTAACTCCTGGAATTAGGTGATCCTCAACATCCCTTCTAGCCCTTGGAACTAGATGATCCTCAACATCCCTTCTAACTCCTGGAATTAGGTGATCCTCAACATCCCTTCTAGCCCTTGGAACTAGATGATCCTCAACATCCCTTCTAACTCTTGGAATTAGGTGATCCTCAACATCCCTTCTAGCCCTTAGAACTAGATGGTCCTCAACATCCCTTCTATCCCAACCCATCCTAGGATGCCCCCTCCCTGGAGGTGTCCAAGGCCAGGCTGGATGAGACCTTAAGCAACCTGGGCTGGTGGGAGGTGTCCCTGCCCATAGCAGAGGGGTTGGAACTGAATGATCCCCAACCCTGGATGTGTTTAAAAGTCATTTGGAGGTGGTGCTTGAGGATATGGTTTAAGAATGAGCTTTCTGAGCATCTAATGGTTGGACTCAGTGATCCTGGAGGGGTCTGTTCCAGCCTGAATGTTTCTGTGATTCTGTGATCTTTGAGGTTCTTCCAACTCAACCCATTCCATGAATCCCTGCCCTTGAAGTGAAGATCAGTCCTTGGCTGCAGATGACTTTTCACTGCATCCTGATTTTCTTCTGTGGGAAACAAGCCCAGGAAAGGTTTGCTGAGGCTCTGTGAGCTGAGCACAGGCATTTGCATGCCTTTAACATCTGTCAGGCAGCAGAGCTGAGGATGATGACTGCTGTTATGGCATCTTCCTCCCCTCCTGCACAAGGCCCATCTGGGATTTGTGTTATGTAAGAGGATTAGTTGGGTTATTGGGTGGGGTTTCCCCCCCCCTTGCTTTCCTCTGTTATTTAAAGCATTTCTCAGAACCTCTATTTTGAATAATAATCACAACAATGCCAATAACAACAGAGGCCTTCTGAAAGGAAACCTTGGGAATCCTAAAGCTCCTGCTCTGGAAGCTGAACACCTGCCCTCACCATTTAGGTTTCAAGAGGGATTCCCTGGAAATGGGATTTCTTTTTTTCTATCTGTGGTGGATAGAATCAGAGAATGGTTTGGGTTGGAAGAGACCTCTCAAGATCATCTAGTCCTATCCCCTGCAGGCAGCAGGGACATAGATACAAGAATCATAGAATCACAGAATCATAGACTCACAGAATCATACCATCATAGAATCAAAGAATCACAGAACCATAGAATCACAGAATCATACCATCATAGAATCAAAGAATAACAGAATCATAAAATCATGGAATCATAGAACTGTAGAATCATAGCATCATAGAATCACAGAAGCATAGAACCATAGAATCACAGAACCATAGAATCACAGAATTGTACAATCACAGCATCACAGAATCACAGAATCATAAAGTCACAGAATCATAGAATCATAGAAGCAAAGTATCATAGAATCACAAAATCATAGAACCATAGAATCACAGAATCATAGATTCATAGAATCAGCATCATAGAATCACAGAATAACAGAATCATAGAATCATAAAGTCATAGTATCACAGAATAACAGAATCATGGAGTCATAGAATCACAGAGTAACAGAATCATGGAGTCATAGAATCACAGAATCATAGCATCATGGAACCATGCAATCAGTCAGGGTTGGAAGGGACCACAAGGATCATCCAGTTCCAACCCCTCTGCCATGCCCAGGGACACCTCACACTAGGTCAGGCTGGCCACAGCCTCCTCCAGCCTGGCCTTAAACACCTCCAGGGATGAGGCTTCCACCACCTCCCTGGGCAACCCCTTCCAGCCTCTCACCACTCTCATGCTGAACAACTTCTTCCTCACATCCAGTCTGAACCTCCCCATTTCTAGCTTGGTTCCATTCCCCTCACTCCTGTCACTACCTGACAGCCAAAAAAGTCCCTCCCCAGCTTTCTTGTAGCCTCCTTAAGATACTGCAAGGCCACAAAAAGGTTACCTTGGAGCATACTCCACTAGAGCAGGTTGCTCCCAGCCTTGTCTAGCCTCATCTTGAATATCTCCAAGGATGGGGCCTTGACAACCTGTTGTAGTGTTCCTGCAGCCTCCTGGTGCAGAGATTGATAAAGGATTGATGGAAGGCTGATGGAAGGGGATGAAAGCATAGACGATGTTCAGAGGGCTGCAACAGCTCTGCTCTGAGGATAGGCTGAGAGAGTTGGGGCTGTGCAGCCTGGAGAAGTGAAGGCTGCCAGGAGAGACCTTGGAGTGGCCTTGCAGGATGTGAAGGGGGCTGCAGGAGGGCTGGGGAGGAACTATTGACAAGGTCTTGTGATGAGAGGAGGAGGAGGAATGGGTTTGAAGTGTCAGAGGAGAGATTGGAAGTGGATGTTAGGAAGAAGTTGTTTGCAGTGAGGGTGGTGAGACACTGGCACAGGTTGCCCAGGGAGGTTGTGAAGCACAGAAGCACAGAATGGGATCTTTGACTTGGTGGTCAAATAAAGATCTAAGCTGTTAAGAAAGAAACAAATCATTTGTAGTGGGAAATAACTCTGAGGTCTCATGAGGGGCAGCTGTGCAGGTGGGACCCCAGCACCACACTGAGTCCTGGGCTCAGATTTGGGGCCCTCACTGCAAGAAGGACATTGAGGGGCTGGAGCAGGACCAGAGAAGGGCACCAAATCTGGGGAAGGGTCTGGAGAGCAGGGCTGGGGAGGAGCAGCTGAGAGAGCTGGAAGTGTTTGGTGTGGAGAAGAGGAGTCTGAGGGCAGAGCAACTTGCTCTCTGCAGCTCCCTGGGAGGAGGCTGGAGCCAGGTGGGAATTGGGCTCTGCTCCCTAGGAGAGAGTAGGAGAGGAATTGGCCTCAGGATGCAATACAGGAGGCTTAGGTTGGATGTAGGAAGAAACTTCCTGACTGAAAAGTTTCTCAAGGCCTGGCACAGGCTGCCCTGTTTGAATCCCCATGCCTGGAGGTGTTTGGAAGAGACGGAGATGTGGTGCTTAGCCCCAGCCTCTGCGGAGTTAGAGCATGGTTGGACTGGATAAGCTGAAAATGCTCTTCTAACCAAATCTGTTGTGATAGATACTAGGAATAAGTTCTTTATAAGGAATCATAGAATGATAGAATCAGTCAGAGTTGTAAGGGACCACAAGGATCAGCCAGTTCCAGCCTCCCTGCCATGCCCAGGGACACCCTTCCCTAGAGCAGTCTGGCCACAGCCTCATCCAGCCTGGCCTTAAACACCTCCAGGGATGGAGCCTCAACCACCTCCCTGAGCAACCCATTCCAGCCTCTCACCACTCTCATGCTCAACAACTTCCTCCTCATGTCCAGGCTGAGTCTCTCCACCTCCAGCTTTGCTCCATTGCCCCCAGTCCTGTCACTCCCTGACAGCCTGAAAAGTCCCTCCCCAGCTTTTTTGTAGCCCCCTTCGGATCCTGGAAGGCCACAAGAAGGTCACCTGGGAGCCTTCTCTTCTCCAGACTGAACAGCCCCAACTCTTTCAGTCTGTCCTCACAGCAGAGCTGCTGCAGCCCTCTGAGCATCCTCATGGCCCTTCTCTGGACACACTCCAGCATCTCCACACCCCTCTTGTCCCAGGGGCTCCAGAACTGGATGCAGTTGGGGTCTGCAGACTCCAGGTGGAGTCTCAGCAGAGCACAGCAGAGGGGGAGAATCACCTCCCTGGCCCTGCTGGCCACACTTCTCCTGCTGCAGCCCAGGCTCTGCTTGGCTTTCTGGGCTGCAAGTGCACACTGCTGGCTCCAGTTGAGCTTCTGGTTCAGCAGCACCCCCAAGTCCCCCTCCTCAGGGCTGCTCTCCAGCCACTCACTGCCCAGCCTGCATTTCTGCTTGGCATTGCCTCGACCCAGCTGCAGGACCTTGCACTTGTTCTTGTTGAACCTCCTGAGGTTGGCTTGTGCCCACCTCTGCAGCCTGTCCAGGTCCCTCTGGATGGATCCCTGCCCTCCAGCCTGTCTGCTGCACCACACAGCTTGGTGTGGTCAGCAAACTTGCTGAGGCTGCACTCAGTGCCTCTGTCCATGGCACCCGTAGAGATGTTGAACAAACCTGGTCCCAGGGCTGATCCCTGAGGGACTCCACTTGTCACTGGCCTGCACTTGACCATGGAGCCATTGAGAGCCACTCTTGGGGTGTGGCCATCAAGCCAGTTCTTTATCCATCAGTGCTCCACCCATCAAACCCATGCTTGGAGAGCAGGATGTGGTGCAGGACAGTGTCAAAGGCCTTGCTCAGGTGCAGGTAAATGACATCAGTTGCTCTCCTCTCATCTATTCATGTTGTGACCTGTTCATAGAAGGCCACCAGGTTTGTCAGGCAGGAAGGTGGTGGAATGCTGGAACAGGTTGCTCATGAAGGTGATAGAGGCTCCATTGCTGGGGATATTGAAGATGAGGCTTGATGAGACTTTTAGCCACCTGACCTAGTCAGGGATGTCCTTGCTGGCTGCAGAGAGTTTGGACTGGATGACCTTTAAAGGTCCCTTCCAGCCCAATGCTTTCTATGATTCTATAAACCAATTCCAAGGCAGACAAGCAGAGAAAGATTACAAGAACGAGGCAGGCAGGGGAGGAAAATAATAATTATATGAATAAAACTCCACTAATCAAATTGTGGTAATAAAATAAGCATTTGCCATGCTCTGAAGGCAGCTCTTTTAAATGGATCAGATTTTGATCTTCTAAATGCATTAGCAATTATCTTCTGAGCAGTCCAGAATCTAAAAACATTTGTCTGTGCCTTGCTCTAAGCTGCACTCTCATATAAAAACCAAGGGAGGTATGAAAAAGATCCTTTGTTTGAGGCTCAGGAAGGAAGTTCAGCAGCTTTGAAAGCTCTTCTCTCAGGCTCAGAAACTCTCAGTCTCACTGATCAACCCCCATTGATGCTTCAGGCTTGGGGCAGAAGGAGTGGGAAGTTGCCCTGCAGAAAAGGGTATGGAAAGTTGCCCTGCAGGAAAGGATCTGGGAAGTTAGGTGGCCAAGAAGGCCACCAGTAATGCTGATTGGCAGCAGCTGAAGATGAGCCAGAGTGTGCCCAGGTGGCCAAGAAGGCCACCAGTAGCCTGGCCTGGATTAGGAATAGTATGGCCAGCAGGACAAAGGAATGATTGTCCCCCTGGACTCAGCACTGGGGAGGCCACAGTTTGAGTGCTGGGGTCAGGTTTGAGTCCCTCACTGCAAGGACATTGAGGGGCTGGAGCAGGTCCTGAGAAGGGCACCGAAGATGGAGAAGGGTCTGGAAGGGTCTAGAGAGCAGGGCTGGGGAGGAGCAGCTGAGGGAGCTGGAGGGGTTTGGTGTGTAGAAGAGGAGGCTGAGGGCAGAGCTCATTGCTCTCTACAGCTCCCAGAAAGGTTGGAGTGAGATGGGGATTGGACTCTGCTGCCTAATCTCAGGTAATAAGAGATGAAATGGCCTGGAGTGGTGCCAGGGGAGGGTTAGGTTGGAGATGAGGAACAATTTATTTGCTGCAAGAGTGGTCAGGGATTGACACAGGCTGTCCAGGGAGGTGATGGAGTCCCCATGCCTGGGGATGTTCATCAAATATGTGGCCATGACATTCTGGGCCATGGCTTAGTTGCCATGATGGTGTTGGATTTGATCTTGAAGGTCTTTCCCAACCTTCCTAATTCTGCAGTTCTAAAAGATGGTCTTTTCACTCTACCTTCAGGATTCAAGGAGACCTGAGAAACTGTAGCCAGCTGTGGATCACCTGAGTCCTACCCTGTGCTTGGTAGCTTTACACCACCTGCATTAACGGCTGCTGTGCAGAAGAGACTGAAAAACTCCTCGCAAAACAGGTTTGCCTTTAGCAGAGATGTTAAAGTCCCTTCCCTTTTAGTACCTAGATACTACTAGGATTGTAATAACCTCTGTTACAAGAGGGCTATGGAGGTGCTGGAAGGTATCCAGAGAAGGGCCACGAGGATGAGCAGAGGGCTGGAACTGCTCTGCTATGGGCGCAGGCTCAGAATTGGGGCTGTGCAGTCTGGAGAGGAGAAGGCTCCCAGGTGACCTTATTGTGACCTTTCAGTATCTGAAGAAGGGGGCTACAAGAAAGCTGGGGAGGGACTTTTTAGGCTGTCAGGTAGTGATAGGAGTGGGGGGAATGGAACCAAGCTAGAAATGGAGAGATTCAGACTGGATGTGAGGAAGAAGTTGTTCAGCATGAGGGTGGTGAGAGGCTGGAAGTGGTTGCCCAGGGAGGTGGTGGAAGACTCATCCCTGGAGGTGTTTAAGGCCAGGCTGGCTGAGGCTGTNAGGCCTTGAGCAGCCTGCTCTAGTGGGAGGTGTCCCTGCCTATGGCAGGGGGTTGGAGCTGGATGATCCTTGAGGTCCCTTCCAACCTAAACCATTCTATGATCCTATGATTCTATGATTCTATGTGATTCTACTCTGATTTTATGGTTCAATGGTTCTATAATTCTATGATTCTATGACTATAACTCTATGATTCTATGGTTCTATGGCTCTATGATTCTGTGGTTCTATGACTCTATGATTCTATGACTCTGTGATTCTGTGGTTCCATGATTCTGTGACTCTATGATTCTATGGTTCTATGACTCTATTTCTCAGGGAGCTTGCAGGAGGCCTCAGGTAAGGTAGGTTGGCTTCTTTTTTCCCTAGCAGCTTTCTTTTTTTTGCTGGAGGCTAAATGTTGCTTAGATAGCATTCTGTGCTTAAATGCCTTCACCTCTGCCCCTTTCACTGACAGTAACAGATGGAAAACTCTCCACCAAGCTTTTTACCCTTCCTCTGATGTGTCCATCAAACTTCCTGCTCCTGTGTTGGTGATCACAAGTTCCTATCTCTTGATTGCTACTTCTTTCGGTGGCAGGAACTCTTCCAACACTAAACTCTCCTATTTCCTCTGCTGAGCCACTGCACAGGACAAGATTGCCTGGTGTCAGGAGATGTCTCTATCCAAAGAGACAAGGCACTGAGTGGGTGTGATTTGTAGGAGGCAGCACAGCAAGTCAGTGTGAGAGGAAAAGGGGAAGCAAAGGCTGGAATTAATCTCAGCTGACTTTAGATGCCTATATCTGAACAAGTTGCCTGAAGTTCCTTCATAACAGAAATCAGCAGAGGATGGGACATGGTTTGGCTGACCTAGATTAGGTAACTCCCAGATGAGATCACAGCTCACAGGCTGTCGAGGATTGGAAGGGACCTCCACAGATCCTCAAGTCCAACCCCCCTGCCAGAGCAGGACCAGAGGATCTAGCTCAGGTCACACAGGAACACATCCAGGCAGGCCTGGAAAGGCTCCAGGGAAAGGGGCTCCACAACCTCTCTGGGCAGCCTGTGCCAGTACTCTGTGACCCTTACAATAAAGAGGTTCTTGCTCATGTTGAGTAAGGGCAAGTGCAGAGTCTGGCACCTGGGAAAGAACAATATCAGGGATCAGGATAGGTTGGGGACTGAGCTCTATGAAGGCAGCAAAGGGGAAAAGGATCTGGGGGTCCTGGTGGATGAGAGGGTAAGCATGAGCCAGAAATGTGCTGTGGTGGCCAGGAGGGGCAGTGCCAGTCTGGGGTGGATTAGAAGGGTTCTGGTTAGAAGGTCGAGAGAGGTTCTCCTGCTCCTCTGCTGTGCCCTGCTGAGGCCACAGCTGGAGGACTGTGTCCAGTTCTGGGCCCCCCAGTTCAAGAGGGACACAGAACTGCTGGAGAGAGTCCAGCACAGAGCCACAAAGGTGCTGAAGGGAATGGAACAGCTCTGTTAGGAGGAGAGCCTGAGGGAGCTGGGACTGTGCTGCTGGCAGAGGAGGAGCCTGAGAGGTGACCTCAGCAATGGTTCTCAAGATGTGCAGGTGAGTGGCAGGAGGCTGGAGCCAGGCTCTGCTGGGTGATGCCCAGGGACAGGACAAGGGGCACTGGGTGGAAGCTGAGCC
>WAAF01008353.1:73291-88851 GCA_013400475.1 Tricholaema leucomelas
GGGCTCCAGAGCTGCAGCCAGGACTGCAGGTGGGGTGTGAGGAGAGCAGAGCCAAGGGGCAGAATCCCCTCCCTTGCCCTGCTGCCCACACTGCTCTTGCTGCAGCCCAGCACAGGGTTGCTGTCTGGGCTGCACTCACACTGCAGGCTCCTGTTGAGCTTTTCATCAGCCCAGACCCCCAGGACCTGTTCCTCAGGGCTGCTCTCAGCCATTCCCCACCCAGCCTGGAGCTGGGTTTGGGATTGCACCCACCCAGAACCTTACACTTGGCCTTGAATGTCTTGAGGTTGGCCTGGGCACAGCTCTGCAGCTTGTCCAGGTCCCTCTGGATGTGACTTTTAAACCCCTCCGGGAGTGGGGACTCCACCACCTTCCTGGGCTGCCCCTGAGAACTCTTTTCTGGGAAGAGATTTTTCCTCATATCTGACCTGAACCTCTGCTGGCACAACCTGAGGCTGTTTCCTCTTGTCCTGTCACTGGTTACATGGCAGATGAGCCCAAGCCCCACTTGGCTCCAGCCTCCATTCAGGTAGATATAGAGGGCAATGAGCAGCGCAGGATACAGCTCAAAGCCTCTCTAGAATCATGGAATTGTTTGGATTAGAAAAGCCCTCTCAAATCATCCAGTCCAACCTTCAACCCAGCACCACCATGACCACCAAACCATGGCCCCAAAGTGCCATGGCCACATGGGTCTGGAACACCTCCAGGCGTGAGTACTCCACCAACCTCCTTGGGCAACCTATTCCAATGCCTGACAATGAGGTTCCCCTTCAGCCTCCCCTCCTTAGATCTCTGCTGATCAGTTCCTTTTCCACCTCCTGCCTCTTCTTCTAGCAAGGAGCTATCAAAAAGCAAGCTGAAACATCCATCAAAGCCCTTTTTCAGCAGAATCTTTACTGCACTTTTGCTTAGTTTTATTGCAAACAAATCTTCTCCTTAAAAAGATCAGCAGCAGGGTTAGAAAGAGTTTTCTGTAGAGGAAAGGAAGGAAAAAAAAAACCAAACCACCATAAAAAGAAAGAAGCAAATAACAAAGCAATACACATTTGGAAAGAGCTTCTTAAACAAACTCAACCCCAAATTGATTTCAGCAGAGGCCCTTTCTGTGTAAAGCTGCCTGGATCTCGGTGGGGCTGGTGCTAAGTGTTCTTTTAGCATGGAAATTACCACTGTGGAACTGCCACTGTGCGATCTCAGATCACTCTTTTGGCTTTGAAATTCCAACCTCACAGCAGCCCCTGCCAAGTTATTCCATGCTACAATCCAAGAAAACTTAGCCCCCCGTGTGAAGTGGCTGCTGAATGGAGGAGCTGCAGCTGGAGGGTTGGATTCCAGAGTGACAGGAAAGGCTCAGGGGGTGGTAGGAATAGAGAGAGGAGGAATTAGGGAGCCATAAAATTGTGGAGGCAGAATCAGAGATTCATCAAATCACAATCAGAGAATCATAGAATTATGGAATGATAGAATCATAGAATCAGGCAGGTTGGAAGAGACCTCCAAGCTCATCCAGTCCAACCTAGCACCCAGCAGCATAGAATCATAGAATTATAGAATCAACCAGATTGGAAGAGAACTCCAAGCTCTTCCAGTCCAATCTATCACCCAGCAGCAGAGAATCATAGAATCAAGGAGGTTGGAAGAGACCTCCAAGCTCATCCAGCCCAACCTAGCACCCAGCCCTAGCCAATCAACCAGACCATGGCACTAAGTGCCCCAGCCAGGCTTGGCTTCAACACCTACAGGGATGGGGACTCCACCACCTCCCTGGGCAGCCAATATCCTAATATCCAGCCTGAGCCTGCCTGGCACAGCTTGAGGCTGTGTTTCCTTGTTCTGTTGCTGGGTGCCTGGGAGCAGAGCCCAACCCCAGCTGGCTCCAACCTCCCTTCAGGTAGCTGTAGAGAGCAATGAGCTCTGCCCTGAGCCTCCTCTTCTCCAGACCAAACACCCCCAGCTCCCTCAGCCTCTCCTCACAGGGCTGTGCTCCAGGCCCCTCTCCAGCCTTGCTGCCCTGCTCTGGACACCTTCCAGCACCTCAACATCTCTCTTGAATTCAGGAGCCCACAACTGGACACAGCACTCAAGGGGATGGCCTGAGCAGTGCTGAGCACAGGGGCAGAAGAACCTCCCTTGTCCTGCTGGCCACACTGCTCCTGAGCCAGGCCAGGATGCCATTGGCTCTCCTGCCCACCTGGGCACTCTGCTGCCTCATCTTCAGCTCCTCTCTCCCAGCCCCCTAGAGTCATCAAATGATAGAATCATAAAAATAATAGTTGCAGAATCATAATATGATGGAGTTACAGAGCCATAGAATGATAGAAACACAAACTTACAGAACTAGAAAATCACAGATTTATAGAATCATAAAATGATAGGATTAAGGACTCTTGGAGTCATGGAATATAGAGTCATAGACATAGAGTCATAAAACCATAGCATTATGGAATCAATTGCCATAGAATCATAAAATCATGGAGATACAGACTCATAGAAGCATAAAATGGTAGAATCATAAATATAGATGATCATGGATTTAGATAATCATAGAGTCACTGAATTATAGAGTCAGAGAATGAGAGAATCATAGAGCCCTATAATTATGTAATCATGAAATTGTAGAACTGTAAAATCCTGAAATTGTAGAGCTATAAAATACTGCAGTTATAGAATCACAGAAGCATGGAAATATGGAGTCATAGAATGGTGAAATCATAGAGGTGTAGAATCAAGAGAGCCATAAAATCATAGAATTGGAGTCATAGACTCATGAAATCATAGAGTTACAGAATTGTAGAGTCATAAAATCATATGAAAGCATCATAGAGTCATGAAACCATAGAATTGGAATCATAGACTGATGAAATCATAGAGTTAAAGAATTGTAGAGTCATAAAATCATATGAAAGCATCATAGAGTCATAAAATCATAGAATTGGAGTCATAGACTTGTGATATCATAGAGATCTTGCATCAGAGAGTCATAAAATCATAGAACTGCAGTCATAGACTCAGCAAATCATAGAGTTACAGAATCATAGAGCCATAGAATTACAAAATCATTAAATCCTGGAGCCACAGACTCAGCAAATCATAGAGTTATAGAATCATAGAGCCACAGAATTACAGAATCATTAAATCCTGGAGCCACAGCCTCAGCAAATCATAGAGTTATGGAATAATAGAGCCATAGAATTACAGAATCATTAAATCCTGGAGTCACAGACTCAGCAAATCATAGAGTTATAGAATCACAGAGCCATAGACTCAGAAAATCATAAAGTTATAGAATCATAGAGCCATAGAATTACAGAATCATTAAATCCTGGAGCCACAGACTCAGCAAATCATAGAGTTATAGAATCATAGAGCCATAGAATTACAGAATCATTAAATCCTGGAGCCACAGACCATCAAATCATAGAGACTCCAAGGCACAAAGTGGTTTGGGTTGGAAGGGACCTTCAAAGGTCATTGAGCCCAGCCCCTCTACAATCAGCAGGGCCCATCCACACTGCTCAATTTGCTGCCCAGCTGCTGCAATTTTGCTCCAGGAGCAGTGAAATAAAAACAACCCCAACAAAACCACAACCAACCCAAAAGGAATGAAGGGAAGGAAGCAGCTGGATGGGATTAGAGGCACATTTGCAAGATGCTCCATATGTGGGTTGGGTTTTGGGTTGGTGGCTTCTTTTTTTTTTTTTCACATCCCTCCTCCTCCCCTCCCCATCCTCCCCACTCACACACACCTCCTCCTTTTTAAATGCAGTGTGAGTGCAGTGTGACTAATTACAGCAGAGAGGAAAGCAGAAGCTCTCTAGTTAAAAGTATTTGGGTAATCATGTTTACTGCAGGGAAAAGGAGCCTGCATTAAATAAGTCAAAACACGGCGTGCAAAATGTGCAACCACTCTGTAGGGCTCTGCAAGAGGGAAGGAGATGGAGGAATGATCTAAGTCTCATTTGTCCAACTAGAAGCACTACCAAAAAAGATAAACCATCTGCTACCACTAACTCGGCTCCACTTGAAAAGTGCTAATTGTACGAGAGGAGGAGGTTTAAACTTATTTGGAAGGGAAGGAGGAGGGGGCGGGGGGAGGAAAGAAAGAGCCAAAGCAACCCAACCCAAAAAACTTTGTCAGCTACAATGCTGCTGAGTGGCTCCAGAGAAAGGCTGCTGCTGCTGCTGCTGCTGCTCACAGCTTGCTGATGAGCTGACAAGGATTGCTTCTGCCCTTCCCCTGCCTCACTTTCTCTGATGCATTGGGTAGGTGCCACCTGGCCAAGCACACCAGGCAGAGACATCAGAGCCCTCAGGTGCTCACTGTCCTCCAAATCCATCTTCAGATTTCATTTAACATGAGGAGGATTTTTATTTCCCCTGTGAGGGTGCCAGAGCACTGGAACAGGCTGCCATGGGGGGTTGTGGAGTCTCCCTCTCTGGAGATATTCAAACCCCATCTGGATGTATTGCTGTGTGCTCTGGTCTAGATCCTGCTCTGGCAAGAGGAGTTGGACTGGATGAGCTTTGGAGGTCCCAGCCCCTTACCCTCTGTGGTTCTGTGGTGAACCCCTGGAACAGGCTTCCCAGGGGGGTTGTGGAGTCTCCCTCTCTGGAGATATTCAAACCCCAGCTGGATGTATTGCTGTGTGCTCTGGTCTAGATCCTGCTCTGGCAGGGGGAGTTGGACTGGGTGAGCTTTGCAGGTCCCTTCCAGCCCCTGACACTCTGTGATGCTGTCATGCTGTGATTCTGTGATTCAAATTCTGTTTGACCACTTAGTGCCATGCTCTAGTTAATTGGATAGGGTTGGGTGCTAGGTTGGACTAGATGAGCTTGGAGGTCTCTTCCAATCTGCTTGATTCTATGATTGGCCAGGGCTGGGTGCTAGGTTGGACTGGATGAGCTTGGAAGTCTCTTCCTACCTGCTTGATTCTATGATTCTATGATGACACTGGAACAGGCTGCCCAGGGAGGCTGTGGATGCCCCCTCTTTAGAAGTGTTCAAAGCCAAGCTGGATGAAGACTTGAGCAACCTGGGCTGGCAAGAGGTGTCCCTGCCGGTGTCAGGGGTTTGCCACTGGATGGTCTTTACGGTCTCTTCAAATCCAAACCATTCAGTATCTGAATGGGGCTACAAGAAAGCTGGGGAGGGACTTTTGAGGCTGTCAGGTACTGGTAGGACTGGGGGGAACGGAATCAAGCTAGAAATAGGGAGATTCAGACTGGATGTGAGGAAGAAGTTGTTCAGCATAAAGGTGGAGAGAGGCTGAAAGGGGTTGGCCAGGGGGGTAGTGGAAGCCTCATCCCTGGAGTTGTTTAAGGCCAGGCTGGATGAGGCTGTAGGCAGCTTGCTCTAGTGTGAGGTGTCCCTGGGCATGGCAGGGGGGTTGCAATTGTCTGTTCCTTGTGGTCCCTTCCAACCCTGACTGATTCTAGAATTCTATTCTATGTTCATCCAGTCCAGTCCCCCTGCTAAAGCAGGGGTTACTTAGATCAGGTTGCACAGGACAGCACTGAATGGAGAAGAGGAGGCTCAGGGCAGACCTCATTGCTCTCTACAGCTACCTGGAGGGAGGTTGGAGCCAGCTGGGGTTGGGCTCTGCTTCCAGGCACCCAGCAACAGAACAAGGGGACACAGCCTCAAGCTGTGCCAGGGCAGGTTCAGGCTGGATGCTAGGAGGAAGTTGTTGGCAGAGAGAGTGATGAGCAGAGAGCTGGATGAGCTTGGAGGTCTCTTCCAACCTGCTTGGTTGATGATTCTATGATTCTATACCAAGTCAGCCCTGTCCAAGTAGAACCCCAACTAGGCAAAGCTGGTTTGTCTGTCGCTGAATGTAAACAAGTTGAACAACTTCATCTTGCTCTTCAGGCTGTGCCCTCAGAATAATTCACACTGCTGGAGGGCACTGGCACCTGCTAATGAAGCACAGGCAGGCAGTTCACTCTAACAGCCAGCAGCATTCATTTGCTCCTGCAGCTTTAGACAGATTGAAAGCAAAGAGGAGAAAGGAAAGAGCAAAACATTTTGCATCTAGATGTTTTTCATGTGTTGCCCTCTTAAGTGACCTTAATTCTTTAAGTGGAGCTTCAAGGAGCTCTGCAAGGAATCACAGAATCATTAAATCAGGCAGGTTGGAAGAGACCTCCAAGCTCATCCAGCCCAACCTAGCACCCAGCCCTAGCCAATCAACCAGACCATGGTACTAAGTGCCCCAGCCAGGCTTTGCTTCAACACCTCCAGGCATGGGGACTCCACCACCTCCCTGGGTAGCCTGTGCCAGTGCCTGAGAACTGTTGATGGGGAAAAAAAATCCTAGCCCTGTGTGCAGTTCTGGAGCCCCCAACACAAGGAGGAATGGGAGTGTTGGAGCCAGTCCAGAGCAGGCCACCAAGATGCTGCAGGAGGGCTGGAGAGGGGCTATTGACAAGATCTTGTCATGACAAGAGGAGGAGGAATGGGTTTGAAGTTGCAGAGAGGAGATTGAAAGTGGATGTTAGGAAGAAGTTGTTTGCAGTGAGGGTGGTGAGAGACTGGCACAGGTTGCCCAGGGAGGTGTTCAGGGCCAGGTTGGATGAGTCCTTGAGCAACCTGTTCTAGTGGGAGGTGTCCCTGACTATGGCAGGGGGTTGGAACTGGCTGAGCTTTGAGGCCTCTCCTAACCTAAACCATTCTCTGATTCTATTCTCTGATTCTAATATCCAACCTGAACCTCCCTTGGCACAACTTGAGGTTTTTCCCAAGCCTAGTGACTCTGTGCTTCTCTGCTGTGTGGGGCATCTGTAACTGCAGCTCTGAAGGGTTTTTAACCACCCTGAAGAAGGAGAAATGGAATCCATCTCAACAGCAGCACTCTTGGGTGCATGTGAAGTTTATTCCCTTCTTTTCTTAGAGCTCTGCCTCCCACCAGCTGACCCAGTGAGCAAGTCCTTCCTGACTTCAGAGGAATCTACTCTTTAGCCATTCCAGCTGGGAGCAGGCAAGGTTGGACGTTGCCATGGTAGCAGTGAGAGTGAGAAGGGGATAAGTAGAAAAGGTGGCAAAGGCAGCCCAAAATAACCAGCTGGAAAGAAGTGAGCTTCTGTCTCTCTGCAGTTAGGTGGATGAGGTTAAGCACTCACCAATGGTGCCTGGAAGACCTGCTTGTGGAAGGGTCTTAAACCCTGCTCATGGAAGGGTCTTAAGCCTTGCTCATGGAAGAGTCTTAAACCTTGCTTGTGGAAGGATCTCAAACCCTGCTTGTGGAAGGGTCTTAAGCCCTGCTTGTGAAAGGGCCAATTATGTGCTGGGCTGCAGCAAGAGCAGTGTGGCCAGCAGGGCAAGGGAGGGGATTCTGCCCCTTGGCTCTGCTCTCCTCACACCCCACCTGCAGTCCTGGCTGCAGCTCTGGAGCCCCCAGCACAAGCAGGACATGGAAGTGTTGGAGCCAGTCCAGAGGAGGCCACCAAGATGCTGGGAGGGCTGCAGCAGGAACTGAAGGGCACTTCAGGAGGGTTGGGGAGGTACTGTTGACAGGAGAAGGAGGAATGGGTTTAAAGTGGCAGGGGGGAGATTGAGACTGGATGTTAGGAGGAAGTTGTTGCCAGAGACAGTGATTTGCATTGGAATGGGCTGCCCAGGGAGGTGGTGGAGTCCCCATGCCTGGAGGTGTTGAAGCAAAGCCTGGCTGGGGCACTTAGTGCCATGGTCTGGTTGATTGGCTAGGGCTGGGTGCTAGGTTGGGCTGGATGAGCTTGGAGGTCTCTTCCAACCTGCCTGATTCTATGATTCTATGATACTCTGTGCTCCTCCTTAAGCAGTGTAACCTCACTCCATACCTGCAGAGCAGGCATCCTTGAGTAACAAGTGAGTATCTGTATGGATACTCACTTCATTAAACCACAGCCCTAGGTGCCATGGCCAAACACACATGGTGACTCCACCATGGTCACTAAACCATGGCCCTAGGTGCCATGGCCAAACACACATGGTGACTCCACCATGGTCACTAAACCATGGCCCTAGGTGCCATGGCCAAACACACATGGTGACTCCACCATGGTCACTAAACCATGGCCCTAGGTGCCATGGCCAAACACACATGGTGACTCCACCATGGTCACTAAACCACGGCCCCAAGTGCCACATCTACATTTCCAGGCATAGGGACTCCACCACCTCCCTGGGCAGCCCATTCCAATGCCAATCACTCTCTCTGTCAAGAACTTCCCTGTGCCAATCCCTGACAACTCCTGCACCAAGGAACCTTTTCCTCCTCTTCGCCCTAACCCTCCCCTGGCAGAGTTTCAGACCATTTCCTCTCCTCTCACCTGCTACTAAGGAGCAGAGCCCAACCCCCACCTCACTGCAGCCTTCTTGCAGTGAGCTGTAGAGAGCAATAAGGTCAGCCTTCAGCCTCCTCTTCTCCAGACAGCAATCAGTCAGTACAATTAATTGTCTGTAGGCATTGTTCTAATTACCTACTTTGTCTTCCTTTCTCTTCTGAGGGCTCTGCACTATTTCCTTTGCCCTGTTGTGAGATTAGCTCACTGCATGGCATGTGTAAGGGTGGTAGTCATGGATGTGTCAGCACACATCAGCTCTGTGCTCTGTCACACAACCAGAAATGAGCTAATGAAGACTTCTTTAGGTCATGTTAGAAGAGAGAAGTTGTCAGGGAGGGACTTTTGACAAGGGCTGGCAGTGGCAGGATGAGGGACAATGGCTTTGGGCTGGGAGAGGGAAGATTGAGACTAGAGAAAAGGAAGAATTTCATACCAGTGAGGGTGGTGAGACACTGGCACAGGTTGCCCAGGGCGGTGTTGAGGACCAGGTTGGATGAGGCCTTGAGCAACCTGTTGTAGTGGGAGGTGTCCCTGCCTATGGTGGGGGGTTGGAACTGTCACAGGTTGCACATTCTGTGCTTCACAACCTCCCTGGAGGTGTTGAGGACCAAGTTGGATGAGTCCTTGAGCAACCTGTTCTAGTGGGAGGTGTCCCTGCCTATGGCAGGGAGATTGGCACTGGATGGTCTTGACAGTCCCTTCCAACCCAACCCATTCTATGCTTCTGTGGTCACACTCCACAAGAGCCTCTGCATGAGGCTGCAGGCTCCTGCTTAGTTAACCTGCAGCAGTAGGGTCCAACTTGAGTTATTCCATGCTTAATAAATGAGCTGACATTTGTGTCATTGCTCATTAACCCCCCCCCAACTCTCTTGATGCCATTCCCACCCACCCATGCTCAATGATGCCCATCCATTTCTTTTCCATCTCATTTTGTTTTTCACCCTAAAGCAACTCTGTCAGCCTCCTCAGCTGCCATCCTCACTTAATGATGAAGGGATCATAGAATGGTTTAGGTTGGAAGGGAGCTCAAAGCCAGTTCCAACCCCCCTGCCATAGGCAGGGACACCTCCCACTAGAACAGGCCACTCAAGGTCTCATCCAGCCTGTTCCTGAACACCTCCAGAGAGGTTGTGGAGCACAGAAGCACAGAATGGGATCTTTGATCCCATTCTGTGCTTCTGTGCTCCACAACCTCTCTGGGCAACCTGTGTCAGTGTCTCACCACCTTCATAGAAACACAGAATGTGATCTTTGAATCTTTCTATCTTTGTGATAGAAAAGGAAAAGAAGGGAGAAAAGGAAATGAAGATAGAAAAAAAAATGAAGGGAGAAAAGGAAATGAAGCTAAAAATAAAGCCAGTATATATTGCTGTCAAAATAGAAACCATAGTGGCTCATAGTGCTGAAGTGCTTTCTAGAACCAAGCCTAGAGAGCCTTTGTGCTTGGTTCTAGGAAGCACTTCAGCATCTTGCAAGCATCCTCTAGCAGTTGGCAATTTGCAGTTAGAGTGTGGACCATCAGAACCTAGCAACCAAAGCAAGGAGGTACAATTCAGCAGTTGTTGTCAACCCTAGGATGGAGGAAAAACCTGCAGTGAAAGGAGCAGTGCTCCAAAATCCATTTGATTGACTTCTAAGAGGATTTCTTCAGGGTCAGCCTTGCAGCCTGGGTAATGCTCAGGTGCTTCTGGGGTGGCTCCCCAGGGCTGAAGCTGGGGTTGTTTAGCCTGGAGAAGAGGAGGCTCAGGGGTGATATCGTTGCTGTCTACAACTGCCTGAAGGGAGGCTGTAGCCAGCTGAGGTTGGTCTTTTCTGCCAGGCAACCAGCAACAGAACAAGGGGACACAGTCTCAAGTTGTGCCAGGGGAGGTCTAGGCTGGACGTTAGGAGGAAGTACTTCACAGAGTGATTGGCATTGGAATGGGCTGCCCAGGGAGGTGGTGGATTCGCCATCCCTGGAGGTGTTGAAGCAAAGCCTGGCTGGGGCACTTAGTGCCATGGTCTGGTTGATTGGCTAGGGCTGGGTGCTAGGTTGGGCTGGATGAGCTTGGAGGTCTCTTCCAACTTGGTTGATTCTATGATTTAGAACAGCCCAGAGCAGGTGTCAAATGCTGCTGTTGTTTGAACACCCTCCCCTCTGGTGTGGATTTCTGATTCTGAAGTAGGATAGAATTCTGCTTTTCTTGGGAAGCCTCTTCTGAGCAGCAGCTGGGTGCCTGCTTTTCTGCTTTGGAACCTCTGTGCTCGCTCTTCATGAACACTCATGAGTCAAAAACAAACCCATGAGGAATATTATTGGCACGTTCTGAGTCATATTGCTATTTAAATAGCTACACATTGCACTTGCACAGATTCTCACAAGAGAATGAATTACCTCCAGATTAAAAAAAAATAAAAGAAAGGGGGGAAAAAAGAGAGGGAAAAAAAGAGAAGAAAAATGAAAGGGGGAAGAACAAAGAAAAAGNGAGGCTCAGGGGTGATATCGTTGCTGTCTACAACTGCCTGAAGGGAGGCTGTAGCCAGCTGAGGTTGGTCTTTTCTGCCAGGCAACCAGCAACAGAACAAGGGGACACAGTCTCAAGTTGTGCCAGGGGAGGTCTAGGCTGGACGTTAGGAGGAAGTACTTCACAGAGTGATTGGCATTGGAATGGGCTGCCCAGGGAGGTGGTGGATTCGCCATCCCTGGAGGTGTTGAAGCAAAGCCTGGCTGGGGCACTTAGTGCCATGGTCTGGTTGATTGGCTAGGGCTGGGTGCTAGGTTGGGCTGGATGAGCTTGGAGGTCTCTTCCAACTTGGTTGATTCTATGATTTAGAACAGCCCAGAGCAGGTGTCAAATGCTGCTGTTGTTTGAACACCCTCCCCTCTGGTGTGGATTTCTGATTCTGAAGTAGGATAGAATTCTGCTTTTCTTGGGAAGCCTCTTCTGAGCAGCAGCTGGGTGCCTGCTTTTCTGCTTTGGAACCTCTGTGCTCGCTCTTCATGAACACTCATGAGTCAAAAACAAACCCATGAGGAATATTATTGGCACGTTCTGAGTCATATTGCTATTTAAATAGCTACACATTGCACTTGCACAGATTCTCACAAGAGAATGAATTACCTCCAGATTAAAAAAAAATAAAAGAAAGGGGGGAAAAAAGAGAGGGAAAAAAAGAGAAGAAAAATGAAAGGGGGAAGAACAAAGAAAAAGAGAGAAAAGGACAAAGAGAGGAGGAAAAGGATGAAGGGAGGGAAGAGGACGAAGAAAAAGGGAAGAGGATGAAGGGGAAAGGGACGAAGGGGAAAGGGACGAAGGGGAGAGGGACGAAGGGGAAAGGGACGAAGGGGAGAGGGACGAAGGGGAAAGGGACGAAGGGGAGAGGGACGAAGGGGAAAGGGACGAAGGGGAGAGGGACGAAGGGGAAAGGGACGAAGGGGAGAGGGACGAAGGGGAAAGGGACGAAGGGGAGAGGGACGAAGGGGAAAGGGACGAAGGGGAGAGGGACGAAGGGGAAAGGGACGAAGGGGAAAGGGACGAAGGGAAGAAGGGAAGAAGGGAAGAAGGGAAGAGGGAAGCAACAAAAGAGGGAAGCAACAAAAGAGGGGAGAAAAGGAGGAAAGACAGACAGAAAGAAAAAGAAAAAAGTAGGGGAAATCAAAGAAAAGAAAACAAGAAAAAGGAAGAAGAAAAAAGGAAAAGACAGAAAGAAAAACAAAAGTAAATCACAGAAAGAAAATAAATAAAAAGGGAATAGACAAATAAAAAAGAGAAAGAAAAAGACAAAAAGAAAAATCAAAGGAAAGTAAAAGGCAGAAAGAAAAAAAAAAGGCAAAGACAGAAATGAAAAAAAATAAGAAAGAAAATTGAAAAGAGAGGAATAAAGGAAAAGAAGAGAGAAAGGGAAAAGAAAAAGAAAGAAAATTTTAGAACAAAAAAAAAAGTCAAAGGAATTTTGTTTTAAAAAGAAAAAAAACAACAAAAATTAAAAGACAAAAAAAATCTAAGAAAAGACAGAAAGATAAAGATAGAGATAGAGATTAAAAGAAAAACATAAAAGATGATAAAAGGGAAAAGGAAAATGAAAACAAGACAGAAAGAAATCAAAGGAAGACAGAAAGATAACGACAAAAAAAAAGACTGAAAAAAAAGAAAGGAAAAAAATAAGAGAGACAATGACAAAAAAAGTAAAAAGACAGAAAGGAAAATGGGGGGAAAAGGGCAGAAAAGAAAAGGAAAAAAATAGAAAGAAAAGGGAGGAAGAAAAAGAAAATAAAATATATACACAGAAAAGAGAAGATGACTAAAAATACAAGGAAATAAAAGACAGAAAATGCAAAAGAAGAAAAAGAAAAAGAAGATGAAGAAATAAAAGTAAAAAGAGAAAAAAAATAAACACCAAAAGAAAAGGAAGTCAGAAAGAATAAATAAAATAAAAATACAATAAATAAAATAAATAGACAGAAGACAGGAAAAGAAGAAAAGTGAAAGGAAGAAAAAGAAGACAGAAAGAAAAATAGTTTTAAAAATCCAGAAAAAAAAAGAATAAAAATATTGAGAAAAGGAAAAAAAAAAAGAAAGAAAAAGAAAACAGAAAAAGAATAAAAATGAAAGAAAGGGGGGAAAAAAGACAGAAAGAAAAATAATATTTAAAGACACAGGAAAAAGAATAAAAATATAAAAATAGGAAAAAAGAAATAAATAAAGATTAAATGTACAAATAAAGGAAAAAAAGAAATGGAAAGAGGAAAAGAATCAAAGTATAAATAAAAGGAAAAGGAAATGAAGAGAGAAAAGGAATCAAAGTATAAAGAAAGGGGGAAAGGAATGAAGAGAGAAAAAGAAAGTATAAGGAAAGGGGAAAAGAAATGAAGAGAGAAAAAGATTCAAAGTATAAAGGAAGGAAAAAAGAAATGAAGAGAGAAAAAGATTCAAAGTATAAAGAAAGGAAAGAGAACAAGTATAAAGGTATAAAGAAGGAAAAAAGAAATTAAAAGACAAAAAGAATAAAAGCATAAAGAAAGGGGGAAAGAAATGAAAGGAGGAAAAGAACCAAAGTATAAAGAAAGGCAAAAAGCAAAGAAGAGAGAAAAGAATCAAAGTATAAAGAAAGGCAAAAAAAAATGAAAAGAGGAAAAGAATAAACTTATAAAGAAAGGGGAAAAGAAATTACAAGAGAAAAAGAATCAAAGTATAAAGAAAGGCAAAAAGAAATGAAAAGAGAGAAAGAACAAAAGTATTAAGAAAGGAAAAAAAGAAATGGGAAGGAAAAAGAATAAAGAAGGGGAAAAAAGGAAAAAATAAAAAGAGAAAGAATAAAGAAAGTAAAAAAGGAAATAAAGAAAAAAAGGAATAAAAGTATAAAGAAAGGCAAACAGAAATGAAAAGGGAAAAGAATGAAAGTAAAAAGAGAGGGAAAAGAAATTAAAAGAATAAAGAAAGTAAAAAAGGAAATAAAGAAAAAAAGGAATAAAAATATAAAGAAAGGCAAACAGAAATGAAAAGGGAAAAGAATGAAAGTAAAAAGAGAGGGAAAGGAAATAAAAAAAAATAAAGAAAACTATTTAAAAACAGATAAAAGAATAAAAATATAAAGAAAGGCCAAAAGAAAAAGAGAAAAAGAATGAAAGTATGAAGAGAAAAAGAGTGAAAGAGAAAAAGAAAGAATAAGAAAACAGGAAAAGAATTAAAATAGAATTATTTTTTTAATAATAAACCTCATCTAAAACATTTTAAAGAGAAGATGTCTGGGGAGGGGGAGGGGGGAGGAAAGGCATAAAAATTAGAAAATAAAAAATAGACTAAAAGAAAATAAAGAGAGAAAGAATTAACAAAAGCTTTGGGAGATGTTCTCCTAATTTTCCTAACTCTAACTTTCTCTGGAGCCTACGAATGTCTCTTTGCCTCCTGCCGGGCCCTGCCTGGCCGCTGGGCTCCAGGTGCCTGATGGATTTCGATAGGTTCCAGAGGATTTCTGTTGCCTGGCTCCGTTGCGCCTGGATCGCAGGCGAGATCAAGGAATTCATCTTGGTTACTTGTAATGAGGTAATCAGGGGCCCTAATGAAAATCAACAGTTATTAGATAATCAGTTCAGCCTGCTGCCTATTGCAGGACAGGAATAATTAAAGGGCACTTAAGGTATGGGAGCTGGAGCGGGGGGAGGAGGTTAAAAAATAGAGGGCAGGCAGAAAGTGCTGCGCCTGGAGAAGTCTCCGAACCGCAGCCTCCTAATAGCCCTTTCGGCGTTTCCATAGCAACCCACTCGGCGAACTCCTCCGCCCGCCCCGGGGTCCGAGCCGGGGCATCGGGGGCGGCTCGGCTAAAGCGCAGCCTCCTTTGGAAGCAGCTTTTCCCCGAGCCTGGCGGAGCCGAGCGAGGACTCCGCACAACATTCCTCTATGAATATTCATGGGAGCGAGTTGTTTTTTTTGTTGCCTGCCTAGTCAGCAGTCACAAAACACATGGTGTGTGTTGGCAGCATCTTGCCTAGGTAGAGGGGCTGTGGACTGAGGCAATGGCAGGAAGCAGGACCTGTGAGGCTGACTGACATTTCCATCTGCGGCGAGGGCTGGTAATTAACGGGAAGGAGTGCGCCTGCAGCACTGCACCATCTGCTAGGGAAACGGCTCAATAAGAAAGGAGCTGGAGAGCAGCTCTGTGGTGGCTCGGGCTGGTTCCGACATGAGGCTGGGCATCTGTTAGCCGAGGAGATAGGGCTATTAGGAAATTCGACTGGGAATGAACAACATGGAAAGAGCACTCTGACCTCGCCCGTAAAAAATAAAGCCGGCACCGGCAGCCACCGCCGACAGCTCCTCTGAAACGAACTCCTTTTATCTGGCCTCGGAAAATGCTTTGCTGAGGAAAGGAGAGGGCCCGGAGCTGTTTGAAGTGACACAATGCTTGCAGAAATGCTGCTTCGTTCCGACGTGGAATTGTGGAATTCAGGATACAGCTGTCAGCTTTGGACAATAGGGCTAATTCCAGAGTGAGGATGTGAGGTTATGTGCCTCCTTCTCTTGGGCTTGGGGTTTTTGTCTTTTGGAGGTGATGGGGGAGGGCAGGAGACAAGAAAACCAACATGAGTTTTAATTATTGTGTGGTTTCAAGTGTGGGAATGGGCTGGGAATCATGGAATCGTAAAGTCACAGAATCAGAGAGACACAGAGTCATAGAGTAAGAGTCACAGTCACAGAATCACAGTCATAGAATCACTGAATCATAGAGTCACAGAATCAAGAGTCACAGAATCA
>WAAF01008355.1:0-53354 GCA_013400475.1 Tricholaema leucomelas
CTATTCTATTCAACTCTGAGTGGCAGTAATGCAGATTAGTTGGGGGCACTTTGCTCTCCTGGACTTGTCCCTTCACACCATCTGGGCTGTTGTTACCTGCCAGTGGGGTTTAGGCTCCAGGAAATGGCTTGGTTCACTCAACACACTGAAGTGGTGAGGTCTAGGATGCAAGACTACATGCTGTGGTGATGTAGGGTTCTTGTGCTTCTCACTGGTAAACTGAGGCACAGCAGATTCCAGGAAACAAGCTTAAAGCATCAAGGTATAGCTTGAAGCAACAAGGGTGGTATGAATCAGCTTGCCTTGTTGCTTATAACTCTGGCCTGTTGTCAATTGCTTGAGAATCAATTGGTCCAATTGGCAACTGAGATAAGCAGAACCATTAACTGCGGGAGTCAGGCCACCAGGAGAGGCTGAGAATCGATCGGGGTACTGAAGAGTCGACTCAGTTAGCTGCCAGCAGTGCAATGCTCAGTGCAGTACAGCTTTATGCTGGAAGTGCAACAGCTTACGTACCCCTTTAGAAGAGGTGTGCACAACCAGCTGAGGTTTACACAAGTGGAAGGTACAGATTGGTTCAATCCCTGGTGTCCACCCCATGGGATGGCAAGCTCAGCCCCCTGCAGGTGTGCGTGGGGTGCTCATTGTTTACAGCTTCCTGTCCTGGGCCCCAGACAGCCCAAGGACAGTTCGCAGCATGAGCTCTGATGTTTACAGCTCATGCCCTGCCTAGGGAGAGTGTTCTCCCACAATTAACCAGTAAAAATGGTGCTTTGCCAGAGCTAACCATGTTATCTGAAGGCATAGGCCTTGCAGGAGGAAAGCATAGGCCAGGTGTGTATATCTTGTTTAACACGAGATGTAGACTGGAGCAAAACAGGTCTGAACAAGCCCTGTCCTTAGGCTTCAGGGCTCCAGGCCCCTCTGTCCACTTTCTCATATCTCTTCCCCACTCTGAAAGGGGGAAAGGGAGTGGGAAACCATGCCTGGACATGCCAGGACTTGTAATGGCTCTGTTTTGACCTACCACCACAGTAGGTACCCAGTTGTCATGCATAGGTGTTCTTGGGCATGTTTTATTAGATTCTAAAATCACTACACTATNAGAGAAAAGAGGAGGTGCAAAGTGACAAATCTGGGGGGGGGGTGGGGTGGAATTACTGTGTTCATATCATATTTTTGCATTTGCAATGAAATATATATGACAAGTACCAGCTGATAGAAATTTTCTCTGCTCTACACAGCAGTTGAAATGTTATTGGTGTAGGCTGTGTTTCAATTGCTGTTGCCCATCAGAGTGGAAGGGAGTAAAGAAGTTGTGCTTTACAAATAAAGTCAGACTTCAGCTTCACTCAAAACCATAAATAAAAAAATGGTATTATTATTTTTGCATACTATTACCTTAGGGCAAGGTTAAGTTGCATAGATAATTTCACTGTACTTCAAGTTCCTTAATACTTTTGAAATATTTAAGTACTCTTTCTCGTAGTTTAATTTGTGGACAACTATAACATATTCCAATACTGATTTTGGGAGACAGAGCTCATTGGTCTGTTGGGGATTTCATATAAATTCAATGGGTACATGAGAGAAGCTCTGCATTTTCAGTATCTCTATAACCAGCCACATGGAAAGGCTAAGAATTATTTACATCATTTCAAAGTCTTAAGCTGAAATCTTGTATAATAGAGATTTTCTTTCTCTGGACTTTCTTCTTCCTGTCTGCTCTTTCTCTGAGCACACAAAGGTACTATTTTTTTCTCCAGAGGTTTTTTTTTTCCATTTGCTTCTCTTTTCCCATTATTGTCTGTCTTGAACATGTTTTTGCTCCTCTGGGCTTCTGTAACAACAAGCCCGGAGGCTTGCTGTAGAACACTTAGCCTCTGAATCTGACCTTTCACACATGGGATGAATTTCTTATATGAACTCTCTCTTCTAACAGAGATAGTCAAGTACAGAACTATAACTTATGCTGAAAATTAAATTCTTAGTCTGTATTTATCCTTGACTAAAGCTGGCTGCTACATTTATCTCAGTGGGACTTAACACCACTGGGGAGGTTGCAAGTTTTGATGTTTGTGCATCACATATAAATAGACCACTTGAGGAATACATTTAAAAAAAGAGAAGTGTTGTATCTGGAATGTAGAGAAAAGAAACAATTGTAGGGTTTTTTCTTAATGGGCATGTACAGTACATGGAAGCAACATTCAGTCAGACAAGTTGTTATGCCTGCTACTACAATAATGTGCTTTAACTTTGTTATTTTGATGGTGTAGTTTATTCATTAAATAAAATTTGAGGGTTTTTTGACAAGTCTGGGAAGGGAAATATTTCTTTCAGCCATAAATAGGAGGATCCATGTAAATAAAGTAGAAACTGTTTTATAATTCTGTGAGAAGTATCACAGTTCAGATTCTGTGCCTAAGGCTGTTTCTCCCAACCCAAGGTGACCTCATCCAAACTGCATATGGGAGACAGTCTCCAGGCTCTTCTGAACCCTGAAATTGATCTGAGTGCTTGCAGACTACAGGCTCATACAAACTGAAGCTGTGCTTTTTGACAGTTTGAGAACACATAAGATCAAACACTAATGCTTAAGATACTCTGATCTTTCTAGGCTTTACACTATGAGGAGTATGGAGGAGGCACTTAGTGCCATGATCTAGTTAATTGGATAGGGCTGGGTGATAGGCTGGATTGGCTGATCTTAGGGGTCTCTTCCAACCTGGTTGATTCTATGCTAAAATGCAAATGGACCCCCACCTTTTAGACAAAAGCACAGCAGCTTATATTAATGCACCATCTCATGGTTTTTTTCCTAGTGTCGGGGTAAAAAAATCTGTAAGATGCAGGAAGTTGCACACCAGCAAGGAGCAAGCTTTGAGTAAAGTTGCTGCGATTCCCTCTGCAATGGCAAGACTTTTACCATCCTTTAGGGAAACATGGTAGTATAGTGAATTAGGACACTGCTTTTACTCAAGTCCACTTAGAAGCTTTCTTTGTTTTTTCTTTGCTACAGAGAATGATGGTAGTGCAAGGTAGGTGCTGCCCGAAAATCAAGAATACTATTAAGAGTTATGACATCCCTTAGAGGTATATCCAGAGCTCTGATGTAGCCATTATCATCCATGGCTGATAAGAGTACTGTATTTTCCCTTCAGAGAAGTATCATGGTGTTCTGTAGTAACACAATAAAAAAATCACAGAAACACAGCAGGCCTTAAACTGAGGATTGCAGCCCTACAGAGAGAATAATGAAAACAGAGCTTGACTTTCTAGTGTATTGCATAGGACCACTAGCTAGGAAGAGCTGTGCTCCTGTCTTTGATGACAGAAGGCAGAGCATACCAGGGGAAACTTGTATGTTACCAGTAAGAAAAATGAAACATGTAAAGACAGATAAACCTTAAGAAACAAATATCCTTAAAGACATCAAGAAAGACTCTCTGTGTAGGATAGAATCTTCACTATTAAATTTTTAGGAAAATCCTTACTTGCTTAATAGGTCAAACAATCCTCATATTCTGCATCCTAGGTGAATGATTATATCCCATCTACAAGGTACAAAATCAACACCTCTTTCAGTTTTATGCATTATGATTTGTATATTATAGAATCATAGAATGGTTTAGGTTGGAAGGGACCTCAAGGATCATCCAGCTCCAACCCCCCGCCATAGGCAGGGACACCTCCCACTAGAGCAGGTTGCTCAAGGCCTCATCCAGCCTGGCCTTGAACGCCTCCAGGGAGGAAGCATCCACAATATCCCTGGGCAACCTGTGCCAGTGTCTTACCACCCTCACTGTAAAGAACTTCCTCCTAATATCCAGTCTAAATCTCCTCTTCTAGCTTAAACCCATTCCCCCTTGTCCTGACATTACTAGACTGTGTAAGTAGTCCCTCCCCAGCTTTCCTGTAGGCTCCCTTCAGATACTGGAAAGCCACTCTAAGGTCTCCTCGAAGCCTTCTCTTCTCCAGGCTGAGATTATGCTATATATTAAGTTGATGCTTTATCCAAAATCACCTGCTCTCATAAACAAGATTTAGACTGCACTACACAGCAATTTCAGAATCCTACCACAACTTTGAATATAAAACAAAGCCTGAGATTTTGAAAATCAACACTTTTTTACTTCTACATCTGGGTGTATTATCTCCTTTTGAACATCTTGCTCCTGTTAGCATGTATAGAAATATATCTTTTAAATAAATATATCTTTTAAATTCACCACCAATTTGCATACTATGAACAGATTATCTGTTTAAACATTGATATGGATATATATATTCTATGATTCTGTTGGTAAATAGTAAGTTGCAAAAAAAACTTTTAATGGGCACCCCTATTTTTAAAGAAAAGTAAAATAATTCCCACTTGCACTTGACATTAAAACTTTGATGTGAACTTTCTGGATTAAGCTTGATAGTGGACTCTAAAATAGCATTGTTTTCCAGATGGCCAGAATAATATCTAAGATACAGCATGCAAAGCTGTTTAGAGAATACTGCACCTGAGAAGATGAGAGAGCAGGCAGCTGACATTTCCAATGCCTTGATAACACCTGGGTTTTTCCACGATATCATTTTGCCAGGCTTTCATTTCTGTACCCCATTGTCGCCAACATCTCAGTTCTTTAAAAAGGAGAATGCAGTTTTTGCAGTAATTTACTACTAGTCCCTGATGTTTATTAACTTCTTGTTACTGATGTATTTGTTTCTAAAGAATGGCTTACAGATTTTTGAGTTGTCTACAGGAATGACACTGTTGCTTTTGTTCTTTAAACTAGCTTGCTTCACAGTTCTGCTATTTAAGCTGTTTTCTTGTAAATCATCAGTTTATGGAATAAAGAACATTACAGTATGAATCCTTTGATTCTTCTGGAGAACAAGACTTTGAGAGTATTATATCTCAAAGTGATGTTCATTTCAATGTCTTTCTGTGAGTCTTTTACCTTTTTCATATTTACATAGTAGATGGTTGATCAAACTCACATAGACTTTCTACTGCAACTCAAGCTCTTTGAAAATCACAGACACCTAATTTTACGCTCCTAAAATCTAGATAGTTTAGATAAATAGGTTGAACAGTGCAAGTCACTCTAGGGCCTCTAATCTGCTGTGAAGAAAAAGGTTTCTGTCTGCAAGTGCCATGCTTGTTTTAGGATGAAAAAAAAAAAAAACACAAGCTCCTGTCTGGATTTATGCCTTTGCTCTACCTGCTAAGGGAAGTTGGTATTCCTAGCTCAAAAGCAAATATCTGACTTAGATCATCTAAATTATCTGAATCCCTTTTGAAGTAATTTAGCTTCATACTTGTGCTTTTCAATTAGTTAGCTTAATTTTGCAAAGCTTGACATAAATTTCTTATCCTGGTAGCTGCATCTGTCACATATATGCAGCTGAGTTTTCCACCACTAACTTTTAAGAGTAAAACTGGTTTAAAAAAATATGAAAACACCTTCATTGCAAGTTTGATTTTTTTAAAACCATCTTCAAAAGGAAACAATTTTGAAATATTACTATATTTCTAGCTTTGCTTAGTCAATTATTTTATGTCATTATGTGATGATTTGGTTGTTACCTGCCCCCCCCCCCACTTAGTAAATCACCCAGACTAGACTCAGTGGCTCTGGAAATTGAATGAAGCTTTATATTTACAGCTTAGCACAATAAACAAGCAGGTATTTGCGATACATACAGAAATATAGAAGTTAAAAGGTAATACAGTAACACAGCTCCCCTCCTAGAAACCTGAGTCCCCAGGAGGGGCTCTCAACCACCCTTCCACCTTCTCCCACCTCGCTCTACCTCACCTCAGACATTGCTTTGTGCCCAAGGAAGATTGGAGGGTTGGCTGGGGGAGGGTTAGGAAGCAGGTGGATAAATCACAGGAATGGCAAGTGAGGTAAGAGAAGAGCAGCCCACAGAGCCAGATAGTGTCTCTCATCCATATTTACACTCTAGTTCTACATCTCAGCAAGCCTATGAGAGAAGTAGGCATCACCATTGTTTCCCTTTCACAGCCTGTAATCTAATTTTTCTCACCAAAGCATTCTAGCTAGCTTCAAACTAGAACACATTAACAAGGGCACTTCTTCATTGATATCCAGTTGCCTTTCATCCTATTTTTAAATTACTTTGTTTTATTTATTTCATTAGATGCATGTAATCTGTACAATAATAACAAACAATTTGTTGTCAGCATAATCTGAGTGAATGTTTTAGTTGCTGATCTGATATGTGTCTAAAAAGAGCATATTATACACCCATGTATTTGATACTCTTGGAGTAAAAGTCTCAAGCACAAGCATTTATGTGGAATTGTCAGATAAACTGTAGATTTTCATTAACTTATACCAGCTAATTTTATACTGTTTACTCTTGTATCTGCTCTAGGACCTCATCGTCTCTCCACTGTCTATTTACAACGGGAAAGCATGGCACAATTCTGTCAACTGCTTATTTTCTTTGCTACCTTTTCAGTTTTTCCTGAAATGTCTTAGGCAGAGATGTCTAGTTCCAGTCAGAATGACCTTTTCATCAAAAAGCATTAAAAGAAGGCTGTGCCTTCTTTCCTGGTGCTCTGGTCTCTGTGGCTGGCTCTGCCTTTGACTCTCTAATTCACCTGACCCCTTTTTCCTCCAACCTCCTTGCCATCTTTTTTTGACATCTCACCTCAGATCTCCAGATTTGTCCTGTGAGATATACATGGGTTGATCTGGTTATTTCTGAAGGGAGGGAAAGGAGGAGGGGGAAGTGGGTTTGGGTCAGGGCTCCTCCTGGGGACTTTGATTGTTTTTGGGAGGTGTATTGTGTCTCTGTGTTACTTTTAATTTGCATATGAATGTATATATTTATGTATATATGCTTGTATGTTGTGCTAAGCTGTAAATGTAGCTTCATTCTTAATGTCTTTGATTTACAAGGGAGAGACGATGGCAATCTTCATCCTTGTTGATGAACAAGGGATAGATAATGGCAGTCTTCATCTTTGATGAACAAGGGAGAGACGATTTAGACTCTAACAAGTCCTGACGATTTTCTTGGCCCTCCTCTGGATCTGCTCCATCAGCAACTTGTTTTTTTCTGGTATTGAGGGCTCTGATTCTGGATGCAGTAGTCCAGGTAAGGTTTCACCAGAGCAGAAGAGTGGCCACACATCTTTTTATGCAGTTCAGGTGTTATAAATTATGCAAAACTAATAATCTGTATTTTGATATCCAGGCAAAGATTGTTAATAACTGCAAAGATAGTTTATTAACATTAAATCTCATCAGAAAACTTATTTACAATGTTCAAAACACACAGTTTGGATACTTATAGATACAGGGAATAGGCAAAACTAGAACACTTTAAGTAGTAACTAGCAAATGCAAACATTATACTGGAAGAAAAGGTTCCTGTGGTCAGTATACTGCTTGAGGTTAATTATACCACTTATCCACTAGATGGGCTCAGGAAGCGCCTTTTTGGTCATGGCAGAAGGCAGTTAGTGAACTATAAGAGGTTTGAAGTATTTACTCACAAAATAGTATCAGACAGATCAGACAGTACCCAAAACATGTGAAGGGGTTGCTGTTGGCGGTCTCAAAGCTGTTAGAGGCTGTGGAGTTTTCCCAGGCTCTTTTCTCAGGAAGCTGGGAGTCTAGCATAGTCTCTGACCTGGTTCCTCTTGATTCTCAATCCAGCAGAAGCCTTGCAGAAGGGCAGGCAGGCTGTGATGCTGTGTGCAGTCTTGGCACAATGTCACACTGGCTTTGCAGGCAGATTGCATGCAGAGATTTAGAGCCTGTTCCTAGTAAAATTGAGGGAATGGAGTTTCCAGGCAGTTCAGGATGCAATGAGGCAGCAGAGCATGCCATTCTACCTGCTCATCCCTTTTTATCAATGCAGCCTGAGACTAATGGGCCTTTGGACATAGATTAGCCAATCAGAGTGGCGCTTTTCTAAGCTTGATCACATTAGGTGAAACCAGGGCTTCTGTTTTCCTTTTCTGTGGCTGCTTCCCCCAGCACAAAAGGAGGGGGAGCAGGGGCCCATGTCTGGCCAAGCCAGAGTCCTTAGACTTGGTGGCTCCAGGTTCTTTATCCTCTTTCCCATGGTTGCTTCTCCCCATAGCTGAAGGAAGGAGAGCAGAAAAACCATGTCTGGGCAAGCCAGGACATGTATAAGCCTATTTTAGCCCATTCAAGCCTACCACAACACTAGGATACAATTTGCCTTATGGGCTGCAAACATATACTGAGCAAGTCTCTGAGGTGTTTATTCAATTCTTCTTTTTCAGAGCCAAGATGGATAAAATTTTAATCTGTGTCACTTCAGAACATAAGAAAACAACATGAACTGCACTCTACTTGCTGGAGTATTTGCACTGATTTGATGACTTCTGCTATAAGGAAGCCAATGGATCCAGCAAACTTAAAAACTCTCTTTAACTTATTTGGCAGGGACTACCAGTTTGTGTCATATCAGGTGAAAACAGAGTGGAAATGCAAGCTGAGGGATAGCAGGCGCAAAGGTTGTAGGTGTTACAATGTGGTACAACATGTAAATGCCCTCCTGTAAGTCAAAAGAGATTCAAAATGTGGGTTCAGTTTTACTTTTTTATTATGAAAAATGTCTCTATCTCTTTGCATCTAAGTATAGAATAAATTGAGAAATCAAGAACAATCATGTATTACTTTGCAGCTGAAAAAAAACCTAATGGCTGTGACGAGAATGCTTGAAAGACAGATAAGCCAGATTGCTTTTAATTGTTAAAATAAATCTCTGCTAAACTGGTTCACTGTACCATCTTTTGTGCTGATTCGTAACTCTCACACATTAAAAGTAATCAATATTGATGCAAAATATATTGGTGTCTTCAACAAAGTGAAAGCAAAAAGCCTACAGGGCCTTCAACACACATTGTGATCTAGCTCTGTGTATACAACATCACGTCAGTGATACCACACTCTGCCACATACTGATCCCACTGAAGCCTACGGCTCATAGTACTCTGGGGTTCAAATTTAAATTCCCAGAGACTCTAATAAATTTGATAGAACTGATGACAATTAAAGTGCCCTTCCCTCTCCCCCCCTCCTTCCCCAAAGAAAGGAATTCAGAAGTAGAGAGGACAGGTAAGCACACCCAAAATAAAATCAATCTCACTTGATTTGGAAGTAAAAAAGGAAAAGTTTAACAATAACTTAAAAGGGTATCAAAGGTAGGGAGGTTACAGAGGTGTAGGGAAGGAAGAATAACAAATACAAAAGGTACAAATACAACCCGAGTTTGTGATGGTGGTGACCATGTGTGTGGAGAGATGCAGGGGTGCAGAGAGAGAGCTGCAGTGTGGTCCAGAGAGCTGTGGAGTGGTTGAGAGAGAGAGGAACAGGAACCCCCCCTGCTTTTATGAGACAGGAAGGGGGGAGTGGGCTAACCATCACCTGGTGGTGTTGAGACCCACCCCTGGGGAGGGGTGAAGACCACCTGAGGTCAAGTGTCAAGTTCAGGGACACTCCTCTTGGAGTGGTAACTGTATACATACTCCTTGTTGAGATCAAGCCTAGAGAGCTCTTTGGGGTGTCAGAAGTGCAGTGTCTTGCTGCTTCTATGATTTTCTCTGTTCTGCCTGATGCTTTTATTCTATTTATCACTCTTGTGCCCCCTTCCACCCTCAAAGAGTGTATCAGATCTTCCTACTTACTTGGGGGTGAGCAATGTATTTCCAGTACTCCTGGTGTATTTGGAAGGAAGCTCTGAATTTGCAGCCATTTGTGTTCTTATAGCCGTACTTTTACTTCTACTTGGATGTCTTCTATGTACAACTTGTCTTTTCCATGTTAGTGGTCACCTTAGTCCCATAATTACATGAAGGAAGCTCTGAATTTGCAGCCATTTGTGTTCTTATAGCCGTACTTTTACTTCTACTTGGATGTCTTCTATGTACAACTTGTCTTTTCCATGTTAGTGGTCACCTTAGTCCCGTAATTACATGAAATGCTTAAGCTTTGTGCCTGGCTGTGCCCTCAGGGTGTTATAAAACACTTACATGCTGTTATTTGCTACTTTTTTTCAGTATGCTTATATTTGGTATTAATTATAATCCAGTTAATATATTGATAATTTCTAGATGTCACAGGTCTCTACTTCAGCTACAGTTAGTTGTAATATACTGCCCTTGTGCCTGCTTTGGAGCATATAGGCTTATCAACATAAACCAAAAGCCTCTTAATTTTAACTATCCAAGAATTGTGGAATCTTTTTTTGGCAAAAGAGTTTCATCCAATATCTCTCTAACCAGCTTTGGCAGAAAGCTTCAGCTTCTGGCCTTCTATCTTGCCATAATTCAGACAAGTTAGCAAGTGCTGTTTATATTTATTTTCTCTTAGCAAAGATTCTTTCTAGAAATTTGGCTACGGTGTAGTGTAAAGTTTGAAGACAAACAAGCATGAGGATTGGAGGTGTGCAGTTCAGATGCACTGACTTCTTTGTCCCTTGACTAATTTTCTTGCCAAAAAATTCTTCAGACTTGATATCTTGCTAAAATAAATCATCTCTCTCTATGCTATTGTGACTCACCTTCCAAATAAAAAGGAGATTATAGCATGAGGGACACTTTAGCATCAAAAAACAAGATTAATATCTGTACTGAAGAGTACTAAGCAAATGCCAGTGTTGAAGGAAAGGGATGTGGCTGTTTATAAATGGAAGGAGAAAGAGACTGAAGTAGAATCAGGAGTAGGATGTGGAAGCAGAAGTACAAGTTAAATACTATACTTGAAATTCTTTTTGAAACTAATTTTCCTTTCAGTTCTTGATGCTGAACCAGCACACAAAATCCATAAATCTGACTCGGTACCTGCAGGGAAGCAACATTTTGTGTGCTGTCCGTTCACGACAACTATGGTCAAAGTGGTGACAGCAGCTACACTCCTCTTGTATTTAAGGAAAAAAGAATATGAACATCAACACACTTCATAGGGATCTATTCATAGGGATTAAAAGAGGTATGACCCATATTGAAGAGAAAAATCATGTGCAATTCAAATAAAAACTCACAAATAATCTATTTTTTCAACTTTTATCAGTTCTTTATTTTGTTGTTATTCTGCAGGTTAGGTTCAGTTTATTTTAAAACAAAAAACAATTTCATTTTTTAAATAAATACAATTTCATTATTTACAGCAAAGTGATAAAATCATAAAATTATAGAACTGACTATATTGGAAGAGACCTCCAAGATCATCCAGTCCAACCTATTACACAGCTCTATCCAGTCAAATATACCATGGCATTAAGTGCCTCAGACAGGCTTTTCTTGAACACCTCCAGGGATGGTGACTCCACCACCTCCCTGGGCAGCCCATTCTGATGCCAATCACTCTCTCTGGCAACAACTTCCTCCTAACATCCAGCCTAGACGTCCCCTGGCACAACTTGAGACTGTTCCCTTGTTCTGTTGCTGGTTGCCTGGCACAAGAGACCAACCCCCACCTGGCTACAACCTCCCTTCAGGTAGCTGTAGCCTGCTGGGGGTTGGTCTCTTAATGTTAAAGATAGGCATGAAAAAGAAGTGTGTTTATTGAATAAGATTTTCCCTATAACATTTTTAGATTAAGTGGTGGCACAAATGCATTGACAGCAGCTAATCTCAGAGGGTGAAGTATGCATCCCTAATAAGCTTTTTACTTATGCTATAGGAGAGTAAATGAGCAGGAATGCAAGATTTTATCTAAAAGGCAAAATATAGTACATAATAATGGACATAACATCTGCTCAGATATGACCCATGGAGGAATGTTAGAAATCACTAAAATAACATGCCTGAAGACAGAGCACTTACTGTTGTTATGGGTGAGTGTGTTTTTGAGATCAATTAGATCCCATAACTCCTGTAGACAATGAGAATAGCAGGTAATAAAAGCTAAAGCAGAGAACATAGTGCACAGTGTGCTGACAAGGTCAAATTGATAGTAATGATGTGTGATGGCAGCACTGCAATAAGGTTGTCTAATACTGTATGTATCTGATACTGGTTTTCATTACCCATAGCCTGGCGCTCAGTTAGAAGCTCACTAAAATGATAGTGATTGCCCAAAGGGCAAAGGCAAATAAGACAGGCAGCTCAGTACTTGTGCATCCTGCAAACTGCATGAAGGCAGATAAAACTGTACCTGATGCTAGATCGACAAGGCTTACTACCACTGGGATCAATTGGAGTTTATACTGCCTCTTATTCATTTTTAAACTGATGCAGTGCTTTAAAGTGTATGCTTAGTGAGTTTATTAAGACAGTCCATCAGAGACTCTGATAGTTCTCTTCAGAGTAAGCCTGCAATCTACATTATAAATATGTACTCTAAATCAGTCTGTAATGCATATCAGAAACAAGAGGTACTGATATTCTGGGAGACTCATGCTTCAAGTTAATATTGGGGTTGTGTTTGTTTTGAATGAACCCCAAATGCTTAGATGAGTGTTTAGTACTTTTGTAATACAGTCTCACTGTCATTAAAAACAAAAAATATCCTATGTCTTACATGAAATAAAATACTTTCCACCCATCCTTTAAATCCTGCAGTATCTTGTCTTTGTATCTTTCATACAAAAGAAGTGATTTAAATGCAAGTAGCTTTAGTCTCTACTGAATACGATGTGCTCATAGACTGGAAGGTAAAGGAAAGTAGAGTGTCCTTTGGAAGAGTATATGAAGCATTGTAAAGAAATGCATCTGGGAAGATACTTCAGGTCTTATCTGATGTCCTCACTGTTTTTGTAAAATTAAATAAAATTAAGCAGATGAATTTTTCCATGGGGTAATTCTCTGGCTCGTTTAGGCATTTAGACAAGGAGTGGATTATAGCATATGATCAGATGCAGTGCTCCACCCAATCCTCAAAAAAAGTGACATTCGATTCAAAGTGGAGGTGAACTCTCAGAAAATGGGAGCTTGTGCTGCTCATGACTTTCCTCCTCATTCCAATATTGGCATGAACACCTGCTCTTTCCCTAACTAGATGTGTGTCCAGTTCTGGGCCCCTCAATTTAAGAAGGACATTGAGATGCTTGAATGTGTCCAGAGAAGGGCAACGAGGCTGGTGAGAGGCCTCGAGCACAGCCCTATGAGGAGAGGCTGAGGGAGCTGGGATTGTTTAGCCTGGAGAAGAGGAGGCTCAGGGGTGACCTCATTGCTGTATACAACTACCTGAGGGGTGGTTGTAGCCAGGAGGAGGTTGCTCTCTTCTCTCAGGCGGCCAGCACCAGAACAAGAGGACACAGCCTCAAGCTACGACAGGGGAAATTTAGGCTTGAGGTGAGGAGAAAGTTCTTCACTGAGAGAGTCATTGGCTACTGGAATGGGCTGCCCAGGGAGGGGGTGGAGTCGCCGGCCCTGGAGCTGTTCAAGGCAGGATTGGACGTGGCACTTGGTGCCATGGTCTAGCCTTGAGCTCTGTGGTAACAGCTTGGACTTGATGACCTATGAGGTCTCTTCCAACCTTGGTGATACTGTGTGACTGTGATATATGACAGTTCCTGGGTGTTATGACTCCTCTTTTGCAGTGTAAACTATTCAGGGAATCAAGACTGGAATAACAGGATTTCAATGAACCTTGTAAATCAGCTATGTGTATAAAGCAGGAATCCTCCTGCCCATGCACTTGCTGCTGCTCTGAATTTCTGTCTGACTTCTTTGACAAAGTTTAGGGGATTTTGGGGAATGTGACTTCTTGTATAGCTCTGAAGGGGAGCTGAAGATCTGAATATGTTTCTGAAGAGACATTATGTTGAGGTTAATCCTCCTGTGAAGAAGGGGCTGTGTGCTGACCCTGATTCAAACATAATGGAAATAGGCAGGGACAACAGAGCAACAGTGCCTATTTATTTGTGTCACCCAGATGAGCCACATCAGGTATTCAGTTCTTGCAGAAGGAAAATATAGTAGTCTGACTTCTGCATGTTTCAAACTTTAGTGTTTTGAATAAAGGCTTCTCTTTATCAGATGCATGATGCATACAGACTGGAGGTTTCTAGAGAGTTGGTTTTAAACCATGGCAAGCATATGTCACTTCTCTCTACACAACAGTGTCCCTATTTCCATCCTTCAGCAACCTCTTACTATGCAGCACTATCAAGGCTGTAGTTCTAATGCCATCTCCTACCATTATAGTCATAACTCTGTGTTCCTGTCAATCTGCTGTCCTCTGCCTCCTTCAAGAGCTTATTTTAAAAAGTGTGTGGGCTCACTCTCCTCAGTCATTACTTAATTGGGAAATTATATTTTGTTTGGAGAACCATTACTGGGTATACACATTCAGTAGAACCAATCTCATTAACATTGTGTTGCATGTTCTGCTTTTCAAATACTTGGTGTGCTCTCAGAATATTGATTAACTGATACTGGAACATGTCCAGAGGAGGGCGACACAGCTGGTGAGAGGCTTGGAACACAAACCCTGTATGGAGAGGCTGAGGGAGCTGGGGGTGTTTAGCCTGGAGAAGAGGAGGCTCAGGGCAGACCTCATTGCTGTCTACAACTACCTGAAGGGAGGCTGTAGCCAGGTGGGGGTTGGTCTCTTCTGCCAGGCAACCAGCAACAGAACAAGGGGACACAGTCTCAAGTTGTGCCGGGGGAAGTATAGGCTGGATGTTAGGAGGAAGTTGTTGTCAGAGAGAGTGATTGGCATTGGAATGGGCTGCCCAGGGAGGTGGTGGAGTCACCGTCCCTGGAGGTGTTCAGGAAAAGCCTGGCTGAGGTACTTAGTGCCATGGTCTGGGTGACTGGATAGGGCTGGTCTGGGTGAGCTTGGAGGTCTCTTCCAACCTGCTTGATTCTGTGATTCCAAAGGCCTGAGTTTCTCACCAAACTCGTGATGGAACAACAACAAAGTCCTAGAAAACCCCACACTAACCTGTTTGTAGATAAGAACTCACTTTCATATCTAAAAAGATAAGTGCATAAAAAATCTTTTCAAAACATTATCACCAACTCATCGATATTGTTTTCAACCTACAAATTATTTCTCTAGGAAGTTACACATCCTGCACATGTATTGCTAAGCATAACAGTTTTTGCTCTAGATTTTCTTTCTAAAAAGAGAAAATCCACCTTCTTAATATGTGCCTTTTATTATTTCACTCCTTTTCGACCTGACTGAAAATAGCCAAAGTCCTTACCTATGCAGATACAACATTTTCATAGAATCATAGAGTCAATCAGAGTTGGAAGAGACCACAAGGATCATCTAGTTCCAATCCCCCTGCCATGGAACTTGGGAACTTGGAAGTTATTATTGACAAAGCATCTTCTAACATCTTCTCTTACAGCACTTTGGACCAAACAAAAAAGCCTAAAGAAGATTTGTCAGTGCTTCAATTACTCTATACACTCTCCTTGTAACAGCAGGTATGATTATGACTAATGTAGCCTGCATCAAGATGACTCCCCTAAAATGCTGAGATTAAAAAGCAGAGACAAAAACACATTCATTATGTTGCAGCTCTGTGATTTTGTGCTAAGAAAACATATAGGTGTAAGCAGTATTACCATGGCTGTAATTAGTTTTGCAGTAAGAAATGTATTAGAATTTATTTCTTTGCTAGAATTTCCTGGGTTTCATCAACTTGGAAACACTTTCTTCTGAAGCATTGTATATGCTTCTGTGAAGAACAGAACGAGAGAGACTCCTGCTGGCTCCAACTCCAGAAAAATTAGCACTTTTTACTTTCTTTTTTTCCATTCTTTCTGTACTTACAGTTATTGATTTGTTCACAGTAATACTCAAAGGTGATGAAAAACGAGTGAATGTGGTAGACTCCTGCAGCTCAGAAGAGCTGGCTATTAGAATGTTTATTTTCCTTTCTTTTCATTTCTGAGACAAGTAGAAGCAAGAAGGGCAAAGGTTGAGGATTACATGCATAAAATCACATAAACTAACACTTAATATTTTAAGTGGTCCCAAAATGTTCATAGTTGACTAGAAATTACTTATTCAGTGTATGATGTTGTTAATTTAGAAAGTGATTATTTGGTGTAAATATATTTATATATATATGTCCTGTGACAAAGTAACCTAAATCAAATCATTAAGAAGTGCATAGTTCACAGAATTATCTTCTTCACATTAATTCTAGTCTCAGACTGACTTCTAACTTATAAAGTACTCTTGTTTTGATCACAGGATATTTGCTTTGTTATGTGGATGGGACAATGGCCACTGCTCAGAGAATGAAAAAACAGCAGATGAATATTCCCTTATCCTTCTGCTGCAGCATGTTCCTACATACTAGGCAAACTTGCACTGGATAAAGGATTATCTAATTGCTCTCAGGCTTTTCTGCAGTTCTCACATCTGCATCTGCAGGCTAGATCCCTAGAAGGATATAATGGCTCGATGAACAAAGGAATACCTTTGCTCCTGAGATCACAGTCTCACAGTATCACCAAGGTTGGAAGAGACCTCATAGATCATCAAGTCCAACCCATTACCACCGAGCTCAAGGCTAGACCATGGCACCAAGTGCCACGTCCAATCCTGCCTTGAACAGCTCCAGGGACAGCAACTCCACCACCTCCCTGAGCAGCACAATGCTGCTGAGAAGCTCTTGGGAGGCTCTGGGATGCTCCTGTGGTGTTCTGGGAGGCTCAGGGATGCTCCTTTAATATCCAAGTTCCAGTTAATGCAGCAGGAACCACACACTGAACAGAAATACTGCTTTGTCTGAGGACTACAGTTCAGGTGCAAATGTTCACTAGCATAGTCTATACTGCACCACAGAGATGGCAGATGCAAGCCCCAAACCCAGGTTGACCGTTCTGTAGATTAGCCATGTAAAGAGAATAGCTGCAGTCTACAAAATATGTAAAATCACAGCCCACCTGAGCTGCTAATTTCTGGTCCTCAGCAGGGTGAGTGATTTCAGCAACTTTTGCTTTTGCAGGTAATACCTGTTTCTTCCCCTTGCTGATTTTTGTACACTACAGCTTGATTCTCAAACTTTGTCTACTTAGTTGCAAGTCAACTCTAGAGATGGCTGAGCTTTACTGGTAACATTTTTGGGGATATCTGAGTATGTCCATCAAATTGAGATGTTTTGCCAACAATGAACAGACCTTGCCCACTTAGAATAGAATAGAATCAATCAGGTTGGAAGAGACCTCCAAGATCATCCAGTCCAACCTAGCACCCAGCCCTATCCAGTCAACTAGACCATGGCACTAAGTGCCTCAGCCAGTCTTCTCCTGAACACCCCCAGGGACGGTGACTCCACCACCTCCCTGGGCAGCCCATTCCAATGCCAATCACTCTCTCTGGGAAGAACTTCCTCCTAACATCCAGCCTATACTTCCCCTGGCACAACTTCAGGCTGTGTCCCCTTGTTCTGTTGCTGGTTGCCTGGCACAAGAGACCAACCCCCACCTGGCTACAGCCTCCCTTCAGGTAGTTGTAGACAGCAATGAGGTCTGCCCTGAGCCTCCTCTTCTTCAGGCTAAACACCCCCAGCTCCCTCAGCCTCTCTTCATAGGGTTTGTGTTCCAGGCCCCTCACACTTCTTAGCCACCACTGGAAATTAGAGCTTTTACTCATTATGTCATCTAGGGTGAAAAGCAGACTTCCTCAGACATGGTTAACCTCACAGAAAATGTATCTGGGAGAACAATAACATTTTTCTTTATTGAATAAATTAGTAGTTAGGAATTCTCCTGAGAAATGGAAGAGTCATTAAAACCACTTCTTTTTAAGGGACCTGAATGCACTTTATCTGAGCCCTCCTGGCTCTCACAAATTTAAGATTGCAGCTGTCAAGATAAAACATTTCTGAAAATAAATTTTATGTACTTCATCTTGAAAAATGCACTTCTGCAGTAAAGCAAAGGGACAAATGTCAGTGATTTGCTCAGTATCACATCAGATATTTGTAAAAGGTTTTACCACAGAATACATTTTGCAGAATATTGTAAAACTTCCTTAAGTTCTGAGTCATCCTCTTCCCCTCATTCACTTTCTCCTTCCTTCATCTTGATGTCTTTCTCATCATCTAAGAATGGGATAGTGACTTCACCATCCTGTAGAAGTTACATGCAAGAAGGCAGCAATCAAAAAGGAAAGCTAAAACAGTATTTAGTTAAATCCTTCCTTAAAGTGCACAAGACCACACAACTGCAAATGTGATCATATAATAGACATATCACAAGACGTGCTCTCAGGTAGAAGAGTCAGTCAGTCTCTGATCATAAGGGTTAGCTCAACACTGTACATCTCAGATGGAAGATCTGGGAGCACCTCTGTGCTCCTCTGCTAGGGTCTAGCTGCACATGGCATCCTGCAAGGATATACCAAACCCCACTGAGCCCTGCCTGGGGAAGAACCTGTGAGCTGCAAACCAGCAGGAAGCCTGAAGACAGGCAGTCCAGCTCCTCAAAGCAATAGTAGTCACCAGTGCTGCCACCACATATCGCCCATCTGTAGCTAATGTAATCTGCTCTGCCACCGTGGGGACTTACCAAATGTGGGGAAGATAAATAAGAAGAGAACACAGAATAGTGTGAGTATGGCAAAGTATTCTGCACTGGAATAAGAGGCTTTGTCTGTAGCTTATCAATATAAGTACTGTGTCCAGTTCTGGGGCCCTCAATTCAAGAAAGATGTTGAGGTGCTGGAATGTGCCAGAGAAGGGAGACAAAGCTGGTGAGAGGCCTGGAACACAGCCCTGTGAGGAGAGGCTGAGGGAGCTGGGGGTGTTTAGCCTGGAGAAGAGGAGGCTCAGGGCAGACCTCATTGCTGCCTACAACTACCTGAAGGGAGATTGTAGCCAGGTGGGAGTTGGTCTCTTCTCCCAGGCAACCAGTGACAGAATGAGGAGACATATTCTCAAGTTGAGCCAGGGCAGGTTTAGGCTGGATGTCAGGAAGAAGTTCTTGCCAGAGAGAGTGATTGGCATTGGAATGGGCTGCCCAGGGAGGTGGTGGAGTCACCGTCCCTGCAGGTGTTTACAAAGAGACTAGATGAGGCACTTAGTGCCATGGTTTAGTTTATTAGAAGGTGTTGGGTAATAGGTTGGACTGGATGATCTCAAAGGTCTTTTGCAACCTGCTTAATTCTGAATACCAATATTATAAGATTTTTTAATTGTTAGTACAGTAGTTGTAGTGTTGCTGGACCTTGTATTAACTAATAAAGAGGGACTGGTTGAGGACATGAAGGTCATTCTTAAAGCTCATTAATATTATGTTATTTACAAATATAACATTACAGATGCTCTTGTAATGCTTTTTCACTTTTGCATAAGAGTAAAAGCAAAAACTGATGTCAGTTTCTAAAAGTCTCTAAATGTAAAAATAAAGCAGATCTAGGTCTTACATGAGCCGGCAGTGTGCACATGCAGCCCAGACAGCCAACCGCGTGCTGGGCTGCAGCAAGAGAAGTGTGGCCAGCAGGGCAAGGGAGGGGATTCTCCCCCTTTACTCTGCTCTCCTCAGACCCCACCTGGAGTACTGTGTGCAGTTCTGGAGCCCCCAGCACAAGAAGGACATGGAACTGCTGGAGCGGGTCCAGAGGAGAGCCACGAAGATGCTCAGAGGGCTGCAGCAGCTCTGCTATGAGGACAGGCTGAGAGAGTTGGGGCTCTGCAGCCTGGAGAAGAGAAGGCTTCGAGGAAACCTTGTAGTGGCTTTCCAGTATCTGAAGGGAGCCTACAGGAAGGCTGGGGAGAGACTATTGACAAGGTCTGGTAATGTCAGGACGAGGGGGAATGGGTTTAAGCTGGAGGAGGGGAGATTTAGACTGGATGTTAGGAGGAAGTTCTTTACAGTGAGGGTGGTAAGACACTGGCACATGTTGCCCAGGGAGGTTGTGGATGCTTCCTCCCTGGAGGTGTTTAAGGCCAGGCTGGATGAGTCCTTGAGCAAGCTGCTCTAGTGGGAGGTGTCCCTGCCTATGGCAGGGGGTTGGAGCTGGATGATCCTTGAAGTCCCTTCCAACCTAAACCATTCTATGATTCTATGTAAATGGGAACTGTCATTTGCCATCTGAAAACTTCTAAAAGTATACGAAAAATGTAAATGTTTTTCTGTTGCAGCTGCTGTGTCTGATCCTGAGGCTCTTAATCAGAATAAAAAGACCTTGAGATTCTTTTTCTTTACTCAGCTTGGATGTAGCCAATAGAAGCTTTACTGTAATATGATGCCACATGTGTTCATTAATCTTCGCATTGCTGTCCATTAGAACTTTGGACTCATTAAAAGTAGCAGTCTGACTTTTATGTGGAGCTGTAAAATTAGATAATAAATGTTATTGCTAAAAAATTACAATGATATATTTATTTGACCCAGAGGGATTGGCACACATTTGCAACTTAATGTTTTTAATATAAATTATAGCATCCCTTAGGTCACCAGAAATTTAGCACTCCCTTGTTTCTGCTAAGAGTACACTAATTACAGATTTCTTGCTGATGAGCATCACATGGTATAATAAATACATGAACATTTTGGTGAAGCATCCTTTCTTTTCAGCCTACTCACATGCAGAGGGCATTTCCAGTTTCAACTTTATAAAGAAAGAAAAAAAAACCACACGGAATCATAGAATTAATCAGGGCTGGAAGGCACCACAAGCATCATCTAGTTCCAACCTCCGTGCTCTACTCTGCATAGAATTAGTCAGGGCTGGAAGGGACCACAAGCATCATCTAGTTCCTACCCCCCTGCCCTCCTCTGCATAGAATTAGTCAGGGCTGGAAGGGACCACAAGCATCATCTAGTTCCTACCCCCCTGCCCTCCTCTGCATAGAATTAGTCAGGGCTGGAAGGGACCACAAGCATCATCTAGTTCCTACCCCCCTGCCCTCCTCTGCATAGAATTAGTCAGGGCTGGAAGGGACCACAAGCATCATCTAGTTCCTACCCCCCTGCCCTCCTCTGCATAGAATTAGTCAGGGCTGGAAGGGACCACAAGCATCATCTAGTTCCACTCCCCCTGCCCTACTCTACAGAGCCTCATGTTGGGTATAGACATTGGATGTAACTAAAATATGTTATGATTGTTATGGTTTAAAGTTTCTGAGATGCTGCTGAAAAATACATAATTAGTAAAAGCATTAGATTCTCCTGTTTAAACTAATATAATTCTTGTCCACAAATAATATGACTAACATTGTTAGGACAACTTGCAGGAAAAGTGCTACTGAAGATGGTTAAGTGACCCCATCTGATTTGGAGGTATTTTACTTCAGTGATCATATTCAAGGATTTTTATGCTGAAGTGTTTTTTTTCCTCATCCTGATTGCCAAGATGCTGCAAGGTCCATTCATCTATGGAAATCTCAACAATGCCTATATATTTAATATTTAGAGACTGTAATTCCTCCTGTGTCTGCATATGCACAGCTCAAATAAGCAGGAAAACATTAAGATCTCTGGTGATCATTTCCATTACATTTGAAACACAGCATTAGGGATTGCATTCTGCAAGCAATAAGAAAAGATTAAATATGTGATAGGAAAATGTTAATAAAACTCAAATTTCACAGAACCAGAAATATTCTTGATGCTCTTTAGAAAAAGTCAGTTTTCAATATGTGAACATAAGATCACACAAACCAAGAACTACAGTTCTGTTTTCATCTTGGTTGCAATATGTGGAAAACACCTCACAAAAAAACCAAACAACACAAAAGCAAAACAAACCAAAACAACAAAAAAACCTGTGCTAGTTTGGACCTAGCTGAGATATTTTGTTGAGAAGAATTAGATTGTAGGCTGTGAAAAGGAAACAGTGGTGATGTCTACTTCACTCATAGGCTTACTGAGATGTATTAAAAACAAGAACACAAACATAGATAATGCAGTTGCTCTCTGGCTTGGCTGCCTCCCTTCTCCCTCTAATCTGCTGTCTGTGTAACTAGTCCCTCTGCTTCCTAACCCCCCAGCTGATTTCTCCACCTTGAATGTAAGGCAAAGTCTGGGATAAGGTAGAGGGGTGGAAAGGAGGTGGAAGGGTGGTTGGGAGCCCCTCCTGGTGACTCTGGTTTCTGGGAGGTGTGCTGTGTTTCTGTATTACCTTTTTAACTTGTATATTTCTGTCTCTAGCTGTACATACTGTAAATACCTGCTTGGATCTTGTGCTAAGCTGTAAATGCAAAGCTCTGTTCTAATTTCCAGCTCGTCTGAGTCTAGTCTGGGTGATGTTCTTAACTGGGATGGTGGGTAACACCCAAACCATCACACAAACAAAAAGACCTCAGATGATCACATTATTTCTGACCAGCTGCTTTTGGGCAGCTCAACAAACATCCGCTCGTGTTTGAGGTCTCTTCCAACCTTGGTGATACTGCGATACTGTGTGATACTGTGAAGCAGAGAAGCCCAGCTTTTGCTTGGCCTTTCGGAAGCCATCTCTTTCATGCTGTTTCCCTGATTTGCCTTTTCTCAGTCCCCCATCATCTAGCTTTGTAGCAGAGTTTACTCTGCTACTGGTCTTGTGACTTGAACCAAGATTAAAGGAGATCTCCATATCTCCAGAAACTTCTTCTTGTTCTCCATCTACCGCCATCTCCCCATAATCCATATCCACAGCCTCTTCATCCAGAGGCAGCAGAGGATCTGATGGCACTTTCTGAGGGCTGGGACGCTTATCATTTGCACTACTTGTACAGTGCAACATTTTAAACCAGGATATTAATATCTTTAAAAATATGTATATAAATCAATGAAACCAAAGAGAAAGAGGAAATAGATCTACTTTTCTTGTTGCTTATTACACTGGTTTTGGTGTGTGTGGATTTTTTTTTTTTAATGGCTTCTTGCATCCTATTGCAGTCAAAGTGCTCTGTGATAAATGGGTTTAATATATAGATATCTGCTTCAGAGAAAATTCTCACAGAACTTCAGAGAGGCAATTGTGCATAAAAATCTGTTTATCACATTGTTTAAGCCAGGTTGTGATCAGCTTTTTTACCCTGGAAAATGCAGTCTTGTCATTAGCTTTAAAATGGGATCTGGACAGGTTAAACCTATGGGCCTAGGTAAATTGTATGAAGTAGATTGGACTCAATGATCTCAGAGATCTTTTCCAACCTGGTTAATTCTGTGATTCTGTGAAGTAGCCAGGTGGGAGTTGGTCTCTTCTCCCAGACAACCAGCATCAGAACAAGAGGACACAGTCTCAAGTTGTGCTGGGGGAGGTATAGGCTGGATGTTAGAAAGAAGTTCTTCACAGAGAGAGTGATTTGCCATTGGAATGGGGTGCCCAGGGAGGTGGTGGAGTCACCATCCCTGGAGGTGTTCAAGAAAAGCCTGGATGAGGCACTTAATGCCATGGTCTAGTCAATTTGGCAGCAACAGAACAAGTCTCTTCCAATCTGGTTGATTCTGTGATTCTACAACTCTATGAACACAAGAATTAAACTGCCTGCTCCCCAGAAGTGAGGGAATAGTAACACATAATAACCTGCAGTTGAGATAGAGATATAAGAGTTTATTGAATAGATGAGATAAAATAAATACACAATTACTTTAGCTATTAATCCAATTAATCTAATAATACAACACATGATTACCTTATCTTAGCCTATTTGGAGAAGAGCAGAGAAACACAGAAAAAAAGGAGTACAAAAGAATAGAATAGAATCAAACAGGTTGGAAGAGACCTCCAAGCTCATCCAGTCCAACCTAGCACCCCGCCCTATCCAGTCAACCAGACCATGGCACTAAGTGCCTCAGCCAGGCTTTTCTTGAACACCTCCAGGGATGGTGACTCTACCACCTCCCTGGGCAGCCCATTCCAATGCCAATCACTCTCTCTGGGAAGAACTTCCTCCTAACATCCAGCCTATACTTCCCCCGGCACAACTTGAGACTGTGTCCCCTTCCCATTCCCACTAATCTCACTGCCATCCCTGCGTTAAAGAAGCAACACTCAAAAACTGGAATCTAGAAGCAGCAACCAGAACAGGAAGCCTTCCATATTACAATCTGAACTTCAAGCTCCATAATACTTTGCTTCAGGCAGCACTTTCATTTTTGAAGGTGGCATGAGGCAGGATGGTATGAATAGCAGCTGAGTAAAAAACCTATGAGAGGGCATTATTCTTTCCAAGTTTATCTTATATGACTTGTGACTACAGCAGGAAAAAGCAATGAGAAAAGGGAAATGTCTAGACTTCCTAATCCACAGCGATAAGAACATTTAGAGTTCTGTTTACTTTTGGACAGCGAGTGGTTGACCAGGCTTTGTGTAATAGTGGTCTAGTTCTTGGTTTCTCAAAGTCTGAAATCGTGTTAGGAGGAAAACTATGTGAAAGTAGGTCTGTAATTTATTTAGGGTTCAGAATCTGGTCTCTTGTTCAAATGAATTCAAAACATTTACAACATTTACATTTAACAATTTTGAAGACAAAATTTAGGGTAATGGCTGACCAGCAGTCTTAAGAACATACAGGAAAACATAGTTTTGTCTAGACTTCTCCTAGAGTTCTTTTTAAATAGCTTTAGCCTCTGACTCCTGGTAAATAAACAAATAATAGTGAAGAGAGAAGGTTTACATCTTTTTTATTTGGAATTTTTTTGCCTTCTTCATTTGCCTGCCAGATAGCTGAGATCAACCTTCAAAGAATATGTTGGGCATTATTTTATCCCATTATATCAAATTCCTTTGCCTGATATTGAATTCACTTATCCTGAAGGATCTCAAGAATGGTGTGGCCAGCAGGAGCAGGGAGGTCATTCTGCCCCTGTACTCTGCACTGGTTAGAGCGCACCTTGAGTACTGTGTTCAGTTCTGGGCCCCCCAGTTTAAGAGGGACATTGAGATGCTTGAGTGTGTCCAGAGAAGGGCGACGAGGCTGGTGAGAGGCCTCGAGCACAGCCCTACGAGGAGAGGCTGAGGGAGCTGGGATTGTTTAGCCTGGAGAAGAGGAGGCTCAGGGGAGACCTTATTGCTGTCTACAACTACCTGAGGGGTGGTTGTAGCCAGGAGGAGGTTGCTCTCTTCTCTCAGGCAGCCAGCACCAGAACGAGAGGACACAGCCTCAAGCTACACCAGGGGAAATTTAGGCTTGAGGTGAGGAGAAAGTTCTTCACTGAGAGAGTCTTTGGCTACTGGAATGGGCTGCCCAGGGAGGTGGTGGAGTCGCCGTCCCTGGAGCTGTTCAAGGCAGGATTGGACGTGGCACTTGGTGCCACGGTCTAGCCTTGGGCTCTGTGGTAACAGGTTGGACTTGATGATCTATGAGGTCTCTTCCAACCTTGGTAATACTGTGAGACTGTGATACTGTGAATCTAGAGACATATTTCTCTGGCATCAATACAACCTGTTATTGAGCACCGTTGGATGTTATGGATGTCAAGACACAGACCTCAGTAGCAGTGAAGTTACTGCTTTTTCTTTGCGTAGGTCTAGTAAACTGCAGATTACCTCAACAAAACTGTCCCTCTGTGCCATTTCTTTAACTACAACTCATCTGAAACTCAATCTCCTTACACCTACAACAACTTTTCAGCATTTCTTTACACCACCATGCACAGAAAAGCAAGTTACAAGTATACACAAAGTCATGCAGAATGTAAATGCAATATTAACATTTTCAGACGTATTTGCCATTTTAATGATTACTTTTTTTTTTCATTTGTATTATTTTCCTTTGCATAACAAAGTCCTAATGCTGCTCCTGCAGAAATCTCCTCTGTAGTTTTCACTTTCTCAGGATGATTACTTTTAGTCTTCCCTCATTTGAAATTATCATGTATGTCTACATTACATTCAGATACTAAAACTTGATAGTCATAAAAATGCATTGTTCTTTTGTAAAAGAACATTATAGGATCATAGAGTCATTTGGACTGGAAAAGACCTCTGAGATCATGGAGTCCAACCTTCAACCCAACACCACCATGGCCACCAAACCACATCCCAAAGTGTCATGTACACACATTTCTTGAACACCTCCAGGGATGGTGACTCTATCACCTCGCTGGGATCTCTACTGCAGCTCTGATGTGTGGGACTGCAATGTGAGGAGGAATAGTAAAAGCAGACTGAGCATTTTGACCTTGATTCCCATGGCTTCAGGATGCCTCCTGTGGGGGAGAAGAGATAGTGGACACCTGGTTAATGAGAAAAACAAGGCATGATGTATGTAAAAGGCTGGGTGGTTCTTGCCTAGACTATGTTAATGTGTAGGTGTCTGCTCTATGCTCTAGACTATATAAATGGAGTCAGAACACACCATAAATGTCTCCAGTGGGATTCACATTGAATCGCGTGGAGTCCGTGTGTTGTCTCTTGATGGCACTGTGAAGGTTGAGAGCAGCCTTGGCTGTAGCGATCCTGAGGTGGTGGAGTTCACAATCTTCTGCAGTAGAAACAGAATACCAAGCAGGATCTCAACCCTGGACTTCAGCAGAGCAAACTTTTCCCCTCTCAAGCAATTTCTAGGGGATATTTCATGGGACAGGGTACAAGAAGGCAAAGGAGCCCAAGGTAGCTGGTTAATATTCAAGGACCGCTTCATCCAAGCTCAAGATCACAGCATTCCAACAAGTAGGAAATTGAGAAAGGGAGCCAGGAGACGTACATTGTGAAGTAGGGAACTGCTGAGCAAACTCAAGTGGAAGAAGAGAGTCTACGGATGATGGACAGAGGGGCTGGACACTTGGGAAGAGTACAAAATTGTTGTTGGGGGATGCAGAGAGGCAACTAGGAAAGTTAAGTCCTCCTTAGAATTCAACCTTGCAAGGCAGGTCAAGGACAACAGGAAAGGCTTCTTCAAATACATTGCAGGAAAAACTGACTTTAGATGCAATGTGAGCCCACTGCTGAATGAAGAGGGTTCCTTGGTGACAAAGGATACAAAGAAGGCAAAGTCACTAAATGTTCTCCTAGAAAAGCTAAAATCCTAAAAAGAAGCTTTGAGAAATACAAATGGAATGGCATATAAATGACAATTACATCTGTTTGCTGCATAACCTGTCAGATCTTGAAACACTACAGAAAGTTTTCTGCATGGGCATTTCAAAAGTGGCTATGTTTTCCAAGGGTAAAACACCCTCACATGTTTACTGTGCTATGCAAATCTGTCAGTAAGGCTATTTTTTTTCTTTAGTATTTAAAATGATGATAAAAAACCCCAAACATAATATTCTCAGAATGTTGTACGCAGAAACCTTTGTGACAGACTCAAAACATTTATTGCATGACCTAAACGGTCATTTTCATATGAGGTGAAGAATTAGAAGCTACATGTAAGCCGTTTCACTGCTGCACCTCCCACCAATATTTGGTGGGTTGAGGTGATGTCTAACTATTTTTAGGAACAAAGGCAGATCTGTGAAGAGAGGAAATTAATGCATGAAGTGTATGACCTACCATCAAACTTAAATGTCTTGATTAATGTGATTAATAGTAGCATGAGAAATACTCCAGCCATCACAACTCAAAAGCAGCAGTACTGCATAAGCATTTTTACACCGTGGATTAATTTTAACTGCTTCTTTGGCAGTACAAAGCACTTTTAGCATATCCCTGGGCACTTTCCATAGGCTTGCCTTTGTCAGATTTGCACTCTGCCATTATTTCGGACACTGTGCTACTTTGACCTTCCTATTGAAACTACGACCGTGTCCATTCCTCCCTTTTGCTCTGACTACTGTCATCCGTCATAGGTGTCCACATGCCATTTTCGTGTCTATTTTTCATCCATGCTTCAGTTCCATGACTGCACACCCTCCCCCACAACCCCTTCTCCTTCAGAAAAAAGAAAAATCAGAGGAGAAAGAACTGAGAGAACAACATTCTGTTATTTATGTGACTTCAATCACACTTCTACTCATCCCACTAAAAAGGAAGTGGACTATCATTGGTACTCCAACTGCTGTCTACAACTACCTGAGGGGTGGTTGTAGCCAGGAGGAGGTTGCTCTCTTCTCTCAGGCAGCCAGCACCAGAACAAGAGGACACAGCCTCAAGCTACACCAGGGGAAATTTAGGCTCGAGGTGAGGAGAAAGTTCTTCACTGAGAGAGTCATTGGCTACTGGAATGGGCTGCCCAGGGAGGTGGTGGAGTCGCCGTCCCTGGAGCTGTTCAAGGCAGGATTGGACATGGCACTTGGTGCCATGGTCTAGCCTTGAGCTCTGTGGTAACGGCTTGGACTTGATGATCTGTGAGGTCTCTTCCAGCCTTGGTGATACTGTGAGACTGTGATACTGTGAAATAAAAAATATTCTCAATATATTCTCAATACATTTAAAGTGGCTTGGTGAACGCTTCCACCGACTCCCTCAGTATCCTTGGCTTCATCCAATCCAGCCCCATGGACTTGCATGTGTCTAAGTGCAGCAGCAGGTCACAAGCCATTTCCTCTTAAGTTATGAGGACTTTGCTCTGTTCCTTGCCCCTGTCTTCCCTCTCCCAGAGCTGGGCATCTGAAGAATAAATGTCAAAGGCTACGGCAAAGGAGTCATTAAGTACCTCAGGCTTTTCCTCATCGTTTCTTACTATTTATCCCTGCATTCTCCTTTGAGAATATATTAACTCTGAAAAGAGTCAATCTCTGTTCATTTAAAATAAAAAATTTAACAGATTTTAAAAAGCAAAAAAATTGATACATGGAACTCTTTCCTGTAGCCTGCATATAACTTCATGCCCAAAACTACCTAAAATACAGCCTGTAGCATTTCAGCTTTTAAGAAAACTGTATTTAATGTTCATTATCTTTACTGGTTTTGCTTCTAAAACACTGAGTCATTGGATTCAGCATCTAATAAATTTTCAAAGCACTTCAAGGGAATATAATAAGGAGACATCTTATTTTACTGACTGGAGAGCAGTCCTGAGGAGAAGGACTTGGGGGTGCTGGTGGACAAGAAGCTCAACATGAGCCAGAAGTGTGCACTTGCAGCCCACAGGGTCAACCAGATCCTGGGCTGTATCAGGAGAAGTGTGGCCAGCAGGTGGAGGGAGGTGATTCTCCCCCTCTACTCCACTCTGGTGAGACCCCACCTGGAGTATTGCATCCAGTTCTGGAGCCTCTATTGGAAGAGGGATGTGGAGATGCAAGAGAATGTCCAGAGAAGGGCCACGAGGATGATCAGAGGGCTGGAGCAGCTCTGCTATGAGGACAGACTGAAAGAGTTGGGGCTGCTGAATCTGGAGAAGAGGAGGATCCCAGGTGACTTCATTGTGGCCTTTCAGTATCTGAATGGGGCCTACAAAAATGCTGGGGAGGGACTTTTTAGGCTCTCAGACAGTGACAGGACTAGGGGAAATGGAACAAAGCTGGAGATGGGTAGGTTCAGACTGGACTTGAGGAGGAAGTTATTCAGCATGAGAGTGGTGAGAGCCTGGAATGGGTTGCCCAGGGAGGTGGTTGAGGCCCCATTGCTGGACGTGTTTGAAGCCAGGCTGGATGAGGCTGTGGCCAGCCTGATCTAGGGTAGGGTGTCCTTGCCCATGGCAGGGGGGCTGGAACTAGATGATCCTTGGGGTCCCTTCCAACCCTCACTGATTCTATGATTCAATGAACAGTGGATAATTTTGTATAAAAAGTTGTATCTTGCTTGTTAGAGTAAGATGAGAAGTTTTCTATCATCTCGTCTGGGAAGCCTTAGGGGCCACTGAAAGCTTTTTAATTGCATAGTTAATTAGAAATGTGCTAGAAAGCTGGTGTTTGGCTTTTCTGAAGCTCATAGTCCCTGACAAAATGTCTGCTTTTAAGCCATTTTGTCTCCTGAAGTGTTTTCTGACAAGTGGGTTAAACGGAAGAAGCTTTAATTTTAGCTATTTTCACTTCAAAGAGCCATTACTGTTTTTTCAATCCTACTGTAAAACCAAGGTGAAATGACATCTTCAAAAGTCAGCATTTTCAGGTAAAGAAAGAACTATCTTTAAAGATTCTAACAATTTGTTGTTCTGCCTAGCTCACCTGCAGCAGCAGAACATGGAATAAAGGAGAGGAGCATTATGTCTGGCTACTACAGGCACAGAGTTTGCAAAAGCAAACCATCAGCTAGTTTATCAATCAGCCAATGAATAGAGATGAAGATAAATAACTTTATTGTGTTAGTTTGAGCCTAGCTGGGATGTTTTGGTGAGAAGAACTAGATCATAGGCTGGGAAATGAAAACAATGGTGAGGTCTACTTCGCTCACAGCCTTGCTGAGATGTGTAAAGGAAGAAAAGCAAAACAAAAGATAAAGTCACTTTGCTCTGCACTTCGCTTGGGCACTTCGTTCTGGGCTGTGCTCTCAGCTCCTGGCCTGCTGGGGAGAGCTGAAGCTGCTGGCTGAACTCTTATCTTGCCTTCTAACCTCACCCTCCATTTGCTTTGGCTGATTTCACCTTTGCTTCTTAACCCTCTTGGCTGAACTTCCATTCTTCCTTTGGGACTGGGGTAAGGTTGAGAGGGGTAGGGGGAAGGTGAAGGGGCAATTGAGAGCCCCTCCTGGGGACTCAGGTTTCTGGGAGGGGAGTTGTGTCTGTATTACCTTTTTACCTTGTCTATTTCTGTCTATAACTGTATATACTGTAACTATCTGCTTGTACATTGTGCCAGCTGTAAATATAAGCTTCATTCAAAATTTCCAGAGCCGACTGAGTCTAGTCTGGGTGATTTCTAAAGTGTGGGGGGCGGGGGACACCCAAACCATCACATTTATAAATGTTTATTTTTTGTTCTGGGTAGAACAGTGTTGACAGCACTGATTGCAATTGTCAGGGTTCCCAGCATTTGCTCTAAACCTGGACAAAACATGACAAGGCTAGAATGTCTTCTACCCATGCATAGTCATAAAATCATAGAATCATAGAGTCACAGAATCATAGAATCAGACAGGGTTCAAAAGGACCACAAGGATCATCTAGTTTCAACCTCCCTGCCATGGGCAGGGACACCCTACCCTAAATCAAGCTGGCCAGAGCCTCATCCAGCCTGGCCTTAAACACCTCCAGCAATGAGGCCTCAACCACCTCCCTGGGCAACCCATTCCAGGCTCTCACCACTCTCATGCTGAACAGCTTCCTCCTCACGTCCACTCTGAACCTCCCCACCTCCAGCTTTGCTCCATTCCCCCTAGGCCTGTCACTCCCTGATATCCTGAAAAGTCCCTCCCCAGCTTTTTTGTAGGCCCCATTCAGATCCTGGAAGGCCACAAGAAGGTCACCTCAGAGCCTCCTCTTCTCCAGACTGCGCAGCCCCAACTCTTTCAGTCTGTCCTCATAGGAGAGCTGCTCCAGCCCTCTGATCAGACTCATGTCCCTTCTCTGGACACGCTTCAGCATCTACACTAATGCTTAAGATACTTTGATCTTTCTAGGCTTTACACTATGAGGAGTATGGAGGAGGCACTTAGTGCCATGGTCTGGTTGACTGGATAGAGCTGGGTGATAGGTTGGACTGGATGATCTTGGAGGTCTCTTCCAACCTAGTTGATTCTATTCTATTCTACAGAGAGCTGCTCCAGCCCTCTGATCATCCTCATGGCCCTTCTCTGGACACAGTCCAGCAATTCCACATCCACTTTTACCAAAAAAAGTGGTCCAACAGAAGTTTGTTTAAAATCTAGGTTGCCTGAGAAGTGCTATCTTCCCCTGAGGAAATTTAATGGATAAAGGAGGGCAGCCCAAACAACAGCTGACAACGCTTCAACTCTTGGCATTGCAGGTATGAATATGCATTAGTTATGCCTGGATAAAAGTGCTTCTGAAATGCAGACTAAACTGGTAAAGTAAGCCACTGTTTTTTTAATGAAAGGTAGTATATGAAAAAGAATGGAAAGATTTTGTTGCTTTACATGGTTGTTTTCATTCAATTAATGCTAAAAATACATGGGAATCAGTTAATTTAAAAGTGTGGGTTTGCACACTGAGAAGTAAATATATGCTGAAAGACAAATAATTAAGTTACATGATATATGAGACAGTAGAGACAAATGAGGAGAATGGGCAAATTACTTCTGGTACTCAGAATGTGGAAATCCAACAAACTTTACACGTTACATTAGCGGTCGCAATGTTTTATAAGAGCATGAAAGTGCTAATGCGTTTCTGTCCTTATGTCATCTTAGCTCAATAACATAGCCAGAGACTTGAGATTCCCAGGAGAACACCTAGTCAGATAACTTAATCTCTTCCCTTCATGACTAGTAAAACCCAGAAAGTAGTGCCTGGACTTTTTATTAACATTGGAACTGGAATAATTCTGTTTTTCATAGAATCATAGAATGGTTTAGGTTGGAAGGGACCTCAAGGATCATCCAGCTCCAACCCCCTGCCATAGGCAGGGACACCTCCCACTAGAGCAGGTTGCTCAAGGCCTCATCCAGCCTGGCCTTAAACGCCTCCAGGGAGGAAGCATCCACAACCTCCCTGGGCAACCTGTGCCAATGTCTCACCACCCTCACTGTAAAGAACTTCCTCCTAACATCCAGTCGAAATCTCCCCTCTGCCAGTTTAAACCCATTCCCCCTCGTCCTGACATTACCAGACCTTGTCAATAGTCCCTCCCCAGCCTTCCTGTAGGCTCCCTTCAGATACTGGAGCAAAACATATAAATACTTGTATCATGTCATAATAGTCCATGTCTTTGATGATAGAACATGACAAATATATTGTAAGGGCAGAAAATAAAGTTTGTTACAAATAATTTGACTTGATGAAATAGTCTTGAATACCACTGAGTTCTAGCTCTGCACTTGGTACTCTCATCACATTTCTGTCACCCTCTTTTAAATATCAACATTTTCCAAAATGCAATCCTATTTAAAATATTTCAACTTCACCTTTTAAGTGCTCAAAGACAAGGTCTTGAGACTAATAATGGATCTGGGAGTGTTCAGGAAAAGACTGGATGAGGCACTTGGTGCCATGGTCTAGTTGACTGGATAGGGCTGGGTGCTAGGTTGGACTGGATGATCTTGGAGGTCTCTTCCAACCTGGTTGATTCTATCTAATTGCCTTCTCATTTGCAATTTTAATATTTATTTAGTTAGTTGGTTAAAATTGGTAAAGGTCTTTTAATATGTGATTGAACACTGATTTCAACAATAGAGACTAAACAAATGTTTCAGACTTGACTATGGAAAATAGATAACTTTGGTTGGTAAATACATACATGCATTAGCCACAACTGACATCTCTACTGCTATTTAATATAAGAACAGTAGTCATGTTTTTAATTAAGACTTAAAATTAACAAATTTGACACTGTTTTGTGGAATTAGAGTAGCATGCCAGCATTCATACCTGTTCTCATGGAATCGAGGTTGTATGCATTGTTCCTCCATTCTTAAGATTAATACAAGCAGCATTGTGTAGAATATCACTTGCTGCATAAGTGTGAGTTGAGTTCCATTCTTATCACTACCCCAGTAAAGTTTATTTATGTTTCCAAGTCACAATCAAACAGAGGTGATTTTCTATTAACACTGTGCCTAGCAAAGACAGTCCCAAGAGAAAGCTGGCTGGTTTCATAGAATCATAGAATGGTTTGGGTTGAAAGGGACCTTGAAAGGTCATCTAGTCCAACTCCCTGCTGCAGTCAGCAAGGGCATCCTCAACTAGATCAGTTTGCCCAGAGTCCTGTTGAGCCCAACCATCTCCCTGGGCAACCTGTTCCAGTGCTCCACACCACCCTCATAATAAAGATGTTCCTCATATCCAATCTAATTCTCTCTTCTCTAATTTTAAGCCGTTGCTCCTTTTCCTATCTTCAAAGGCTTTTGTAAACAGTCTCTCTCCATCCTTCTTGTAGCCCCCCTCTCAGGTACTACTAGGTCTCCTCAGAGCCTCCTCTTCTCCATGCTGAACAACCTCAGCTCCCTCAGCCTGTCCTTGTAGCAGATATGCTCCAACCTCTTAATCATTTTCATAGCCCTCCTCTGGACCCACTCCATCATAGAGTCATATAATCATAGTTTAACCTAAATCCAGTCAAAAAGACATGATGCATCCTGCCAAGAAAAATTCTTTGAAGTGGTAGCTTACAGGTATGACTACATCTTCTGCTGAAAGTGCCTGCCAAGGTGGTTAAAAGGTTCTAGACAGCTTTAAACTCTTACTAGATTCCTTTTGATCTTGGCTGTACAAAAGGTGACAATAGCTGAAAAAATAGAACTTTAAGTGGCCAAGAGTTCCTCAGTTTTTAACCAGAGTACTTTTCCTTTCTCTCACATGCTCCCAGGTGAAGTTACATTTTTCTAACAGAGTCTGGATAGGATTTCCATTTTAATTCTATGTTTACCTAAATTATTATATGCTAGATATTACACAAAGACCAGGTGGCTTCAAGTTTACTGAGAGAGAATTACAAGTAGAATCAACCAGGTTGGAAGAGACCTCCATGATCATCCAGTCCAACCTAGCACCCAGCCCTATCCAGTCAACTAGACCATAGCAATAATCCAAAGCCTGGATGAGGCACTTAGTGCCGTGGTCTAGTTGACTGAATGGGGCTGGGCAATAGGTGGGACTGGATGATCTTGGAGGTCTCTTCCAACCTGGTTGATTCTATTCTATTCTATTCTATTCTATTCTATTCTATTCTATTCTATTCTATTCTATTCTATTCTATTCTAAATGCCTCATCCAGGCTTTTCTTGAACACCTCCAGGGACAGCGACTCCACCACCTCCCTGGGCAGCCCATTCCAATGCCAATCACTCTTTCTGGCAAGAACTTCCCCCTAACATCCAGCCTATACCTCCCCTGGACAACTTGAGACTGTGTCCCCTTGTTCTGTTGCTGATTGTCTGGGAGAAGAGACCAACCCCCACCTGGCTACAGCTTGTCTTAGCAGCCCTTCAGTCAAGGGATATACAGTGCACTAACTGAAAATCCAGTTGCAAAAATCATCAAAGGCCATTTCAGTACCCACTGAAATGACAAGTGCAATAAAGTCTAAGATATCATCTCTCCCTATACTTTTCATTTAAAGCTATAGTGAATAAATTGTGCTGCAGAAGATCCATTTTATTGCACCACAGCAGCAGATTTAAGAATCAGACTCACTGACTTAATCTCAAATATTTTTAATCTAGATTGGCATTTTAGAGATGAACAATGCACAGTGAGATACACTTGAAAGCATTACGAATAAGTGATAATGTTTTACTCATTTCACATTAGTTCCACATTCTTAAGCATTTTAGTAACCAATTTGGCTAATATATCTCTGCAGATCTGCTTAGATCATAGAACTTAAGAAATGTCTTAAACAGAGGAAGACTGAAAAGCATGCAGACTGCTTGCTATACTGGGTTGGACTGCTGACATATTTCACTCAGTGCTACAGCATTCAGTTTTATCAGTTACAAATGGACAAATTAGTGCCCTTTGTAAAATCATTCTGCTTTCAAAGAAGGTGTTGATTGTTTCAAACATGAAAACTCATAACTGGAAAAAAAAAAAAACAGCTCAAATTACTGAATACAGATCTTATAAGGCTTCCCAGATTAAGTTTTTCCTCTTTAAATTAGAAAGAAATATTGCTTTAACATTGTGTAAGTTCATCTTCCATGGTTTGTTCATTGAATCTAAGAATAGTTTATTTACAGGTGTTGCTTTTATGGTAGGAAAAAGTGCAACATTTTCATGTTATTAAATGAGCTGAGTATCGATGTTTTCTAATTTCAGGTCTTCTGAACTATTCTGGACATTCTTTAACCAGGAAGCTCAGAGAAGCGGGTAGGCTCATCTGAGCCCAGGAGCTTAAAAACGGCAATCTTTATCTTTGTTGATTAGAGAGAGAGGATTGCAATCTTTATCTTTGTTGATGAACAAGGGAATCATAGAATCAACCAGATTGGAAGAGGCCTCCAAGATCATCCAGTCCAACCTAGCACCCAGCCCTATCCAGTCAACTAGACCATGGCACCAAGTGCCCCATCCAGGCTTTGCTTGAACACCCCCAGGGACGGTGACTCCACCACCTCCCTGGGCAGCCCATTCCAATGCCAATCACTCTCTCTGGCAAGAACTTCCTCCTAACATCCAGCCTATACTTCTCCTGACACAACTTGAGACTGTGTCCCCTTGTTCTCACTTAGACTCTCACACGGACACACCACAACAGACAATTTAAAAAATGTAAATACTTTATTAAAGTTGGTAGTAACATTTCAGGTTGGACTAAAGGATTTCTGTTTTGAAATGCCACATTCATTTCTTCATTTCATCCCTCTGGAGGGCCCAGATTTTGTCATGACTTCTCTACATTTCAGATTTGGTATCTTGTTTTAGCTGTACAACTCCAATTTAACACCCCACGCTCGTGGCAAAGTATTTATACTTTGCTACACACTCAGCAATTATACTTTTTGCTTAGTTGATATTACATACCAATAGATTACTCTCAGCTATTACATATATATGACTTTGTAATTAAGTTTAAGGTAATAATGTTATTGTTTAAAACCAGGAAAAATACTTTTGACTCTTAGGAAAGTGTTGGTTTACTAGGACCCCATGGTAGCATTCTAATGACTGTAATTTGTCCACCATGAGCCTAAAATGCATGAGAGTTGCACTTATCTATAATATGAAATTTCACTGCCACATGCATTGATTACTTTAATCCAAATCTGAATCATGAAAGATATGAGTAATTTGAGATTATTTTATTCATCTTTCACTTGCTAATTCTCTCTTCTTGTTTCTTATATCATGCTATTCCAAAGAATTAAATCAAAATTATGTATGTATACAAATTTCCCCAAGCAGTGTATACTAATTATTTATTTGAGAGTGAAGATCTTTTGAAGGGTTTCTTGATGAAGAACCAGATGCTCATTATGAAAAATAAATACTGTCTATTTTTGTAGGAAATTCCAAACTAACATCTAAAGCTTTGCAACATCTGTTTTCTTCCTGAACATCCAAGAACTGCCACAGATAATCCATGACCCCTTCACTGGCATCGCTGAGCAAGATGAGAACACACAAAGGAACTGCCACTCTTAAAAGTATTAGCTGTGTAAATATTAGACCTCTGAAATGTAGCTGAAAGGGAAACACCTTCCTCCTTTCCTCCTCTGACTGATATTTCTGGAGCAGGTGATGCCTAAGAAGATTAGCCAGAGTAATTAAGGCCAGTATACAAGAACATATCAAATTATTGATCTGAATTCTAGTAGCTCTGTACAGGATACTGAATCATGTTACACTTCAGGGCTTTGATCCTGCCTGAGACTTCACACAAAGAGTAAAAAAGAATGAGATTGTACTTTGAAAAGGAGTAAGAATAGTCACTTAGGCAAAACATGCCTATAAAATTTGCTTCTGTCACAAGACTAGAAGCCATGGTATATTTAGTAGGAAATTAATAGTTATATAGTCTCCTCTGAATGCACAGTGGGAAGCAGCATCAATCACTTTGCTTCCTTCTTTCTACTCTCTTAGTTGACTCCAAAACTCATATCTAATGCAGTTATATCATAATTAATCCTAGACTTCCCTTAAATGCTCCTCTTTTCTAAGGTTTAACAACCTCTGGCTCCCACAAAAGTTTATTAAGGTGCATCAGAGTGAAATATTTTGGTTGCAAAAGAGACCAGAGCAGTGTTCATACAGTCTTCATACAAACAAGTTTATGGGAAACAGTATTTGTGATATGTTGTTTATCTTAGATAAACATCATATCATATTCATAGAATGATGGAATGATGTGCATTAGAAGGGACCTTTAAATATCACCTAGTCTGATTCTCTTTCTGTGGGAAGGGGCATCTTTCACTAGGCCAGGTTGCTCAAAGCCCCATCCAGCCTGATCTTGAAAACTTCCAGTGATGGGGCATCCACGTCTTCTCTGACCATCTTTTTCCAGTGTCTAAGAACTCTAGTAAAAAAAAAGTCTTCCTTCTCAATCAAAATCTACCTTCTTTCTGCTTAAAAGTGCATCCTCCTGTCTTGTTCTTACAGGCCTTTATAAAAACTCTCTTTGTGTCTTATAAACACCCTACTTATACTGAAATGTCTCAGTAGGATCTCCTGGAGCCCATGTGCAGGGCCTTGCTCTTGGCCTCGTTGAACTGCAATAGTATGCTACTTCACCAATCTAGAATTAGTTGCCATATAAAAAGAGAAGACTGATCAGAATGCATATGCAAAGCCCACAAATGCTGCAAATGTTTTAAATGTAACTAAGGACACTTCTTTCCTCCTAATACAGTGTTAATGGATAGTACTCAATTTTGAAAGATGGTGCATGGCTGCAGTGAAAGTATAAGAAACCTCACTCCCTCCTCTATAGTTCATCATGAACTGAAAGGCACTCAGAACCTCTAAGGAGCAAGGCAAAACCAATCAGTCAACATGAAATTTGTCCTGCTGCCTAACAAATATTGTGGTGAGAAGAGCTATTGTTACACTGTGAAAAGTGTGCTTTATGCTTTGCAGGCAGAATCAAGAAAAACTATCCTGAAGATCTCTTAGGCTGCTTACAAAAAGCTTTCGATGTTGCACCTTCTGTGTAAGCCCTGAGGAAATCTTTGAACATTAGGAAGGAGTCAGAAAAACATATAAACTATGTCATCAAAAAGGTGCCATTACAAAAGGGCAAGAGCAGGAGCTTGTACTGCAAATGCTAGAAAACTCTCCTGCTCTAGGCTGGTGAAAGAAATTGAACATAAGAGGCAAGAAATACAGAACCTGATGTAAATCACAGACAACTAAATAAACATCTCTCATTTATCTCCCTGGGCTTTGCAAAAAGTCTACAGGTAGGTGTTTAATCAGCATGTTATCCCTTCTGGTAGTCCCTCTGGGTTACTGGAAGCAACTCCATATCCATCAATTGGGATGTCAAGTGTTCTTGATTGGTCACTACTTTTCTCAGTGTTGTGGAAATAAAAATTAATACTTGTGTCACCTTTGTCCTGGAGTCCTGTGTACCCCAAAATTCCTCTCTGTCTGTGGTTTGCATGGGAGAGGAAAAGGCGCGAAAAGACCTGGTCCCCCCCCTGCCCTGCAGGCGTGAAGGGGGGGAGCAAGGGACCCTTCCGGCATGAGGGGGGCCGAGTGCGGGGCCTGTACTGGAATCGGCTGGGGTTTGCCTGTGTGCTCTGTGCCTCGGCAGTGGTAACTCTGCTCTGTGTCTAGGAAGGGTATAAATACTGGGGGGACTTCCCGCCTTGGGGTTCCTGCCTTGGAGTTCATTCTTGCCTTAGAGTTCCCCCCTGCCTGGATAGCTTCTGCAGAAGGAGCCCCTGACCCTGCAAAAGACAAGCTCCTGAGGGACAGGGCTGTCTCTGCTTTGGACGGCTTCCACCTTAAGCACCCTCTTTATGCAGCTTTATGTCCCTTAACGACCCTCAGAGGCTTCTGAAAGACAGCAAAGGGACAAGTATCTGGACCACCCTTCCATTCAGCCAGCCTGATTCACATGTGAGTAACTTTGGCTCAGCCTTATATTGATAGTGGGGGATGCTATATTTAATAGCTTAAGCCTTTTCCAACTTCTGACTTCCAAAATAGCCAAGTCTACCTGTGGTATCCATGTAGATCTTCTCAACCAACTGAACCTGCTAATTAAACTAAATTAATTTCTGTATCTACTTTTGGGGGCAGGTTTTGGGGAAAATAAAATAACTCTATTTTTATATAAATTCCTGACTCAGCCACATTAATTCCCTGCCCCCACAACAACCTTTCTTCACAAAATAACATTTGTAACCTTTTTGATACTTCCAGAAGAAATAAGAGAATTAAGGGAGAATTAAGGACTGAAAGAGATGAGACTCCATAAGCTTTCACTCAAATGATATTAAACTACATTAGTAATGGCTAGAAAGACAACTTCAACATTCAGCTCATAGGAAAATAAATTTGCTTTCTGGCTATATTTACAGTATCACAGTATCATCAGGGTTGGAAGAGACCTCACAGATCATCAAGTCCAACCTGTTACCACAGAGCTCAAGGCTAGATCATGGCACCAAGTGCCACGTCCAATCCTGCCTTGAACAGCTCCAGGGAGGGCGACTCCACCACCTCCCTGGGCAGCCCATTCCAGTGTCCAATGACTCTCTCAGTGAAGAACTTTCTCCTCACCTCAAGCCTAAATTTCCCCTGGCGCAGCCTGAGGCTGTGTCCTCTTGTTCTGGTGCTGGCCATCTGAGAGAAGAGAGCAACCTCCTCCTGGCCACAACCACCCCTCAGGTAGTTGTAGACAGCAATAAGGTCTCCCCTGAGCCTCCTCTTCTCCAGGCTAAACAATCCCAGCTCCCTCAGCCTCTCCTCGTAGGGCTGTGCTCGAGGCCTCTCACCAGCCTCGTTGCCCTTCTCTGGACACATTCAAGCATCTCAATGTCCCTCTTAAACTGGGGGGCCCAGAACTGGACACAGTACTCGAGGTGTGGTCTAACCAGTGCAGAGTACAGGGGCAGAATGACCTCCCTACTCCTGCTGGCCACACCATTCCTGATGCAGGCCAGGATGCCACTGGCTCTCTTGGACACCTGGGCACACAACATCTTCAGGTTTGGACTGAATAAAAGGTTTCCAACATATTATAAAGCGTGTGTCTCTGCAGTTTACTATCATCACATTTGTGTAGGAAAGTTGAGATAAGACACTTTATTTCAATCTGAATACAATTTTAGTCCAAATGGTCTGAACAGTTAAAGGATGACTCATTTTTTTCCTCTTCTGAATCTGAAATGAGGAAATCAAAAGCATTTTCTAGTTTTCCCCTAAATAAAATACTGACAGATGAATTCTGTACAAAGATGATGCCTTTGTACCTACTTGCATGATCAGTACTTTTTTGGTTCAGTAACATAGCACAAAACTTAAAACTGGATTTCAATGAGAAATATTTTACATCTAGAGTTATGTTATCCTTCCTCTAAGTAGTGTTCTGAACAAAGAGAAAGGCTAGGGTTTAGTTTTTACATCTTAAGACTTTTTATGATATACCAGTGTGATGGATTATGCAAAATTAATAATCTGTTTTAATTTTGATATCCAGATGTTGATTGTTAATAACTATGAAAACTGTTTATTAACATTAAAACTCACCAAAAACACTTATTCACAGGTTCAAAATGCACAGTTTGGAAATTTATACATGCAGGGAACAGGCAAAACTAGACCACTTATTTGTTAAAGTGGCAAACACAAATATTATACTGGAAGAGGCTTTTAAGTATTTACTCACAAAATTATCATTGCCAAACTCTCAGGGCTAGCCACAGTCACAGGCAGTACCCAAACACTTTCAGGGAACTCTGTCTTGGTGGCTGCTGAGACCTGATTCTTCCCAGGCTTTTGGGGAAAGGAGGCAGACTATCTCTGACCTCGACTCTTGGCTCCTCTGGATGATCTGTGTATCTCCAGGACTTCTCATCTTGGCAGGAGACTTTCAGCTGCAGGAAGGATGTCTTGCAATGTGCAGTTTCAGCACGATATCACGCTGGCTATGCAGGCCAATTGCGTGCAGGCATTTAGAACCTGTTCCTTGTAAGCTCTCCAGGCAAATTCAGGATGCAAAATGAGGCAGCAGCAGTCCATGTTATCTGCTTATCCCTTTTATCAATATCCAGCCTGAGACTAATGGAGCATTTGACATAGATTAGCCAATCAGAATGGCACTTTGCCAAGCCTCACCATATTAGGTGAAACCAGGACCTTTGCCCTCCCCTCCCACGGTTGCCTCACCCCAGCACAGAAGTAGGGGTAGCAGGGGAACACGTCTGGGCAAGCCAAACATGGATAAGCCCCTGTTTGCCCTATCAGGCCTACCACCACAACCAGTAAAGTTAGATCATTTTCACGTGTCTCTGTCTAGTTGAAGAAGTGACGTTCATTAGCTCTCTGTCTTAGATCACAAGGGAAGTAACAGAAAACTGTTGGTTACAAAAGCATTGAATAATCTATCTTACATGAGCAGGCAATGCTCATGCGTTCATAATGATCAGTTAAGAAGAAGGAAAATTATTTTCAGACCATAAGACCACTCCTGCAGGAGAGATTGAACATCATTATTTTTGAACTATGGCCTTCCCATCAGCATTTATAACTACACTTTCAAACTAATATATGCTCAAAGTGAGTTTCTCAGTTACTGAGTTTATCAGTTCCATTCCATGGAAAAAGTGAGCATTCAAAATGCTATTGGAAACTTTATACTACAGAAAACTACCAAAATTCTTGAGTCCAAAATAATGATAGATAACATTTACTTTGTGAGGCACTAGAAATGACTGTTAAATGCAGATTCATCTTACTATCAGACTTGAAAATAAGATATTATGACAAATAAAGGAAAATTTACTAATATCATGAATATTTTTACTCTTCTGCTTACTTCTATGTATTAGTATAATAAATAGTGAAATAAAAATACCTCTAATTTTCATATGCAAACCTCCACAGTTATTTGTTGCCAGATTTATTTTTATAGCTAATTTAAATTATATCCTAGAATCATAGAGTCACGGAATCACAGAATCAGTCAGGGTTGGAAGGAACCACAAGGACCACCTAGGTCTAATCCCCTTGTCATGCCCAGGGACACCCTACACTAGATCAGGCTGGCCACAGCCTCATCCAGCCTGGCATTAAACTCTTCCAGAAACGGGGCCTCAACTACCTCCCTGGGAAACCCATTCCAGGCTCTCACCACTCTCATGCTGAACAACTTCCTCCTCACGTCCAGTGTGAACCTCCCCACCTTCAGCTTTGCTCCATTCCCCCTAGTCCTGTTACTCCCTGATATCCTGAAAAGTCCCTGCCCAGCTTTTTTGTAGGCCCCCTTCAGATATTGAAAAGCCACAATGAGGTCACCTCGTAGCATCCTCTTCTCTAGACTGCACAGCCCCAACTCTTTCAGTCTGTCCTCATAGAAGAGGTGCTCCAGCCCTCTGATCAACCCAGTGGCCCTTCTCTGGACATACTCTTCATATTTATATTCATATTTATATTCATATTCATGGTATATGGCTGAATCCTGAATAGTAAGTTAATTGATACAGTATTATAATAAAAGGACAGATAACACCAAGGGAAGACAGTGGAATATTCTGAAGATTGTCACTGAACTTTCAATCTCCTACAACAGCAGATCTTGAGATTAAAAGAAAAACTATTGAGACAAAAAACAAAACAAACCAACTTGCTTTGTGACACTGAAATGATGGATTAATACAGAGTGAGAGGATAATTTTGAGAGATGTGCAAACCACTTTACATCTTCTCTGTTTTTATTTATGGTTTTAAGATTTGAGTTTATGCTAAACCTCTAGAAAAATAACATCTCAGTAGGTTTTCTCAGACATTAACAGGATTCAGGTAGAGATTAGAGGTAAGATTTCATCTTCTACCTCCGAGACTGGATTAACATTCAGTTTGCAAGCAGATACTCATCTAAGTACCAGGTGCAAGTTATTTATCTTACACACAAAGTCACAATTATACCTTGGACAGGTGCCTGTACAGCTTTCACACTTAGACCCTAGAATCATATTCCGTGACTGAAAAGGAGAGAGACACCCAGAGAGAAGACTCAGAAATATTCATGCTGCGAGGACCTCAGTATATCTGATCTGCTCTCATTTTGATTCTGTTCCAGTATTTGCACCTTTACATTTACTTACCACAGGAAAAAAAGGCAAGATACTATTTTGTAGTGTACAAGACTAGTCTTCTAACTGCCAAGGAGCTTTCTGGAAGAATGATAAATGATACTGAAGTAGAATAATGCTCTTCTCAGGAAAACATTTTCCTGAGAGTCACGCAGCACCATTTCATCTGTCTTTGTTTTGTATTCACAGCCAATGAAGCTGCTGTGATCTGAACTCACTGCAGCCTGCTGTGCATGCATCTGCATTTAAGTTTTAGCTGCAATCAAGATTATTTTTGCAGCAAATCTCCCAGTTCTCTCCCACTTATATATCTAATTTAATATCTTATTACAGAAATTAGTTCTTTTTTTGGAAATAAACCAAGAAAACACACTCCAGAAGGATCCCCAATGTGGTCTAGCTGCTAGCTGACACTCAGTCAATAAAGGCAAATAAGAGACACTCTAAGATGACTCTGTGATTCTAGAATCAAAGAATCAACCAGGTTGGAAGAGACCTCCAACATCATCCAGTCCAACCTAGCACCCAGCCCTGTACAATCAACTAGACCATGGCACTAAGTGCCCCATCCAGGCTTTTCTTTACACCTCCAGGGACAGTGACTCCACCACCTCCCTGGGCAGCCCATTCCAATGCCAATCACTCTCTCTGGCAAGAACTTCCTTCTAACATCCAGCCTAGACCTAGCCCAGCACAACTTGAGACTGTGTTCCCTTGTTCTATTGCTGGTTGCCTGACAGAAGAGACCAACCCCACCTGGCTACAGTCTCCCTTCAGGTAGTTGTAGACAGCAATGAGGTCACCCCTGAGCCTCCTCTTCTGCAGGCTAAACAACCTCAGCTCCCTCAGCCTCTCCTCATAGGGTTTGTGTTCCAGGCCCTTCACCACCTTTGTCACCCTTCTCTGGACATGTTCCAGCACCTCAACATCTCTCTTGAATTGAGGAGCCCAGAACTGGACACATATAAGGAAGTAAAGGAAGCAAAACAACTGCATCAGTTATTTCAATCTGTACCAAAACCCAGTAATACTAGCATGTAAACCAGGAGAACACGATATCTATATATAGATATAGATATAGATATAGATATAGATATATATATCTATGCCAACAAACCAAGCTGTAAGAGTCAGTACCTTTCCTTATGTATACCATAATACATCAAAGTATTTTATTTTGTAGTGGGTATACTAAACCTTCATTTTGGGAAAAATGGGTTCATTATATAAATTATACAACTGATTTAATGGCTGGATGTGATTACAATCTGTAGGTCAAATGTTCGTAAGGGAATGGTCAGTAGCAAACTGCAGCATCTAGGTCACCGTGAAGATACTTTGATCAATACAAGATCAATCAAGATAACTTCTAGGTCAATCCAGGTAAATACAAGTTCAATCAAGATAAATGCATTCCATACAAAGAAGCACTGTGAAGCTGCCGTGTGTCTCTGGCATCAGATGGTACAAATGGGGCTTGATAGAGAAATTGGAAGATGAATTATCTACATTAGCTATGTTTGAATCTTAAGTAAAGAACAGGACTGGACTTGGCAGCAACATGAAAGAGCCTAATTTTCTGTTGTCTCAAACAATGTGTGCCAGGGCCTGGATGGGACCTTAATGATTCTCTCTACCTTTCATTGTCTCAGAACAATGTGTGGTGATGTCTACTTCACTCAGAAGCTTGCTGAGATGTATAAAAACGAGGACACAAACATAGATAAGACAGAGAGTCTCTATCTGTCAGAGTCAATGTCTGTTTTTTTCTCCCTGGGCAGCTTCTGTGTAACCCAACTAATCATTCTGCTTCTAACTCCCCTTGCCAATCCTCCAAACTCACCTTGAACAGAAGACAAAGTCTGGGATAAGGTAGAGAAGTGGAAAGAAGGTGGAAGAGTGGTTGGGAGCCTCTCCTGGGAATGCTGATTTCTAGGAGGGGTGTTTTGTTTCTGCATTACTTTTATCTATTTCTGTATATATTTGTAATATATTGTAGAAAAGCTAAGCTGTGAATATAAAGCTTCATTCCTTAACTTCCAGATGGCTGAGTCTAGTCTGGGTGATTTCATAAGAGTGGGGGGGCAGGTAACTCCCAAACCATCACAAAGGGCTATCACTCAGCCCTGTCCAATCAACTAGACCATGGCATTAAGTGCCACATCCAGGCTTTTCTTCAACACCTGCAGGGATGGTGACTCCACCACCTCCCTGGGCAGCCCATTCCAATGCCAATCACTCTCTCTGGGAAGAACTTCCTCCTTACATCCAGCCTATAGCTCCCCTGACACAACTTGAGACTGTGTCCCCTTGTTCTATTGCTGGTTGCCTGGCAGAAGAGACCAACCCCCACCTGGCTACAGTCTCCCTTCAGGTAGTTGTAGACAGCAATGAGGTCACCTCTGAGCCTCCTCTTCTCTAGGCTAAGCAAACCCAGCTCCCTCATGTATATATTTAAATTGAAGTAAATGTATTTTGTGTATACATATATAATATATGCAGAAGGTGAATAAGGATTGGAAGGTTGGCTGTCTTTTTAGGAGTTATTTAAGGCATTAGGTACATGATGGGACCTCGTGAGACATTTTAAGGCCAGAAACTGGAATATGAAGTAGGCTGTAGATTTATGTAAAATGGAGAACTCATCACATGGAGCACATATCCAGATTCACATATTAAAAGCTGGGTTTACTGATTGCTGTTACCATTCAGAATCATGACACTGACTTTCATAAAAGTGTCATCTTAGTGCTTGGCAGAAGTCAAAAGAAGACAAGTAAAATGTAAAGCATTATTAGCAAGGAAAGAAGGAATATATCCAGAATATTATGCCAGTGTGCAGACTCAGGGTCTGCCCACAGTTGTGCCATTCTTGTCCATTCAACTCTGAAAAGGATACAGGACAAGGAATGGCATCCACAATTGTCTTCACATTCATGTAGTGATGGTGAAGAAAAAGAAGAAAAGGAAAAAAAAAGTCGCTTTCGTTTTCCTACATGAAATGGCCTCAGATTCAGCCACTTAGATATCCACTAATATTTAGCCATACTTGGGCTTTTCATTTCTGTGATGAAGTCATTAAAGAACAAAAAAACAAGTCCAGAGACAAATCTTTATAGTGGTCCTCAAGCCCTCTTAAGAATATGAATCTTTGGGATGCTCCAGTTCCTCAGATATACAAAATTCTGCGTATCTTTTTGTCTAGAGGCACTTTGAACTTTCCAGTAATGATTTACCGACATCTAGATCTAGCCTTACTTTTTTGTTTTACTTTTCTCACTTTCAAGGTCAGAGGATTGAGAGGAGCACAGAAAGGAGGGTGTTCATATAATACATTTATTGAACAAGTACCATAAAAAAACTCCAAACTTAACTACCATTTTCTTGAAGAACGAGGCAAGCATACTTGTCACCATCCTTTAGATAACGATTTAGTGCTTAGGACATTCATCCAGGACATAAGATATTCTTGGTTTAATTTATTTTCAGCGTGAGGAGACTTAAAACCAGAGTTTCTATTTATGCACTTTACACTTCAAATACTTAATCAGCCCTTGGAGCTGAATCTAAACTCCAGATGTCCTAGAGGAAAGTAGTAAGCACTAAATTATAGTCCATTCACTTTTGCTTTATCCCATCTCCTCTTCTCCAGCATAGTTAGTGCAGACTTGTAGATCAAGTGGAAAAACTTCAGACAATAAGACTCCTCAGGCACTCATTCCTCATTTCTCAGCTTAACTCCCTATTATCTGGCTCTAGAGGTCCAGCCCTCTGCTCTTGATGTAAAACCTATAGCCCACAGACTGCGCTCACTCGATAGCAGTGTTTCAGGACTTACCTGACTTATCTTGAGCCTGAAAGAATTTTAGTGTAAAAGAATTAAGTTTTTGTGTTAACAGAATTCTCAGCAGGTCCTCTGCTACACAAACAAATGCAATTTAGTCACCTAGTTTTGTAGTCTAGGACTAAAAGCTGGTAATAATAAATGTCGATATACAAAGAACATTCAGACAGTCAACAGACATGCAAGTTAGTTAACTATTAACTCCCTTCTTAAGATACTGGTTCTCAAAATCTTTTACTAGCAGTTAACAGCTGGTGGACAGAAACAGTTCCAAGGCCAAAGATGATAATGTAAACAAAACCCCAACTTTGGTAAAGATGGATTTTCTTCAGAAGACTGTGGATAGTTTCTTGTGCTATCTTGTACAGGGTTATCAATTATTCCATAAAAGAGCATTTTGCAACAAGTAAAATGTTTTTTTAAATCTAAGTTGCAACAATACAAATAAATTTAGTGAAGTTGATTTTCCCTTCCTTATTATTGACCTCTCTCCATCTCACAGGCAATAAATACCTGTGGTTTTATGTCATCTAGTTGATTGTATTAGACTAAGAATGTTTGCATCCTATATTCAATAGATAATGCTTTCTTTTTCAGACTTGGTGAAAATGCTACATCTGTGTTTTCCAGATGAATCAATAATTTCTTCCTTTGAATATTTTATATCTTCAGACTGTCATTTCTATACAGTTATTCTAGTAACACCACAAGAAGTAATTTGCCTCTAGTAGATATTAATTTAGATAGCATCAGGCTACTTCTTATGAAAATTCTGATAAGTTCACGAGGGAGGTTATCCTTCTCCTGTACTCAACACTGGTCAGGCCATACCTTGAGTACTGTGTCCAGTTCTGGACTCCTCAATTCAAGAGAGACACTGAGATACTGGAACATATCCAGAGAAGGGTGACAAAGGTGGTGAGAGGCCTGGAACACAGCCCTGTAATGAGAGGCTGAGGGAGCTGGGGTTGTTTAGGCTGAGAAGAGGAGGCTCAGGGGTCACCTTATTGCTGTCTACAACTACCTGAAAGGAGGCTGTAGCCAGGTGAGGGTTGGTCTCTTCTGCCAGGCAGCCAGCAAGAGAACAAGGGGACACAGCCTCAAGTTGTGCTGGGGGAGGTCTAGGCTGGATGTTAGGAAGAAGTTCTTCTCCCCAGAGAGAGTGATTGGCATTGGAATGGGCTGCCCAGGGAGGTGGTGGAGTCGCCATCCCTGGAGGTGTTAAAAAAAAACGAGTGGATGAAGTACTTATTGCCATGGTCTAGTTGATTGGACAGGTCTGAGTGCTAGGTTGGACTGGATGATCTTGGAGGTCTCTTTTTGTTCTAACTCCCCTGCCATAGGCAGGAACACTCTACCCTAGATCAAGCTGGCCAGAGCCATTCACAGCATGTAAATGTCTCCTATGTTTGGAATGGGACTAGAAATTTAATTCTTCAGTCTCTTCTAAAAAAGAGATAAATTTCATGGTACAGATGAAGACAAGATCATACTGCTTTATTTCAGTATTGCATATGTTATTCTTAATGTTCATAAGTATTAAGACATATCCTAATAATATGGCTGAATAGAAAACCATCAGAAACCTCTGAAACCCATAGTACAATATATATTTCTTAGCTTGCTCAGTAATCCTTTAAGGTTTCTTACTTTATTTAATGGTGTTTAATAGCATTAACACTTAAATCAAGAACTTTCCCCAAACCGAAGTACTCAGCACATAAGAACCAGAGGAAAGGTCTATTTTTTACATAATTAACTTTGTCAATATAGGTCAAAGTTTTTTCATTATTTGGAATCTGGTGAGTTATTTTCTTCTAAAATAATATACAAACCCAGAATAAACGCTCGACACTTTTGGGATAGTGAAGGATTGTAAGCTACTTCTGGGGGTTATTTTCTTTAGAATTGATTTAGAATAGAATAGAAGCAACCAGGTTGGAAGAGACCTCCAACATCATCCAGTCCAACCTAGCACCCAGCCCTAGCCAGTCAACTAGACCATGGCACTAAGTGCCTCATCCAGGCTTTTCCTGAACACCCCCAGGGACGGTGACTCCACCACCTCCCTGGGCAGCCCATTCCAATGCCAATCACTCTCTCTGGCAAGAACTTCCTCCTAACATCCAGCCTAGACTTCACCTGGCACAACTTGAGACTGTGTCCCCTTCTTCTGTTGCTGGTTGTCTGGGAGAAGAGACCAACCCCCACCTGGCTACAACCTCCCTTCAGGTAGTTGTAGACAGCAATGAGGTCACCCCTGAGCCTCCTCTTCTCCAGGCTGAACAACCCCAGCTCCCTCAGCCTCTCCTCATAGGGTTTACACAGAATAGCCAAGGGATAAATGCAATAGTAATAGATATGCATGATACAAATGCAAATTATCCTTAGGAAGAAGGGATTTGTTACTTGTAGGAAGCATACCAAGTTATCCATTCAGTAATGAAAAAATTGGAGAAACAATCTGAGGCTTCATATTCTATATGCAACATCATTGCCAATTTAACACAGAGTCCTGTGACTCTTCCTAGCTCCAAACAATGTAAGAACAAATTTCTGTTTTCCTTTCACAGATAATTGAGAAGCTATACAGATTCAATTTGAAATTAAATTTGGCACCATGAGGAAAAGACTGGAGAATAAATGTTTGGTTTAGTGTTTGTTATCACCTACTCTCACTCAATAGTAAAATAATGAATTTGTATGAAGCATTACCAACTAGAAACCTTGCACAATAGGAATAAAAAAGGGGATCTGTATATAAGTATTCATCTAATTCATCAGAGAAAAAGAAAAGAGAAAGATATTTTTTTCCCCCAAGAATGGCAAATCAAGAGTTGGATGTTCAGATGGTAATGTTCACTGGAATGGGCATTCATTTCTCTACAAGATGATATATCAATGATAATAATACAATGTAGCCCTATTATCTGTGAAACTCTTTATTTTATTCTAAGATGTCTTCACCAGTTTTAACAGCAAAACTTGCAGTCATAGAATCATAGAATAATAGAATCAACCAGGTTTAGAAGAGACCTCCAAGATCATCCAGTCAAACCTACCACCCAGCCCTGTCCCATCAACCAGACCATGGCACTAAGTGCCTCAGCCAGGCTGTTATTGAACACCTCCAGGGACAGCAACTCCACCACCTCCCTGGGCAGCCCATTCCAATGGCAAATCACTCTCTCTGGGAAGAACTTCCTCCTAACATCCAGCCTAGACCTTCCCTGGCACAACTTGAGACTGTGTCCCCTTGTTCTGTTGCTGGTTGCCTGGCCGAAGAGGCCAATATCTACCTGGCTACAGCCTCCCTTCAGGTAGAGAAATAAAGTAGATATTAAAATAGTAAAACCTTTTCCATACTAGGTATAATTGATCTTAGTTTTACCAAAAAGCAACAGAGAACGCTAAGTACAGTTCTTCAGCCTCCCAAAACTCTCAAGATAACCCACAAATGATAGAAGACTTAACCTCAGATTAGCTAAATAACATTAGACACTTTGGATGGGGTTATTAGTTTGTGGATGCATAGACTTAGGCTCAGATTAACAGTAATGAAATATGCCTACTAAGAATAACGACCCTTTCAGAAAACAGTACATCTAATCAAGTGTGTTATGCACCATTAAGCTTTTATTCAAGGGGCTTGCTGTTTAATACCTGTTTGGTGGCATTTGGAACTGGATGCTGTTATTAAACAATGTAAAAAGCTAATTTGTTTCTTGGCAGGAGGAGTTAGCCCTTTTGCACTCAGTCAGATTAAAACAAAATGACCCCCAAGATAAATAACTACAGAGAAGGTAAATCACACATATGTGATAATGAAAAAGCTGACAGGCTGTTATTAGCAATCTTCTGATCTTCTGTCAGAAGGCTTCATTGGGGGAGGGGGGGGGGGGAATAGAAATATTTCAAAGTACTCTGAATCTGAAAGTATTCTCAATAAAATAAGGAGAACAGGGACAGGTGTTGATCTGCTGGAGGGTAGAAGAGCCCTGCAGAGGGTCTTTGACAGGCTGGATGGGTGGGGAGAGGCCAATGGGATGAGATTTAACAAGGCCAAGTGCAGGATTCTACACTTTGGCCACAACAACCCCAAGCAGTGCTACAGGCTGGGGACAGAGTGGCTGGAGAGCAGCCAGGAGGAAAGGGACCTGGGGGTACTGGTAGATAGTAGGCTGCAGATGAGCCAGCAGTGTGCCCAGGTGGCCAAGAGAGTCAACAGCATCCTGGCCTGTATCAGGAAGAGTGTGGCCAGTAGGACAAGGGAGGTTATTCTTCCCCTGTACTCAACACTGCTCAGGCCACATCCTGAGTCCTGTGTCCAGTTCTGGGCTCCTCAAATCAAGAGAGATGTTGAGGTGCTGGAATGTGTCCAGAGAAGGGCAACAAAGCTGGTGAGGGGCCTGGAACACAGCCCTGTGAGTAGAGGCTGAGGGAGCTGGGGGTGTTTAGCCTGGAGAAGAGGAGGCTCAGGGCAGACCTCATTGCTGTCTACAACTGCCTGAAGGGAGGCTGTAGCCAGGTGGGGGTTGGTCTCTTCTGCCAGGCAACCAGCAACAGAACAAGGGGACACAGTCTCAAGTTGTGCTGGGGGAGGCATATGGTGGATGTTAGGCCGAAATTCCTCCCAGAGAGAGTGATTTGCCATTGGAATGGGCTGCCCAGGGAGGTGGTGGAGTTGCTGTCCCTGGAGGTGTTCAAGCAAAGCCTGGATGAGGCACTTAGTGCCATGGTCTGGTTGACTGGCTAGGGCTGGGTGCTAGGTTGGACTGGATGATCTTGGAGGTCTCTTCCAGCCTGGTTGATTCTATGATTCTATGTTTCTATGATATGACACAAAGATGATTCTACTAAACGGCTTCTAACAATCACCACTTAAGTCCTAATAAAAAATGTGTGGACTACAGACTTTGGAGGGTATGAACTGATTACCATCAAACCCTCATGCATTTGTAATGAGAAACTGGCATTGAAGAAGCCTGTTGAAGAATAAATGCTTATGGGATTTGCCAACATTCTTTGAGGAGCAGAAATGAGAAAAGACAGGCAATTTTGAAAGAACACTTAGAACAACTCATATATGTTAGAAGAAACCAAGCATAGCATAGTATTCCCTCTGTGGCACAGAAGCATTTCACATAGAGAATCATAGAATCACAGAATCAGTCAGGGTTGGAAGGGACTACAAGGATCATCTAGTTCCAACCCCTCTGCTATGGGCAGGGACACCCTACCCTAGAGCAGGCTGTCCACAGCCTCATCCAGCCTGGCCTCAAACAGCTCAATATACACTATTCCTAATTTTCTCAGTCCTTTCTGGTTTTGTGTAATGCCTTTGGAAACATTTAGAACATAGTAGCAGTAATGGGGTAGTATCCTAAATAATTTAGACGTTTTATTTGTGCAAATCTTATGAGAACTGCCATTTCTGTCCTCGAACAGCATTTATATCCTGTAGCACGCAGCCGAGATTTCCATTACAAGAAGGCAAGGAGTTTCTGAATTTATCACCTCCATCTCAAGACACAGAGAAATAAAGTGTAGTTAACCTGGAAAATACATTTCTCACATTTTCAGCAATCTTCTACTGAAACATATTTTTTATACATATTCCCATGCAAGTTCTCTTTTTTCTGAAGTGCTGAATAACCAATTTTAGCTACTTCAGATTCTATGGAATGTGGAGCTAGAAATCACTTTCCTTAGAAAATCACCTGCAGTACTGTGTGCAGTTCTGGAGCCCCCAACACAAGAAGGACATGGAACTGCTGGAGCGGGTCCAGAGGAGAGCCACGAAGATGCTCAGAGGGCTGCAGCAGCTCTGCTATGAGGACAGGCTGAGAGAGTTGGGGCTCTTCAGCCTGGAGAGGAGAAGGCTTCGAGGAGACCTTATAGTGGCTTTCCAGTATCTGAAGGGAGCCTACAGGAAAGCTGGGGAGGGACTA
>WAAF01008355.1:53528-70513 GCA_013400475.1 Tricholaema leucomelas
ATTCTATGATTCTATGATTCTATGATTCTATCTTCTCCTTTTAAAAGATGAACTCATTTGATGAGTGTCCAGTTCCTAAGGAAAACAATATCACTATGAAATCATCTGAATGGTTCAAAACACTTACAATATTGAATTCCTTTTAGAATTAGTGCAAAATAACAAGAGACTCTGACAGTGAAATATGTTGTTACTCAAGCTGCTATTTATCAAACCAAAGACAGTCATATTTGGAAAATCAAAGAATGACCCCATTTGTCTCATCAGGTTGCCACCTTCTGGTGAACCTACTGTGATGGCATATAAGCATTTTCCTGTGAATTCATGTAATATGTGCAATTAAAATGTTAAGTGGGTTAGCTACTTACAGGTTTCCAACATGGTCAGTAGGAATTCATTGTCAGCAAAAAGTGAAAGATTTTATAACGATTTTCATAGAATTACAGAGTCATAGAATCAGTCAGGGTTGGAAGGAACCACAAGCATCATCTGGTTCCAAATCCCCTGCCATGGGCAGGGACACCCTACCCTAGATCAGCCTGGCTACAGCCTCATTCAGTTTGGCTTTAAACACTTCCAGGCATGGGGCCTCAAACACCTCCCTGGGCAACCCAGTCCAGGCTTTCACCACGCTCATGCTGAACAACTTCCTCCTCACAGCCACTGTAAATCTCCCCACCTCCAGCTTTACTCCATTGCCCCTTGTCCTGACACTCCCTGATAGCCTAAAGAGTCCCTGCCCAGCTTTTTTGTAGGCCCCCTTCAGATACTGGAAGGCCACAAGAAGGTCACCTGGGAGCCTCCTCTTCTCCAGACTGAACAGCCCCAACTCTTTCAGTCTGTCCTCACAGCAGAGCTGCTCCAGCCCTCTGATCATCCTCGTGGCCCTTCTCTGGACACACTTCAGCATCTCCACATCTGTCTTGTAATAGGGGCTCCAGAATTGGATGCAGTACTCCAGATGGGGTCTCACCAGAGCCGAGTAGAGGGGAGAATCACCTCCCTCAACCTGCTGGCCACACTTCTGATGCAGCCCAGGATCTGGTTGGCCCTCCAGGCCGGAAGTGCACACTGCTGGCTCATGTTGAGCTTCTTGTCTGCCAGCACCCCCAAGTCCCTCTCCTCAAGACTGCTCACCAGCCACTCACTGCCCAGCCTGGATTTGTGCTTGGCATTGCCTCAACCCAGATGCAGGACACTGCACTTGATTTTGTTGAACCTCCTGAGGTTGGCTTGTGCCCAGCTCTCCAGCCTGTCCAGGTCCCTCTGGTTGCCATCCCTTCCCTCCAGCATGTCTGCTGCACCACACAGATTGGTGTTATCAGCAAACTTGCTGATGTTGCACTCAATGCCACTGTCTGTGGCACCAACAAAGATGTTAAACAAGACTGGTCGCAGGACTGATCCCTGAGAGACTCTGTTTTTTGTCAATTCTAATATTGTAATGCTTCCCTTTATGGATGTAATTGCCAAACTACAATTTCAATTGCAAAAGATTATATTATCTGATAAAAAAAATTTATTTAACACATTAAGTAGCAATATATTAACAAATATTTATATGTAATGCTGGGTAAGCTCAGCAACCACACTATTAGAGATTTGATCCAATGTTCATCCACATAAATAAATAAATAAATTATATTTTGAAGAACTTAATTAGAGTAGACTTGGGGGATTTTTTTTTCCCAATAAAATATAATATTACAGGCTCAAATGTCAGTTAATAACAGTGCCAGATAGAAATACTTATCTTATATTTTTCTACCAAGCATAGTTCAGTAGCAATCCTTTTCTAATCTTATTTTTCTTTTCTAGGTCATGCCCAAAATTAACCAGAGGCATGGTTTCTCAGGATGTCTGCAAAGAATTCCTTATACATAGTAGTTGACTGTCAGCTCACTGTCAAGATTGTTATGGACTATCCTAAAGAACTCTTTTCAAAACAAATACGCCACAGAAAAGCTCACTCTTCAGCCATGTGGGTGTAAAGCAGCTTCTTGTCCTTTGGATTCAGACCAGGAACCAGACCCCAGCTCTACTTTATTTAGCAATATGATCTTAACTGCAGGATTTTGTTGTCTCTGAGACATACATAGTGTCATGATGTTTCAGCACATATCTCCCACATCCTAAAGGAAGACTCAGTATTTCTTTTTTCTTGGCTTTATATTGTCAGAGTTTTTCATTTTATGTAGAGAGCTGAAAATGATTTTTTCCTGATGAGAAGTTACAACTAGAATCCAAACTAAAGAATATAGAGGTCTTGGAACAAAGTCTAAAGGTTGATGTCAAGTCTAGGTAAACTGTCTCTTCTCCCAGACAACCAGCAATAGAACAAGGGGACACAGCCTCAAGTTGTGCCAGGGGAAGTCCAGGCTGGACGTTAGGAGGAAGCTGTTGGCAGAGAGAGTGATTGGCATTGGAATGGGCTGCCCAGGGAGGTGGTGGAGTCACCGTCCCTGGGGGTGTTCAGGAAAAGACTGTCTGAGGCACTTAGTGCCATGGTCTAGATGACTGGATAGGGCTGGGTGATAGGTTGGACTGGATGATCTTGGAGGTCTCTTCCAACCTGGTTGATTCTAGTCATCTATTCATCCATGTCAAGAAGCTGTCAGGTAAGCACACACTAAACACACAGTTAATTGCTGTTGTCTGTAATACTAAATGCACAATAAGTGTGCATTCATTGTACTCAAAATTACTTGGCACAAAATTAATTAACAAGTTCAGATATTCAGTTCAGATATTCAGATATTCAGTGGTGTATTCAGTCTGGAATATACTACTACAGAACTAATTCTTGAGCTTCAAGGAATATTCTTTCTAGAAAGATGAACCAAAATGTGTGCACTTTGACTCCTAAAGGTAGCCCCTCACCCCAAAAAATCATCACTCACTCAAAAAAGAGCAAGAGCTCACTCAAGGATATATACAGCAGTAACATACACTTGCCAAAGAGTGAAGACTCAATCTGTGGAAGTTTCCTTACATAGCACCTCAGGCTAAAGGGCTATTCAAGGCTCATTACTTAATCTGGGAGAACCAACTCAAAAAGGCTCTCTGGCAGGGCTCCACTTATACCCAAGTTGAGTGTGCACTGTGGTCATTCTAATAAGTCAGGGCAAGCCCACAACAAAAGAAGGATAAGGGCCTGGACCCTAAGGCACAGTTTAATGACCATGAGGTAATGAGCTGGCCCTTTTCAGCATTCTGGCAAGCTCTCACCCTTTGTCAAGCATCTGTTAGGGTTTTATGTTTCTGTCAGGGTTTTATTTGTCAGGGTGGTTGTACCTGCCAGAGATTAGATACACTTTTTACCAGGTCTTCAATTATTTCCATGCTGTTTGTGAATATAGTGTCTTTTTTTAGTATTGGTCATTACTGATGTTTTCTGCTGTGATGGTTTGGGTTTTATTCTCACACACACACACTTTGGAAATCACCCAGACTAGACTCAGCTGGCTCTGGATACTGAATAAGCTTATATTTACAGCTTAGCAGAATATACAAGCAGATATTTACAGTATAAATAGTTATATACAGAAATATACAAGGTAAAAGTTATACAGAAACACAACTCCCCTCCCAGAAACCTGAGTCCCAGGAGGGGCTCTCAACTGCCCCTTCACCTTCCCTCTACCCCTCTCAACCTTACCCCAGTCCCAAGGAAGAATTGAGGTTTCCACCAGGGGGTTAGGAAGCAAAGTGGATTAATTAAAGAAATGGAGAGTGAGGTTAGAAGAGAGAATAGAACCTCCCTGGGCAGCCCATTCCAATGCCAATCACTCTCTCTGGCAAGAACTTCCTCCTAACATCCAGCCTATACCTCCCCTGGCATAACTTGAGGCTGTGTCCCCTTGTTCTGTTGCTGGTTGCCTGGCAGAAGAGACCAACCCCCACCTGGCTACAGCCTCCCTTCAGGTAGTTGTAGACAGCAATGAGGTCACCCCTGAGCCTCCTCTTCTGCAGGCTAAACAACCCCAGCTCCTCAGCCTCTCCTCATAGTGTTTCCAGGCCCTTCACTAGCCTTGTTACCCTTCTCTGGACACATTCCAGCACCTCAACATCTCTCTTGAATTGAGGAGCCCAGAACTGGACACGGTACTCAAGGCGTGGCCTGATCAGTGCTGAGTACAGGGGAAGAAGCTCACCAGCGGCAGAAGTACCTTATCTATCTTTTGAGTCTTGTTTTTATACATCTCAGCAAGCCTATGAGCAAAGTAGACATCACCACTGTTTTCCTTTCACAGCCTGTAATCTAGTTCTCCTCACCAAAACATTCTAGCCAGCTTCAAACCAGCACATCTGCTTACTTTTCAAGATAAATGTGTTGTTCTGGTTCATGGCTATTTTACACAAGTATTCTTCAGTTTCTGCTGAAATAAGATGAAACTGTTAGCAAAGTAAGACGCTGTCAGGGTTTTTTTAAGTGATTGAATTTTCATGACCTGCCAAAATAATTGATTAATGGAAGATAAGTAATCACAGAAGTCTTAAAGTCTATTTAAAATTTCAAATCTAAACAAAGCAGAAGCTTGTTTTTTACCAAGACAAAATGTTACACCACTTTGTATTTTTTCAAACCCATGGGATAAGACCAAAACAAGCATTGTGCTCCATTTTAAATGACTCTGGTCATATGATAAAGGCCCTTTCACTCTAATCAAACATTTTTAAAGCATATATATTTTCAGTCTGTGTTCATGGTGTTGCAAGTGACTAAAACACAACAGACTAAGAATTATGCAAGGGTGAGGGTAAAATTTTGTTCCAGAATGCTGTAAAACAGAAAAAGATGCATTAAAAAAATAGATCAGGTGTACAGGGTTAAGGATTTTCATTACCACTGCACAAACATATTTTCTGTTGCACCTGCTCTACATTTTAAAGATGCCTGTGAAACTCACTAGTCCTGGAAGAGCCTTTTAACAGGAAAAGTATTCATGACAGTACAATCAGCATCCACTTTTGTGCATTCCTATCCCTTAGTCTCCATTGCAATGGTGAAAATAATTTAAATGGAGGTTTTGCAAGGGTTGATTTTTCTCTTTAAGGGATTTTATAGCTTCCAGAAATCTGTTTCAGGGAGCTGTCTCAAAGGTTGAGGCTGAGCTGGTCACAAAACAAAAACAATAGCAAAAAAACCCTATAACAATAACAATAGATAGATAGATAGATAGATAGATAGATAGATAATATATACTAACAATAAGATATCACAGGCTCACAGTATCACCAAGGTTGGAAGAGACCTCACAGATCATCAAGTCCAACCCTTTACCACAGAGCTCAAGGCTAGACCATGGCACCAAGTGCCACGTCCAACCTTGCCCTGAACAGCCCCAGGGACGGCGACTCCACCACCTCCCTGGGCAGCCCATTCCAGTGTCCAATGACTCTCTCAGTAAAGAACTTTCTCCTCACCTCGAGCCTAAACTTCCCCCGGTGCATAGATAGATAGATATGATGTACATGAAATGAAATATCTTGTTGGTCTGTCCTGTCCACTCCTTCCTGCAGTTGTGACCTCTCGCTTTACAGCCTTCCTGCAGTTGTGACCTCTTGCTTTATAGCACCTCAATGTGGTGAAAAGATTTAACAGTGTCTTTGGTTTCTGTAGGAGCAAATAGAATCAAGAGTCTTCCTGCATGCTGAGCCTTAGTAGCAACTAAAAATGTCAAGCGATCACTTCTAGAAGCAGACATTGTCTAATTTCAGAAAGTGCACTTACTTAGAAAGAGACATAGCTGAAAAGCAAAATCACTCAGCAGAGAATTAGTTCAGTTCTAGCTCAAACCACAACAACATGTCAGTCTGATAATGTTCTGCTTTTTCTCATACTAAGGAAAAAAGCTTTATTCACAGAAGGAAAGCCACACAATAATACAGTAAAAGAGTCTGGGAGGAACCATGGACAAAATTCTGACAAATTATCAGAGTAACTGTGACTTTTTTAATGTGTATTAAGTATATTTCCAGTAGTTTATTTTCTCTGTTGCTCAGTAATTTACATATACCCCTGAGTAAGTGTACTGATATGGACAATTATACAATAGAGTATGTTATCTTAGTTAAAGTGTGGTGCTATACCAAATTCAATTCGTCTGAACTGACATCTTAAATGAAATTTGCTTGAGATTTCCTTAGATAGTAACATATTTTGTCATTTTATCACTATTTCACAGAACCACAGAATCATTCAGATTGTAAATGACCACTTAGATTACCAAGTCCAACCGTGAACCCTGCTGTACAAAGTTCACCCCTAAACCATATTCCCAAGCACCATACCTATATGACCTTGTCGTGGTAGGCCAAAGCAGGACAAAATAGGTTTATCCTGGCTTGCCCGGGAATGCTTTTCAGCTCTTCCTGCCCTCTGCTGTTGGGAGAAGCAACCGCAGGAAAGAGGCCAAAGAACCTGGAGCCACTGAGCCTAAGGACTCTGGCTTGTACAGACATGCTCCCCTGCTCCCCCTCCTGTGCTGGGGGAAGCAATCACAGGTAAGGAAAACAGAAGCTCTGGTTTCACCTATTATGATCAAGCTTGGGAAAGCGCCATTCTGATTGGCTAATCTATGTCCAAAGGCCCATTAGTCTCAGTCTGCATTGATAAAAAGGGATGAGCAGGTAGAATGGCATGCTCTGCTGCCTCATTGCATCCTGAACTGCCTGGAAACTCCATTCCCTCAATTTCACTAGGAACAGGCTCTAAATCTCTGCATGCGATCGGCCTGCAAAGCCAGTGTGACATTGTGCCAAGACTGCACACAGCATCACAGCCTGCCTGCCCCTCTGCAAGGCTTCTGCTGGATTGAGAATCAAGAGGAACCAGGTCAGATGGTTTGGGTGTCCCCCGCCCCCCCACACTTTTAAAAATTACCCAGACTAGACTCAGCCGGCTCTGGAAATTTGAATGAAGCTTATATTTACAGCTGGCACAATTTACAAGCAGATATTTACAGTATATACAGATATATACAAGGTAAAAAAAAGTAATACAGACACAATTCCCCTCCCAGAAACCTGAGTCCCCAGGAGGGGCTCGCAGCCACCCCTCACCTTCCCCCTACCCCTCTCAACCTTACCCCAGTCCTAAGGAAGAATGGAGGTTCGGCCAAAAGGGTTAAAAAAAGCAAGGTGAAGCAGCCAAGCAAATGAGGGTGAGGTTAGAAAGCAAGATGGAGTCCAGCCAGCAGCCTCAGCTTCTCCCCAGCAGGCAAAGCTCCCCAGCGAAGAGAAGAAGCAAGTGAACTAATCTTTGTTTTGCCTTTCTTCTTTACACATCCCAGCAAGACTGTGAGGGAAGTAGACCTCACCATTGTTTTCATTTTACAGCCTATCATCTAGTTCTTCTCACCCAAACATGCTAGCTAGGCTCAAACTAGCACACCAGGTCAGAGACTATGCTAGACTCCCAGCTTCCTGAGAAAAGATCCTGGGAAAACTCCACAGCCTCTAACAGCTTTGAGACCGCCAACAGCAACCCCTTCACGTGTTTTGGGTACTGTCTGATACTATTTTGTGAGTAAATACTTAAAGCCTCTTGTAATTCACTAACTGCCTTCTGCCATAAGCAAAAAGAGGCTTCCTGCATCACTCTAGTAGATAAGTGGTATAATTAACCTCAAGCAGTATATTGACCACAAGAACCTTATATTGACCACAAGAACACTATATCTTCCAGTATAGTGTTTGCGTTTGCTAGTTACAAAAGTGTTCTATTTTTGCCTGTTCCCTGTATGGATAAGTTACCAAACTATGAGTTTGCAACCTTGTAAATAAGTTTTCTGGTGAGATTTAATGTTAATAAGCTGTGTCCACAGTTATTAACAACCTTTGCCTGGACATAAAAATTAATACAGATTATTAATTTTGCATAATTCCGTCACACACCTTTAAACACATCCAGAGTTGGTGACTCAGCCACCTCCCTAGGCAGTCTATTTGAAAGTGTGACCACTTTTTCCATGAAAATTGTTTTCCTACTGTTTAGTTTAAGCCTACCTTGTTGCAGTTTGAAAACATTCCCTCTTATTCTATTGCTAATTACCTCTGAGATCAGCATCAATCTCTCAGCAACATCCTTTCAGGTAGTTGTAGACAGCAATGAGGTCTCTCCTTAGCCTTCTCTTCTTCAAACTGAATAGCCCCAGCTCCTTCTATCACTCTTCATAAGATATATTCTCCATGCCCTTCATCAGTTTTGTTGCCTTCCTCTGCATTTGCTCCATCACTTTTGAGGTACCCAAAACTGAACACAATAGTCGAGGTGTAGCCTCACCAGTGCCAAGTACAGGGGGACAATCACCTCCCTACTCCTGCTGGACACAGTATTTCTAGTACAAGCCAGGATGCCATTGGCTTTCTTTGCCACCAGTGTACATTGCTGGCTCATATTCAGCTGCTCATTGATTAGAACCCCCAGGTCCCTTCCTGCTAGATAGCTTTCCAGCCACACTTTCCCAAGCTTGTATCTGGTTTTCCATTTACAAGCAGAATAGAAGAAACTTGCAATATAGACCTTTTTCAGGACACTGAAAGAACAGGGGAAAAAAAAGAAATATAATGCCTTAATCTATTATGATATTTCTTTCTAGACCTATTCTTCCTACATGCAATTGCATATACTAAGCAAAACAACCGCCGCACAGCACAAATGTCCTACATAACAGGACTGAGAGGATTTTTGCCTTTATTCATATGCTGCAGTTCAACTTAATTAATTAAATTAAGAATTAGAGTTGTCCTATGACCTAATAGTGCTCTCTTCTGACTTGTTAGTTTAGCACTACACAAATGTAGCACATCACAACAGATGTCCTAGCTTTCTATAAAAGAATGTATCTACCATATATTTCTAACAGCACCAAGGAAATCTGTAGGGAAATATCTGGACCATATGTTTAGTTTTGCATATCAGGCTAGAATTGACCTTCTAGATATAAATGTTCAAGCCAAAAGACTTAGCAGTGTCCTTTTCATTTGCTTTACTTAATTCATATTCAGTATACAATCAGCACACTAGAGGATTGAGAGATGATGACTGTCACAACTGAGAGGCGGTAATAGCTGTTATTACATCTGTCACTGCAACTAAAAATGCAGATTCAGCTGACAAACCATCTAAATTTGGTTGAAGGATGGAAAGCAAGTTGGCAGATCAGAAATTAAAATACTATGATCCTTGATTTTGTTACTTCAACTTTACACAAGTATGGAGCTGAGTTCAGCAACTGAACACTTATGAAAGCAGCAAGTCAGACCTGCACACTTTATTATGGGAAACTAACGGAACCTCTTAAAAATATGCCCATGACCAAAGGCAAGTGGGTCTTTTGCAGAACTGACAGATGCTTCTGCTAAACACTGCCTTTCCCAATATAATGTCATAAGACTGTAGTATCAAGGTGAAAGAGGCCTATACATTCTAAGCTGCAATATTCATAGAATCACAGAATGGTTTGGGTTGGAAGAGGCCTTAAAGGTCATCTAGTTACAACCTCTCCTATCATGGGCAAAAGCACCTTCCACTAGACCAGGTTGCTCAAAATCCCATCCTATCAGGCCTGGAGCACTTCTAGGGATGGAGCATCCACTACTTCTCTAGGCAACATGTTCTAGTGCCTCCCTACCCTCATAGAAAAGCACTTCATTACATATCACTTGAATCTGCCCTCTCAGTTTAAAGCCATTCCTCCTTGTCCTATCAGTACCTCCTTTTAAAAAGTCCCTCTCCAGTTTTCTCATAGGCCCCATTTACATACTGAAAGGGTGTTATAAGCTGTCCCTGGAGCTTTCTTTTCTCCAGTGTCCTGGTTTGAGTTAGAACAGAACTATTTCTGCTCATTGATTTTACTTTCATCTGAGTCTTTTCTAAGAAACTGAGCTTTCTGAAATTAACAGCGTGTTTTCACAGCTTCTGCTTCTAGTAGTGATCATGCTTGATGTTTCTATCACTGCTGGTTCTTATGTACTGTGTGACAGTGGAGCCTGCAATGAAGAGCCTAAATTGACCAGCTAGGTATTCAATCCCATATATGTCATATTTGGTATAAAGCTGAGGGATCACAAGGTCGTGCTGGCTCACTCTTTCAATGGCTGGCATCTGAGGAAGACTCTTTTCTGCCTTTGATCTAAATCCATGTGTTCTTGAATCCAGAAAAATCACAAATGTCTGTATCAACCAGAAGAATACATCAGTTCTACACTAACTCTGCTACAAATAAAGACAGTCTTTAAAAATATGTATACATATGTAATTTCCCTCTTTCTTTTAACTTTTCAACTTTTATCATTATGCTTGAAATACAAGCAATGGGGCTCAGGGCAGACCTCATTGCTGTCTACAATCACCTGAAGGGAGGTTGTAGCCAGGTGGGGGTTGGTCTCTTCTCCCAGGCAACCAGCAACAGAACAAGGGGACACAGCCTCAAGTTGTGCCAGGGGAAGTATAGGCTGGATGTTAGGAGGAAGTTGTTGGCATAGAGAGTGATTGGCATTGGAATGGGCTGCCCAGGGAGGTGGTGGAGTCATCATCCCTGGAGGTGTTAAAGCAAAGACTGGATGAGGCATTTAGTGCCATGGTCTTGATGACTGGATAGGACTGGATGCTAGGTTGGACTGGATGATCAGGCAGCCCTGAGGAGAAGGACCTGGGGGTCTGGGTCGACGAGAAGCTCAACATGAGCCGGCAGTGTGCACATGCAGCCCAGACAGCAACCCTGTGCTGGGCTGCATCAAGAGAAGTGTGGCCAGCAGGGCAAGGGAGGTGATTCTCCCCCTTTACTCTGCTCTCGTCAGACCCCACCTGGAGTACTGTGTGCAGTTCTGGAGCCCCCAATACAAGAAGGACATGGAACTGCTGGAGCGGGTCCAAAGGAGAGCCACGAAGATGATCAGAGGGCTGCAGCAGCTCTGCTATGAGGACAGGCTGAGAGAGTTGGGGCTCTTCAGCCTGGAGAAGAGAAGGCTTCGAGGAGACCTTAGAGTGGCTTTCCAGTATCTGAAGGGAGCCTACAGGAAAGCTGGGGAGGGACTATTTACACGGTCTAGTAATGTTAGGACGAGGGGGAATGGGTTTAAGCTGGAAGAGGGGAGATTCAGACTGGATGTTAGGAGGAAGTTCTTTACAGTGAGGGTGGTAAGACACTGGCACAGGTTGCCCAGGGAGGTTGTGGATGCTTCCTCCCTGGAGGTGTTTAAGGTCAGGCTGGATGAGGCCTTGGGCGAGCTGCTCTAGTGGGAGGTGTCCCTGCCTATGGCAGGGGGTTGGAGCTGGATGATCCTTGAGGTCCCTTCCAACCTAAACCATTCTATGATTCTATGATTCTATGATTCTATGATCTTGGAGGTCTCTTCCAACCTGGTTGATTCTATGATTCTAAGATTCATGTCTGCTACATCTCTTGTAAAAAATCATCTTCAGTCCTTACGTGATGGTTCTGGTGAAGTTCTTTTTCATGTCTCAAAACTTCACTTAAAAATAAATCTTCAAATTTCTTTTTCACTTCTTCTATGACTGTGAGCTATGAAGCATAATAAACTTTCAATATTCCCAAAAGGGTAAATGCAAAATATGAATCTAAATTGCTAGCATGATGAGTATCTATGAATATATAAACATTTCAAACCACAATGATGTTATACCGAAAAATATATTTCCCTAGTGTATACATTCAAATAAGGAAGAGCAGACAAAAGTATTATCTCACAGAGAAGATGGGAATTGTGAATGGCTTTTGAATTAAATACAGTTTCCCAAATCTGCAGCGATCTAATACAGCCTCTTGATGAAGTTTATTGACAAGACAATCTCTTCTGTGCAAGGTCTGTAGCAAGTAAGTTTAGCCTGGAAATAAAGCTTCCTTTAGGAAGAAGCTTTGCCTTTTTCATTCTGCAGTTCTTGCGTGCACATTTTAGTGAGCAGCTTTTGTCTTATGATATTCTTTGTCCATCTTCACTGAAATGACAAAAAAACCTAACCGACCAACCACCCAAACCACAAAAAAACACAACATTCCTATAATAAGATAGATTTATTTAACATATTGTCTGGAATTATGTGCTTCACTAATTTTATAAATCATTACTATGGTACTTCGTAGAATCATAGAATCAACCAGGTTGGAAGAGACCTCCGAGATCATCCAGTCCAACCTATCACCCAGCTCTATCCAATCAATTAGACCATGGCAATAAGTGCCTCATCCAGGCTTTTCTTGAACTCCACAGATGGTGACTCCAGCACCTGCCTGAGCAGCCCATTCCAGTGGCAAATCACTCTGTCTGGGAAGAACTTATCCTTAAGGATAGCATTTTATTACGATACAAATTCTTCATATAAAGAAGAATTCTTCATGTTTAATATTCTTTCTATGCAGTTACTAAAGAAATCCTGTGGGATTTTTGCTGTAAGGACTCACTTACTGTAGAAGGTGCAAAATAAGCACTTTCTTTTTACATTAGGTATTGCTTCACCTGGAAACAGATTATTTTTGTTCAGGAGAGATGGAGAGAATTGCTGGACTATTGGCTCATATGACGTGACGTAACACTTGTCCTAGTCAGAACAAAATAATATTATCATCCTAAAATCAATTTTGTTTTTAAATACCAACTATTTAATAGGGCCAACTGTGAGAGGCCAAGCTTCTGTTGTCTCAAACAATGTGTGGCATACCTGGTCTGAATAGACAGGGCCATGGTTTTTGATGGCCCCTAGTAACTCTCAAGGAGCGCTTCCAGTTTAACCACCAGAAAGAGATAAGTTCTGTGAAGGTGAGACTACTTTCTTTCTTTATTTTAAAACCACTGCAACAGCTCCACGGAAAGGCTCATGACAGACATTACACTGGAGGGACCTCTTTGTGCCCATCTCTTTTCGTGATTTGAGGACACCACCTCCCCCATGCACAAAAGGTATAAAAGGACTGCAAGCTCTGGGGTATAGGTATTGTTACTACCATGGAAGCCCTTGATAAATGTACACCCATCTCCAAAGAACTTGAACTATGCCCATGAGGTGTCACTGGGACCAAGAGTGGTGACATCTTTCGCTCGCTCTCTCTCTATCTATATATATCTGTGCTAGTTTGAGCCTAGCTAGAATGTTTTGGTGAGAAGGACTAGATCATAGGCTATGAAATAAAAACAAGAGTGATGTCCGCTTTGCTCATGGTCTTGCTGAGATGTGTAAAAAAGGAAAGGAAAACACAGATAAAGTCACTTCGCTCTCAGCTTTGCTCTTCACTCTTTGCCTGCTGGGGAGCTCTGGGCTGCTGGCTGAACTCCATCTTACTCTCTAACCTCACCCTTCATTTTCCTTGGCTAGTCCACTTTGCTTCTTAACCCCCCTGGCTGAACCTCCATCCTTCCTTGGGACTGAGGTAAGGTTGAGAGGGGTAGGGGGAAGGTGAGGGGTAGTTGAGAGCCCCTCCTGGGGACTCAGGTTTCTGGGAGGGGAGTTGTGTTTCTGTACTACCTTTTTACCTTATATATTTCTGTCTATAACTGTATATACTGTAACTATCTGCTTGTATATTGTGCTAGCTGTAAATATAAGCTTCATTCATATTTCCAGAGCTGGCTGAGTCTAGTTAGTCTGGGTGANTGGCGCCAGGTGACACCCAAACCACCACAATCTCCATGTGTTTTTTTAACTCTTTCCTTTTTCTTCCCATTTTCCTTGGGCTCCAATCCAAATGAGCATCCTTAAGGCACAAGCGACTGATAGCTTTCATTAGTCCAAATAAAAACAACTATCAGCCATTTGGGGCAGGTTCACCTTAATTTGCTCTGAGGGAATTGTTTAATCTTAGCGTGATTCACCCTGCCCCACTGCCCAGGGTTGGATGAGAACACCAACCAGTCTTAAGGATATTATGATATTATTTTCACCTATGATATTTTTGCCTCAGGTGATTTGCAGTGGTCATTCGGCCTCACACATTTTACCTCCAAAGGCATATGAAAAACAAGCACTTTGTTGTTTTCAGGTTGAAATTGTTCTATTTTCCATTGATAATTCCATTCATGTTCACTGTCTTCCACAGCACAGCAGGGTTCTGTATATTGGCTGTCCTTGGTCCAGATGAATAACTAGGAACATTACCTATAGCAATTTTCAGTTGTTGCTAATATATCTGACAGTCAAGGTTTGACTTCCTTAAGGCATTCATATAGCAGAGAATCTTCTGATAACATGAAAAATAAACTCAGTTTGAATCATAGAATCATAAAATCAACCAGGTTGGAAGAGACCTCCAAGATCATCCAGTCCAACCTAGCATCCAGCCCTGTCCAATCAACTAGACCCTGGCACTAAGTGCCTCAGCCAGTCCTTTCTTGAACACCTCCAGGGATGGCAACTCCACCACCTCCCTGGGCAGCCCATTCCAATGGCAAATCACTCTCACTGTGATGAACTTCCTCGTACTTACACTTAAAGTGATATCTCAGACAGTAGTCTCAAAAGCCAGATGACTTACACACACTTACTGATATGTACCTAAGATATTGGGATTTGGATAATCTTGGTGTGGGATTCGTTTCACTGAAATTTAAATAAAATCAATGCACATATCTACACATGAGCTCTAACTATGTTCCAGCATAGTTAGAGGAATTTAATCTCATGATAACATGAGATTAGAAGTCTCTAGAACCCATTAAGTTAGATTCCCAGTCTCATAAGTAGGCACATTTTAGATACCATAATCAGGACTTTAAAAAACTTATTTCGAATACATTTTCTGTACTTCATTATACTTTGTCTGGTCTCTAGCTTCCACCAAGAAAGCCACAGGTCTTCCCTAAATTCTGTGTTTCACCTTTCAATCATCTGCAGGTTCCTCAGAAACTGTTCGGGCATCAGTAATGCATACCAGACAGATATGCTTAGGCAGGTGAATTCCTCATGAGGCTCTCTGGGTATGAACTCTATTATTCTGAGTGAAAATCTCATTCCCATTCTTGTACTGTTTTAAATCAGATATTAGAGCACAAGGAGTTCAGCCATACCTTCTCAGGGCAGAGGCTGACAGCACCTATGTTCGGATGACAAATAGCAGCGAAGGCTTACAGAAAATGACAGTAAAAAACTACATGATGGAAAGGGTACTGAAGTAGTGGTAGAGCTGATCTTAGTATTCTTTACAAGGCATTTTTAAGGGACAGATTAGTCAAATGTCTCTGAAAGTGGCTGCAGGGATGCAAGATTTATGCCTTGACTTGGATTAGATCATTTTTTGAAGTGCATTCCTTTCTTTCAGCTGTAGGTCTCTCATATGGGAGCTGACTGGACAGCAGAAATTTAGGTTATGGCTTTGGCTTTATTTAGCCCTTTATTTCTAGGCCAAAATGGAAAAGGCTTCATCAGACAGAATGTTTCACAATTCTGGATTAAAAAAAATACACATAAAAAATCAAATACTCTCATACTCCAATACAATCATTAATGAAATGTATCAATGTTTGAAATAATGTGCATATAGAGTTTTAAAATTAACCATTTGTAGAACTATGATAAGATCTACTACAAATCCTTACCATTTTTGATAATCAATGGAGGTTGGTCTTAAAATTGCAATCCCAAGCACAAATCCAGGCTGGGCAGTGAGTGTCTGGAGAGCAGCCCTGAAGAGCGGGACTTAGAATCATAGAATCATAGAATGGTTTAGGTTGGAAGGGACCTCAAGGATCATCCAGCTCCAACCCCCTGTCATAGGCAGGGACACCTCCCATTAGAGCAGCTTGCTCAAGGCCTCATCCAGCCTGGCCTTAAACACCTCCAGGGAGGAAGCATCCACAACCTCCCTGGGCAACCTGTTCCAGTGCCTTACCACTCTCACTGTAAAGAACTTGGGGTGCTGATGGATGAGAAGCTCAACATGAGCCAGCAGTGTGTACTTGCAGCCCGCAGGGACAACCAGATGCTGGGCTGCATCAGAAGTGTGGCCAGCAGGGCCAGGGAGGTGATTCTCCCCCTTTACTCTGCTCTCGTGAGACCCCACCTGGAGTACTGTACCCAGTTCTGGAGTCCCCATTACATGAGGAATGTGGAGATCCTGGAGCATGTCCAGAGAAGGGCCATGAGGATGATCAGAAGGCTGGAGCAGCTCTCCTATGAGGACAGACTGAAAGAGTTGGGGCTGTTCAGTCTGGAGAAGAAGAGGCTCCCAGGTGACCTTCTTGTGGCCTTCCAGGATCTGAAGGAGGCCTACAAAAAAGCTGGGGAGGGACTTTTTAGGCTCTCAGGGAGTGACAGGACTAGGGGGAATGGAGCAAAGCTGGAGGTGGGGAGAGTCAGACTGGATGTGAAGAGGAAGTTGTTCAGCATGAGAGTGGTGAGAGGCTGGACTGGGTTGCCCAGGGAGGTGGTTGAGGCCCCATCCCTGGAAGTGTTTAATGCCAGGATGGATGAGGCTGTGGCCATCTTGATCTAGGCCAGGGTGTCCCTGCCCATGGCAGGGGATTTGGACCTTCCAGCCCTGACTGATTCTGTGATTCTGTGAAAAATATTAAAATCTCAGACCTGGTAGATCTGATGATAATGGTCATTTATACCCATTGCTCCTGGAAAAGGAGAAGATATTCGACAAATACTAATAGGTTAAATTTACTTCTTGTTTCAGATCGATACTTAGAGCACATTTAGGCCATTGTTTATTTGCCCTTGCAAAAGAACTTAAGAAGACTGCAAATAAGCCTATCTTTTCTTAAACATATTCTTAATTCACTCTGGTATCAAGACTTTACAAATGATGTAAAACTTTCTTGGCCTCTCACCAGCTGTATCAGCTAAATAAATTGCTTTCATGTCCTTGCCTCAGGGTCTTCAGCCTAGTTTTGAACACAATTACAGTAAACAAATACCAGCCACAAAATGCCATGTTCTATTTTAAAATATGTATAAAATCAGCTTTTTTTTGGGGGGGGGAGGGGTTGTTGTTGGTTTTGCATGGGGTATTTTTGGGGGGGGG
>WAAF01008356.1:0-27818 GCA_013400475.1 Tricholaema leucomelas
TCCGACCTTTCTTGTGGATGGGGATCACGTTCCCCTAAAACCTTGCCCCCCACACAAGAAGAAAACTTTCAAAGTCCCAGTGCTCATATTTTACCATTCCCCATTGTCTCCCATTTGGCCTAAGCAAGCCAAAACTCACTGTGACCCAGAGCCTTGAAGATTACAGGCCTACAGAGTACTCCTTCATAGTTATCAGATGAGTATCCCACTGGAGAGTCGAAGTTGAAAAGGGAGAAAAGAGAGTGAATTGACCTTGCTGCTTACTTTTAAAGTGTTTGCAGGATTATGGAGGATAACATAATTACAATATCTGGGGGTGACCAGTTCATTCCCCGAGATGGATCTTGATCTCTACTTTTTTTTTTAGGAAATCTGGGATAACTTAGAACCCCTCAAATCACAACAGGAGGGAATAAATTTTGTTCTTCTATTTTTGAAAGAAATGAAGGGACTGAAGAATGGAATCACAAACTCATATGTGGACATGTTATACAATGTCATGAGCTATGTCACAAGACCCAAGGACTACCTCCTGCATTACCTTGAGCTTGTGTGCTAGTTTGAGCCTAGCTGGGATATTTTAGTGAGAGGAATTAGATTATGGGCTGTGAAAAGGAAACAATGGTGATGTCTACTTCACTCATAGGCTTGCTGAGACGTATAAAAACAAGAACACAAACACAGATAACACAGTTGCTCTATGACTTTGGCTGCCTCCCTTCTCTCTCTAACCTGCCATCTGTGTAATTAAACCATCTGCTTCCTAACACCCCTGGCCAATCCTCCAAATTCACCTTGAAAGTAAGGCAAAGTCTGGGATAAGGTAGAGGGGTGGAAATGAGGTAGAAGGGTGATTGGGAGCCCCTCCTTGGGACTCTGGTTGATGGGAGAAGTGTTGTGTTTCTGTGTTAACTTTTTAACTTGTTGATTTCTGTATGTTGCTGTATGTCTTGTAAATACCTGCTTGTATATTGTGCTAAGCTGTAAATAAAAAGATTCATTCTAATTTCCAGCTTGGCTGAGTCTAGTCTGGGTGATTTCTTAAGTTTCAGTTTGTTTTGGAAATAGTTCCACATCTTCCACTAACAGCTCAGGTGTTCCTCAGGCTGTACAAATGTTGAATCTACTCAAAGTTCTTTGACATGACTACCTAAAATATATGCCCTACAATGCTATCCACATCTTCACCACAGCATTGTCCATCTTACAGCTTCCTGGCAGAGGCAGCCAATGGGAAAAATTATTACTTTGATAGATCATCATCATTCACTTTCTGTCTTTGAAAGATTGGAGTTGCCATTTCTATGGTCTGGTTTTGAGAATAACATAGATCATAGAATCATAGAATCATAGAATGGTTTAGGTTGGAAGGAACCTCAAGGATTATCNGTGTAAATAGTCCCTCCCCAGCCTTCCTGTAGGCTCCCTTCAGATACTGGAAAGCCACTATAAGGTCTCCTCGAAGTCTTCTCTTCTCCAGACTGAAGAGGCCCAACTCTCTCAACCTGCCCTCATAGCAGAGCTGCTCCAGCCCTCTGATCATCTTCGTGGCTATCCTCTGGACCCGCTTCAGCAGTTCCATATCCTTCTTGTGTAGGGGGCTCCAGAACTGCACACAGTACTCCAGGTGGGGTAGATTGATTAGGACACATGTAACCAGAGGGTATTTTAATAATCCCATCATAATTACTATGTATATGCTGTAATTCTGTTGAATTACTGTCCTGGTTTAAGATAGCCTGCTCTAACAACTGAGTCTCTCACGCATAGGAGTGAAAGCAACACAAAACCCCCTGTGGATTAAGATAAGGAGAGTTTAATGGAATGGTACAATGTATTGTGCATACAACAAACCAAGTCAAGCCAGCAAAAACAATCAGCAAACACACCAGCAAACAGAAAAGGACAACATCCAAGCCAGCAGCCAGCAAAAGGCAGAAACATACCACAGGCCATTAAATGGGAAGAAGCTCCCAGAAACAGGAAGCATCTCAGATTACAATCTGAATTCCAAACCCCATAATCCTTTGCTCCATTTTAAAGTTGGTTTTCATCATAAAGTTGGCATGATATCAGCATGATATTACATGCTATATCCTGGTTCAGCTGGCTGAATCCATGGCATTCACTTAGCTTCTCCAGTGCAAACGTACTTCTCATATCTGGCAACAACTTAAAAGCCATGCCAACTTTATTCCACACAAAACATCAGGGCAAAAAACAGAGGTATGTAGAACCACTGTAATGTCTGTGTCTTAATTACACATCACAGTATCACACAGTATCACCAAGGTTGGAAGAGACCTCACAGATCATCAAGTCCAACCCTTTACCACAGAGCTCAAGGCTAGACTATGGCACCAAGTGCTACGTCCAACCTTGCCTTGAACAGCTCCAGGGACGGTGACTCCACCACCTCCCTGGGCAGCCCATTCCAGTGGCCAATGACTCTCTCAGTGAAGAACTTTCTCCTCACTTCAAGTCTAAACTTCCCCCGGCGCAGCTTGAGGCTGTGTCCTCTCGTTCTGGCGCTGGCCACCTGAGAGAAGAGAGCAACCTCCTCCTGGCCACAACCACCCCTCAGGTAGTTGTAGACAGCAATAAGGTCTGCCCTGAGCCTCCTCTTCTCCAGGCTAAAAGATCCCAGCTCCCTCAGCCTTTCCTCATAGGGCTTGTGCTTGAGGCCTCTCACCAGCCTCGGCCCCCTTCTCTGGATATGCTCAAGCATCTCGATGTCTCTTCTAAACTGGGGGGCCCAGAACTGAACACAGTACTCAAGGTGTGGTCTAANTCCCATTGGGCTCTGCCCATCTGTCCAGGTGGTCAAGGTCCCGCTGCAGAGCCCTTCTGCCCTCCAACTCAGTCACATCTGCCCCCAGCTTAGTGTCATCTGCAAACTTGCTGATGACTGACTCGATGCCCTCATCCAGTTCATCTATGAAGATGTTAAAGAGGATGAGGCCCAGCACTGATCCCTGAGGGACACCACTAGTGACTGGCCGCCAGCTGGATGTGACACCATTCACCACCACTCTCTGGGCTTGGCCCTCCAGCCAGTTCCTAATCCAGCATAGAGTGTTCACATCCCAATGTGAACACTACAAAAGGTAGGGGAAAATTGCTCTTTTTAAAATATTTGTGAATCTAACAGTTCACAAAATAAGAATTTTTTTTTCCTTCCCTAAAATACTTGTCATTCTCACTTATTTCCACACCTGCACTTGAACCAAATTTCAGATTATTGGTTGTCCCCTAATGTTACAATTATGGGCAATCGGTTGAGCTCATATGGATTTAGTATCCCACAACTATCCCTACTGCTTTTCCCATTACTGTTCCCTATTTTCTTTCACCATCCTTTCTGCACAAGGCCTTCAGAGTGCCTTGAAGACTGAAGACTGATTCACCTCTTATAAGAAGAGGTAAGTACCTTCTCTAGTACCTCTGCTTTCTCTTGACCCTAATGGTCATCAGAATCAGGCTCCCTACCAGAAACATGAGAGGTAATAAACACTCATACTGACTGAAGAGTAATGGGAATGGCAGAATAGGTGGAAGAGGAACCAAGAGGGAAAGACAAGATGATAAAGGTTTAAGATCCAGCAACTGACTATAACCTGCTGCTGACTGACAAATATTCTACTAATTGGTGTCTAGGACAAGAGTCACTCAAGATAGCTTTGTTTCCTGTATTTTATTTGCTAGAGTATCTGCATTAACACGTGTCAATAGTTACAACACCTATAATGTCTAGCACATAAACCATCATAACTGTCTGACATGCTTATTACCATCTGCCACTTGAAAAGCTTATATTATCACTTGTCTGTTGTCAATTCCTCATAAAGACTTCTTTTTATAATTAGATTTTTAAGTAATATGAATAAGATTCCTGCTGGTATTTTTAGCTCAGTGATGATTCATAAAAGGGTGGTACTATTGCTAACTAGTTTGGTATATTGGATGAAATCCTGTTGATGACAAACCCAAAGTTAATACCAGAAAAACATCTATTATAGTTGGCCACTATTGTTGTATTTGCATCTGAATATTCGCAGTCCATACAATACTTGAAACCAAATAAGCAAACAAAAGAAATAACAGCATATACTTAAACAGACTTAAGGAATTATGGGTCTGTGAAAAATGACATGGTATTCTGATACTAGGTATAAAAGATCCCAACTGTTTGATATTGTGAAGGAAATATATTGAGTTTACATTTTATAATTTCAAACCCTGTTGTCAACAGGCAACTTATGTTACTTTATATTCCACTCATCACAGCTGAATATAATTCCTCCTGGCATGGCCAAGTGAAGTATATCCCTCTGTTCTGACACTACTTATTGTGTTTTTTGTCTCCTGCAAATGATTTGTGGTCGTGTATTGAATTTCCGCATGAGTATTTCTAGAAGCTTTTAAAAAGAACAGTACTTTCCACGGAGGTAACATACCAATATTTTAAGAAACAGAGGAAAACCTCTGATTCATTGTATGTCAAACATACCAATATTTTAAGAAACAGAGGAAAACCTCTGATTAATTGTATGTCACTGTTTCATTTTCCTCATGCTACTTCTCACTAGAGTCCCCTGGCCCTTCTCTTGTGTTCAGACTCATCAAGTAGTCATGGACTCTATTAAACTACTAGCTTTGGGCTATTTGAGCATGTTAGTGCTGCTCACTACAGCCTGTACATCATATATTGAAACAAATTGAGAATTAGTTTTTTTTCCTGTTTCTGTATAATGAAGTATTGGTTAGGCACATCTATGTCCCATCTGTGGGAGAAGGAAATACCACACACAGTGAAAACAGCTGGGAGCACAAAATGGTCTGACTCTTTCATCTTGGTACCTTAAACTAATTAAAAATGTCCCATAGCAACTTCTAGCCTCAATCATTTTCAAATGCTTTTTTCACTTCTAAAGCATTCATCTTGAATTGCAGACCTCCACTTGGGTTTGGTAAGGCTGGTTGATAGAAGAAATGTCTTTTTACTTATCAAGAAGGCCCAAGTGATTTGAAAACCAGAAAGCTATTTTTACCAATGACTTTTGAAGTCTGAGTACTTTTTAAGTTAAATTTTGTTCAAATAATACAATTTCATAGAATCACAGAGTTATAGAACCACAGCATATCAAAATGGTTGAAGTTGACAGGAATCTCTGCTGGTCATCTGGTCCAACCCTCTACTCCAACAAGGCCAGGTAGATCTGGTTGCACAGGACCATGGCCAGAGATACGTGAATATCTCCAAGGATGGAGATTCCACCACCATCCTAGGAAAACTGAGCCAGCACTCAGTCACTCTCATAGTGAAAGTTTCTTGATGTTCAAATGGAGCATCTTGTGTTTCAGTTGTCACCCACTGCCTCTGGTCCTGTCAGCAGACACAACTGAAAAGAGCCTGCCTCTGTCCTCCTTGCCTATCTCCATCCTTCTCTTTTCACACTCTTGTACTTGTTGATCAAATTATCCTGAGCTGTCCTTTATCTGTATTTAGCTGCTCCATCTCTCTAAGCCATCTTTATGGCTCTTTGCCTTTTTGAAAACACGTTGGCTACTCATAATGACTTTCTTATCCTTCCTATGCCTGGAAATAGCTTTCAGGCTTAGGTTCTCCATCACATTCCCAGGCATCAATGTGAGGCAGACTGGCTTGTCATTCCTGCATTCCGCTAGTAGTTCTTCTTGAAAATGGAGATGACATCTACTTTCCTCCAGTCTTTGAATACTTCTCCCAGTTAATATGATTGATTAAAGATTATTGAAAGTGGCCTCATGAGTGTATCCCATCAGGGTCCATGGACTCACATGCATTTCGCTGGAAGTGTTCTCTGACCTGATCCTTTTCCATCAAGAGTGCATATTCCTTGCTGTAACATCTCTGTGTGGTATCTGGGACCTAGGATTTCTGAAAGCTAGTCTTACCGGTAAAAACCGAGACAAAGGCAGCATTCAATACCTTGTCCTTTTTAATTTCTTGTGTAGTTATGTCCACTGTCTCATTGAGCAACAGGCTCACATTTTGCCTAGTCTTACTTTTGCCACCTCTGTATTTACAGAAGCACTTGATGCTGTGTTTTGTGTTCTCAGCCAGATTCAATTCTGGGTGGAATTTAGCTTTCCTAACTTCATCTCAGGACACTCAGACAGAGTTTTTGTATTTCTCCCAGGTAATTAATCCATGCTTCCATCCTCTTTAGGTTTTCATTTTGTGTTTGAGCTTATCCAGGAATCTCTATTCATATACACAGACCTCTCATGTTTTAGACTTCTTGTGATAGAAAAAAAGCACAACATACATTGTGCACTGCCTTCAATTAAAAAAAAAAAAAAAAAAAAAAGAGAAAAAGGAAAAGAGGTTTTAGCATGGTAAACCATGCCAAAAGTTTGCATCTCAAACAAAACATTTTCAGTTAATCCATTATTTTTAGTTTCCTTCATTTTAGTAGAATGATGTAAAGGAGACTGGACAATTGATTGATTTAAACACAATTGTTGCTTATATAATTAGCCTAATATTTATGGAACTAATTTTTCAGTGTTCACAGTAGGTTTCAGTATCTAACTGAAAAAAAACAAACAAACAAACAAACAAAAAAACCCACAAAAAAAACCAAACCAGCAAAACTATTACTCCCATGACTGACAAATTCAAGCAACTATTTTGCCAACAACATTAGACCCATTATCAATGTCATGGTCTTTGGCCTTTGATACTTTCAAGAGTTGTCTCTAGGGAAATCATCTGCTGGAATGCTAATCTGTGGCTTCTTTGACCTTCTACACATGTACCACATTATTATCGCAACCACGTGTTTCCCTTTTCGCACTGCTGTTCTGACAATGAGGCCAACAGGCAATTCATCTCTAGACCAAATAGTTGTGACAAAGTGGGTACCAGTAAATGAAATTAGAATGGAAATGGATCTTTAAAAAATCACAGTAAGACTTCTTCTATTCAAGAGGCTCAGCTCTCTAATTATACACTAGGCTAGGTGATAAGTGGGTAGTATGTGTATAACATAGGTTCAGAGATGCTAAATTGGATGATCACAGTCCTGCCGTTTGTTTCTTTTCTCATTCTTAAAACACATATCTTCTTCTGCACAGCATCTAGGAAGATTTATCATTTTAATTTTCACATCCCACATAGTTTCTCCTTTTACCTGATGTTTCTTTCATCCTCTAAATTTAGCAGGACTGGTATCATCTTCATGTGCCTCAAAAAATAGCGTCACTAACAATTTTAATAACAAGTTTCTGTACAAGGATTGTGAGAAAAGAAATACTGATGATTAGAAGCTCTTGTTTTTCATCTGATCCTAAATTGAACAATATTCTCATTGGAGCCTCCTCATTATGACCCATAATGTGGGTCATAATGCTTCCATATGTGTGGAAGCATTATGCCCCTTTCAAAGGCATCAGCCAAGGAAAAGGCACAACCTGTCCTTCTACATCAGCCTGCAAAAAATGAGAGGGAATGACAGCAGCATTTTAAAATCATGCTGTGAAACCTTCTATGCTGCTCCCATCCAAAATTAGCTTACTCCTTGGCTTTCTTGTGTGTCTATGAATTGTTGTACCAGTATAGCTTAAGCACACTGTAATAAAGTGTTCAAATTGTTGTAAAAGTTCAAAATACTTAATCTGGTTTGATTTTTGTAAGTTCACCTTGAGGCATCAGTTATTTTTTATGTGTATTGCCCAGTAAAAGTCTCTTTCAGAAGTTTTCCCAGATACTTCTAGTTCTAGCACAACACACTGAAAAGGCGTGTAATAGCTTAATCAAATCCAATAGTTTAACTGTGTACACTCCAGACTTGAGTTCTAGGTCCTTAAGACAAAAGGAGGCTTGATTCTTAAAGTCATTCAAACATTTCTGATAGCTAATGTGACATTTTTTTTACTGCAAATTAAAATAAATTCTAGATCCTAGACTATATTGGATGGGATTGTTTTGGAACTGTTTCTATACAGGAAAACCATCAAAATGGAGTATATGTCTGGACATCTGAAAGTGATATAAACATTAAAAATAATATTTATACATTATTTTTACCACCAAAATAGAAGTTTATATGATTTCTGAATCAAAACAAAGATATTCTTTTGAGGTCTTTTATCTTGAGACCACAGTAATGAAGAGGAAAGGCTTCTTATGAAAATGATTACAGAGCAGCCGATGACAGAGTTTTAATTATATATAACATGAGCAAGCAAAAGGTGTTGAAGAAGAATGACAAAAATGCTGGGTGTTTGTCTTTCAAAGGAAACTTCATCATACCTATAGCATAGCTCAAATAGCATTTGAATGATATATTACTTTTTTTAGGGTGCAATCTTACATTTTGGGGCCTGAACAGACAAACTGATATTTCAGCTCTTTCAAAAATGTCTCTGATTTTCCATTTAGGGGAAGTAATAAGAAACTTTCTTAAAAACTAACAATATATATCCAGTACAAAACATTGGCAAACCTCAAAATCAGACTTAATAATGTTTAGTGATCAGATTTGGAGGGGGAAGGCTTTTGCCTGACTTGACTTGTGTAGCGGAGGGGGTTCTGCCTCCTGGTGGCTTGGCAGCTTTGGCTCTTACCAGGCTGAAGCAATGGGCATACACGGCTAGCTGGAGTCTGTGCTCCTCAAATATATAGACAGTGCAGGATCGAATGTCCTGATTAGCTCACCTCGGCTGGCTGGCTGGGAGATTCTATCTCCATAACAGCATGAGCAAATAGGCCGGTGACACAAAGTAACAGACAATAGTTGTGCCCAAGTCTAAGTATAAGCGATCGTGAGGACAGGGCCTCAGCGTGAGTGTGAGAGAGGAGAGAAGCGAGCTCTGTGGATAGAAGCTCTGTAGATAGAAGCTCTGTAGGTAGAAGCACTGGAACACGTGTGCGCTCTCATTTATAAACTGTGGGCCGAGATCAATTGGCCCAATTGGCCACTATTGACCAATCGGTTTGGCAGACAGCCAAACATCACCAAAATAGGCGAATTCACTATGCCTTATACCTCCATAAATGGAGAGAGCATAGGCTGGGCCACACGCTCAGTGTGGGCTTATGCAACCTGTTTACAAGCTGCTTACGTAACCTGTTTACTACACAGGCCTTATCAGGGCTGGGGCCAGGCAGACACCATGGCACCTTGGCCTTTTGTACCTTTTATGCCTTTTAATGTGTTTACCCTTTTTGGGCTTGTTTACCCCTGGTTTGGGGAGGAACATGCCTGGGCAGGCAAAGCAAAGTGAGGCATATAATAAGCCTATTTTTCGGGCCTATGGGCCTTCCATGAAAACTTGAAACTTTGAAATACTCATTAAAAAAAGGTTAATTAAAAACAGCCATGTAAAAAATACTGTTTAACTGTTGTTCAATGAACTTCATTCAAATAGCAATAAACATTTATTGTATTTTTTTTTTTTTACTACTGCTAACCAGATCTGAAAAATAAGATAAAGTAATGAAAAAGTGGAAATAAAGTAGAAAGGGCTTCATATCAGAGCAAAATTTTTAGAAATTTATTTAAAAAGAGAAGATTTTTAAGATGCCATAAATGTAAGGTAGAAACATTATTAAAGCAGAAATTAAAATTAGAAATAAGTTATTCCTACCCATAATGCTCATTTTACCATGAAAGATAAGGAAATTTCTAGCCACAAAGTACAAAACAAGCTAGGGAATGTTGCTCTGAGGAACAATTAAATAGCAAAGAAGAAAATTAGTGACAAATTGAGACTTGGAAGTCAATTGATATTTTTCCAAATGCCTCAAAACCTAACCATTTAGTAACATAAGGCCAGAGAAAGGAACAATATAACACAGAGAACTAGAGAAGAAAAGATGCAATGAATGTCACATCAAACAAGTCACATACATAATTCTGCTCAATGCTAAACAAGCAAGCACAAGGCTATCTGCAAAGAGTGATACCGCCAAATATTCAAAGAATTGTAAATTGAGCCATTCAACTTCAAGTACTTAAAGTTGACACTGTAAAACTGACCTTTCCAGGCTCTTGTCTGCATGTGAGGCAGCCAGAAACACATTCCTAAGAGAATCTAAAGATTGCTTTGGGAGCCAAGTCACAGAAATCCAGGGTATGAAGTTTTCAGACATTGATCATAGGAATAGAAATTCCAAGTGTCAGGACTCTGAGATTCATGGCATATGCCCAGTTTTGTGCAGCTACGAGTGTGCAACTTCCTTTGCTAGGGAACAGCTGTAACTCATTGCGCCCCTGCTGCTCATCCACCTTCCCAATGACAGTCCCACCCCACAACCAGGGGTATATTCTAGAAACAGAAACATCTAACCAGAAGCTGGGAAAACAAAACAAAACAAAACAAAACAAAACAAAACAAACAAACAAAAAAAACCAACAGAAAAGGAGTCCTTTGGAGCATGAGAGCTTTTGTATTGGAGAACAGAACATGTAAAGGAAATCTAACAGCAATTGTGACAGATGCCAGAACAAAATGTTCCCAGAAGACCGGCACAAGCCTCTCACCAAAATTTATGCTCTACTTTCCTGCCAGAGCATAAACTTGCTCTCAATACTGCTCACCTCTTGTTCTCTCTGCTAGAGCTACAGTATAGTTATTAATGGGCAGTGGCAGAGTGCTATGAGATGCAAAGTTAGTTTTTCCTCCCAGCTCTCTGGTAATATCCTGATGATGAAAGTCCAGCATGACAACGTCTTGATGGTTGAGTCCAATATCACAGATTCATAGAATGATTTGGTTTGAAAAAGACCTTAAAGATCACTGAATCAAACATCACAGAGTCATAGAATGCTTTGGGTTAGAAAGGGCCCTCAAAGGTCATCTAGACCAAGGCCCCTGCGGTGAGCACAAGTATCTTTAAATAGATCATATTCCTTAGAGCATTGCCCAACCTGACCTTGAATGTTTCCAGGCATGGGGTATCGGCCATCTCTGTGGGCAATTTGTTGCACTGTTTTGGCACCCTCATTGTTTAAAAAAAAAAAAAGTCTTACCTATATCTCATTTAAATCTATTATCTTTTAGTTTAAAACCATCATTCCTTGTCCCGTCTTTGATCTGAACAACCCCAATTCACTCAGCCTTTCTTCACAGCAGAGGTGTTTCAGCCTTCTCATTACTTTTGCGGCCCTCCTCTGAACCTTCTCCAACAGATTCGTGTACTTTTTGTGCTGATGAACTGGACCCAGTAATTCAGATAAGCTCTCACCAAATTGGAGTAAATCAACAGAATAGCCTCCTTAAACCTGCTGGCCACTTCTTTCTTGATGCAGGCCAGGATATGGTGTGGTAGATTAGGAACTTCCTCCGCCCCAGTTAAAATTTACCAGATCAGTTCATATGGATTGGAAGCAACATAAAGTTACATTTCACAGCAAAGCTAAATTTAGAAGCATATGTACAAAATGTTTTTACATTTATATATACAATTTAGAAATAATACAGAAATCCAGTCTTCCCACCTAGACAAAGAAGAAGCCCAGAAGGAGCCAATGCCACCCTCTCATTCTCCCCAGACAGAAAACAACCATCAAGGCTTATGTGTTATCTAGTCATCCAAGGTTAGTGGAAAGATCTATGATCCTATGATTCTAAGAGATCAGAGAGAGAAGCAAAGTGAGCCACTGACCAAGAGCCAAGAAGAACAAACAGTTTATACACTCTTAGCAAAACAGTGAATGATATAGACTTTATCATTGTTATTCTTTTACAACCAATGATCTAATTTCTCTTATTAGAATATTCCAATAAGCTTAAAGCACTAGATATGGTTGGCCTTCTGGGATTTGAGCACACATGGCCAGCTCATGTCCAACTTTTCATCTATCACTATCCCCAAATCTGCTGCAGGGCTGCTTTCAATCCCTTCATCCCCCAGCCTGTATTGATAATGAGGATCACCCCAAACCAGTTGCAGGAGCTTGTACTTTACCTTATTGAAATTCATGAGGTTCACATAGGCCCACTTCTCAGACGAAGGAAAGGATCCTACAGTCCTCATTATGAAGGAAAAGGAAGTCTTACAGTCCCAAAAGTTACGACTGTGTTTTCACACAATAATCTGGAGGTGATCATGCCTAGGCTGCTGAAGGACTAGACTTTCACCTGCTTTGCACCACAGGTGTCCTCTCAGCCCAGGAACTCCTCTTCTAGTTTCAATATTAGAAAATTATGGGAATTAGTTTTATCCAAACGGACGAATATATGGACAAATTCAAATGTATTCACCACTCATAATGGCCTGCTTTATCTGTGTAGAAAGAAAACAGCACACTTCTCATTGCAGCAGCTAACAACTATCCAGCCTCCTTGTTTTGACATTTGATATGCCTGGACAGCTCTTCCACAGTCTGTCTCTCTGTCTTCTAAATAGATACATGGAGACTATGTTTTGTGTCTGCTGCTGATTGTCTTGCTGTGAGGAGGATGATCCCAAAAAGTACATGAGGACTCTAAGCAACCCCAACATGTTTCCCCAGAAAAAATGTACAATGCCTTTCCGGCAGTTCTCAGTTTTTCAAGTGATATTCCAAACCATGACCTCACATTTCCATCTAGATAATTTGTGGTACTCTTGCTTAATTATACGTATATTTATTCACTACAGTATATAATGAAACCACACCAACTGTCATATTGGATGCAGTATGTTTCCTTCCTGGTGCCTCCTTTCGTCTACTCATTTCAGGACATTGATTACTTTAGTACCACTGTGCAGGTTCTGCATTTCCACTGTTTGCATTTTGTTCTTGGAAGAAATAGCAGTTATTTTTGTCCCTGAGAAAGGTTGTAACTCGTGAGTCACAGCAATAATTAAGAGAAATTAAAGTATTTTTCCATAGCCACAGATGGCAAGGTCCTCAAACTGATTAAAGCATGTTATCTATAAAGAATTAAACTTCATAAAACAAGATGCATGAGAACGGCTCATCAAGTTGAAGGTTTTGCAATGATTTTTACTTGTAAGAGAAGAATTTGTTAAGTATATATTAAAATGTTATTTGTATATACTTGTGGGAAGAGCCCTAAAAATATTTGTATTCCTTTAGGACTTGAGAAGTTTTATTTTTGAGGTTACCTTTTTCTAATCTCAAAGACAAAAATGAAACATCTATTACTAATGGTTTGAAATACAGATATAGAAGAACCAAACTACATTTATGCAACATTTCGGAATAAAGCTTACAGACAGATATTGACATCAGTTCAGACAAAACAGCAAAAGTGACTGTTTGTCCCCTGGTCTTAAAACATATTTGTCAGAAGACAAACAGTAAGAAAACTAATACCACATAAAATAGAAGTAAGATGAAAGCAAAAACATAGCAGCTGCATTTCAACAGAGGAAGGGAAAACTAGTTATTGTTTAAAGTATGTGCAATTGTGGGAATTATGCCATAATATCTGCTGCATTGAATTCAGCATGATTACTCCTTGGCCCTGATCCATAGAAGTGAATGCAATTATTCACTTATTTAAAGTGAAATATGCTTAACATCCTTGCTGGAACAAACCTTTACAGGTAAATCTTAATTTCAATTACATTGATGAAAACTTTCCATTTTACTTCAAAAGTAAGGACTTTTGTTCTTCCCGCTGGCAGTCATCTTTTGAGGCAGTTAAACTCTTTTTCAGGTGGTGATGTATTTATTAATCTGTATCCCAGATCTGTGTTCTTACATTGTTCTTCATCTCCATTTGAGCCAAATTCCTTTTTATCTGATAGCTGTATCTGTGATCTAGGACTCTCCTTGAGCTACTAAAGCCTTCACTATATGGGATTTTTAGAGGCATCTGTTTGAACTTCTGGAAATCTCTGTACAGTCATATTTCTCTCAAAGATGATTTACTTCAGTATAGTTTCAGCTAATGCTTAATGCTTAAACAAAGTAGAAATTCATACAAACAAATTGTCTTCCCATGGTATTGCTGAGGAAGCTGTCTGTAAGTTACATTCTTGCAAAGAACAACAATATATATTGCCTGTATTTTTCATATCTAAAGCCCATAGTTCATGTAACTAACTAACCACTGAAGGTTCCTCAAACCTTAGTGATCAAATAATCCACAAAGAATATATTTTTAAAAAACCAAATGATCAAAAAAACCACCACTGCCAGGAACAACAACATAACAACAAACTAACAAACAATCCTAACCAATCAACCAAACAAAACCACATTAAAACAAATAAGTTTAAAGGATTTGGGGGGCAAATGTATCTTCACAATGTCCCCATGAATCTTGTTCTGATTTCTTTACTCTGTCATATTTGGAGGAAGGGTTTGATTTGATTTATTTTCATTTGTTTGCTTCAGGTGAGTTTGCTTGTTTGTTTTTCCATTCCTCCAGTTATATGCTAAACGCACAAAAACTCTGTCTTATCTTGAGGCATAGTTGCTTCAGATGGACTAAAATGAGATGTTACGTACTCTGTGAATATTAGTCAGGTCATGGACCACAACACATAAAGAATGTGCTCACTAAAGTCTGGTTCAAGCAAAGACAAAATTATACCCAAGCTCAAGAGTGAGTAGAAATTATTTACCATAAAATGATACAGCCTGCAACAGACCTCTGTGGGATATCTTGTCTGACAAGGCAGGGCTAACAAGCGGCTCAGTACTGTGACCAGTCAAGCATTGAATCACTCCAAAGGTGGAAACTCCACAACTCTGGGCAACACCCTTCAGTGTATTAATATCTTCAAGTCAATTTTTCCTGATACATCACTGGAATTTTCCTTGCTGTGACATATGACAGTTGCTGTCCTGGTAGGGCATAAATCCTGCCAGGCCAGTTTAATCCTTGCTCTCCTCCTCCTGTTGTGGGTCCAGGAAGTCGAGTAGAATGAGCAAACAATGAAGAGGTTTTTCCCAGCAAAGCCTTGAGGGCTGGGGGCTTAGCACCATGTGACAGGTGGCTTGTACTGCCCTTCAGCTTGCATCCATGGTCACATGAGGCATGAAGCTTTGAATTCATTGGCCAGAACAATGGTACTAGTGCCTATTGGCCAGTTTCATTTTCAAAATAATGTATTCAGTGGGGGGTGAATTAGAAACTGCACCTTTCTGCACTGACCTCCACCAAGACCAGCACTTCATTCATGGCTTGTTAACTAGGAATCATGGTGGCCATGTGTCTACAGCTAGCACTAGCAGCTCAGCAGCAGCAACTCAGTTCTTCTCTCCTTCCCTCTGCCTGGAATATTTTATATTTTACCCCAGGATCATTATTGCAAGTTTTGGAAGCATCTTTTTACAAGGAGCTTACTCAGGACCAAAACATCATGAGTACATATGCTAGAGTTGATACTGAGACTCCATAAGCATAAATAGAATTTTTCCTGGGTTTGAGTTCTTATTTTTCCAAGTTCTGATTGAATAAAATATTTCATTGCATGTTCATAAATACCCTTGGTGCAGCTGCTTCCTGTCAACCAAAAATCCAAAGAATCTCAGGGAATTTCCCTGAATTGTTGAATACTAACAATAAAAATTAATACTCATACAGAAAATAATATTCATAACTCATGACCAATTATTACTTTGCATCACAGCTGCCTCTTATCTTAACAGTACATATATCTGATGGCAGTCTGGATCTGTTCCATCTGGAGTTTGCAGTGAGATTTTTCAAGATGTTAATAAAAACTCTCCTTAGACTTCTCCTCGTTGAATTTTACTTTATGTGGAAGGAGTATCTATTGAAATGGCACAATACATATTACAAAGAAAATGGGCAGGAATGAAACAGAAGAAAAAGGTGAAGCGAGGAGGGCTGAGGCAAAACATAGGATGTGCAAAGCAGGGAGATATCTTTACATCCAAAACCTATGCTGCTGAGGAAGGAACAGCAGAGAGGTCTATCCTTTGGTGCATAGATAGCACAGGGCTGGTAGCCACCTGCAAAAGGGAAAGCATACACGGTACATGTGCTCTGCTTAGTACAGCAACTACTTTCTGTTTCACATGAGCTGGAGGATTTGAGAGTCTTCTAGTGATACACATGTGTTAGTCACTCTCAGAGGACTTCAGAACACTACTGTGCTAGTTTGAAGCCAGCTAGAATATGTTTTGGTGAGAAGAACTAGATTACAGGCTGTGAAAGAGAAACAATGGTGATGTCTACTTCATAGGCTTGCTGAGAGGTGTGAAAGCAAGCATCCAAAGACAGATAGGACAGCTGTTCTCTGTCTGAGCTCTGCACTTCATCTTTCTAACCTCACCTTCTGTCTCTCTGATTAATAAACTTGCTTCGTAACCCCAATGGCCAACCCTCTATTCCTCCTTGGGCACAAGGCAACGTCTAGGGTAAGGTAGAGAGGGGTGGGAGAAGGTGGAAGAGTGGTTGGGAGCCCCTCCTGGGGACTCAGGTTTCTGGGAGGGGAGTTGTGTTTCTGTATTACCTTTTTCCTTGTATATTTCTGTATATATCTGTATATACTGTAAATATCTGCTTGTATATTGTGCTAAGCTGTAAATAGAAAAGCTTCATTCAATTTCCAAAGCCCACTGAGTCTAGCCTGGGTGATTTCTAAAGTGGGGGGGAGGGGGCAGGTAACACTTAAACCATCACAAGTACACATGGATTTGAGACCTTTCTTTTCCAGTGCCTGTGAGAGTATGTCAACCTCACATGACAGAAATAAAATTTGTGTTGTCAGAATTTTTTACAGACCCAACGAAATATGAGGTGAAGGGATAAAAAATGTTTTAAAGACTTCAAAATCATGCTGCTGCTCCGAACTAAATTGACATTGCAGACACACTCTGGGCAAGAATTCAGGAACAAACACAAGCTATGTATTCAACAAAATTTGAAACATGTCCATTAAATGCAATTGGAACTCATGCACAGACTACTGGACCATACATCTTCACAGTCACTTTAACGACTGTACACAGTCAGCTGAGGAACACAACAAATCCAAACTATCTACAAGCTAACCTAGAACTAGCGGGAAGAAAAGACCTAATTGTTAGTGCCAGCTCTATCCCTTCTTTTAACCTTCTATCCAAGAGCTGAAAAATAATGAGCTGATTCTTTATACATTATTGTTCCTCTAAGGGAAGCGCATTTTGTGATACAGTTCATTTTCATAAATTAAATACCTTTAATTCAAGAATCATGCTATGACTACTACAGACATGGTCTCTAACACAGAAATGCCACGTTAAAGTGTTCTGTAGCCAGGAAAAAAAAAAAAAGACAGCTGATTTTTAAACTGTTCTTCAGTGAATGATGTTGTTTAAACCCTTAAATGATAATTACTTCTAAGCAGATCAGATTCTTCCTGAACAGTCCTCTGTACCAATATAAAAACTCTTGTTAACAGCACTTCAAAAGTACGTATTCTTTCATTTGTGAGTTTGGATTTTCTTCAAAGGGAACCATCTTATTACCTTCCTTAAAGTTAAAACCTTCCAAAAGTCTCTCACAAAAGTATTTGATGAAGATCTAAAGACAGAGGAAAGTCTTTGATATGTAATGAAATAATTTTGAATCATCTTTACATACACAAGAGCAAGACAATGTATCTTTTTAAGGAAGTATAATCTACTTGGCACATAATATCAATACAGAGGCTCTTTTCCCAAACTGCTCCTGAGAAAAAGCATTTGAGACAAACTAGCATTATTCCATAAATACTATTAATTACTAAAATAAAAAGAATTCACCTCCACCTTTTGAAAAAAAAAAAAAAAAAGTTAAGGAATTTATGTGGGAAACTTTAATACGGCAATAAGAAAACCAAAACAAACGTCCTGGCTAATAATGGGAATAAAATATCAATAATGCCACTTGTGATCTGGGAATGACTTATAAAAAAAGTTATTTACATGGAGTTTTGTATCAAATTAATTTTTCATGTTTGTTTTCATTGACTAGCAGGCATCTGATAGACAACCTGAGGTAGGAATTTGAAGAACTGAGATGCAAATGAGAGGAGAAGTATTTTTTTCCTTGTTGAATATGGTCTGGTAAGGATGGTAGGACTGCATATTTAGTAACACACTATGGACTTTCTAACAGTCTGTGCAGAGCAGACATTTAGGCACCCATATTCCTCTAGTCTTATAGCAGGTATTGATACCTAAGGAATTGCCTTGTTACAAAAAGGTAAGAAAAATGTCTGTCATGAACATTTTCTACTCCCAGTTTCGTTGTTTATGTATACAGGTTTTTTACCTGTGTTTAAACTCACTTCTTGCTCTCTCCCTCAAAGTAACCCCCTATGGTTAGCCCAGTTACTGAGCTTGCTTTTTTTTTTCTTTTTTTCTGGTACAGTTTTATTCAGCAAAATATAGCATTTTCAAACTAATCTTGTTATTTAAAACTTCTGATTATTTTCACTGCTAGAATACTCTGAAATTTGCATGGCATTTATGCATAGGAAAAGTTTTGTTATTAGTCCATAGTTAAGAATAGCATTTTGTGTGCATCCAGAAGGTAGAAGTTCCTTACCAGCCTTTGCACTGCAATGAGTAGGGAATGAGTTCTACTATACCTGTCCATTTAGTTGCAGGGATACAACACCAAGACTCTTAATTCTTTACCATTGCCCAAGTAACTCTAAGGAAGAAAGAAAGGGTACTCTGCCTATTCAGAGTTTCCATCCACTACCAAAAAGTAGAGCAATGTAACTAAACCAAAATGTTCATTGTATTAGAAGACTTTATGGTCTTAGAAACCAGTATCATTTTGGCCCTAATTTATGTATTATGTTAGAAAGGGCTAGGTTTGTATTGAGACAATGTTTCAATTACAGGTATCTCCAGTTCATTTTCTATGGTTTCTTTCTTCTGGCTTCCTTCTTTGTTATGCTTTGTTTCAATTCTATACAGAAGAAAACTCAATGTATTAGTGATTTTATAGAGAATAAATTTTTTAACCAGTAGAAATCTCCAACTCAGTATCATGGGTAAGATGTAATTTCTACATTTTACTGGAGTTTAGTGTTATTACCATGCCACTAGAGACTCCTTCCCTTGATCTTTCTAGAATATTTCTCATTCTTCATTCTTAAGGTTTAGAATAATAAAGAAAAAAAACCCAAACAACAAAAAGCACACAAACAAAATTACAACAATAACAAAAAATCAATAATAGGGAGAATTATACAATACCATACAAGTTATGCATATAAAAAAAAATGTATTGCCTAGTGCTTTCCCCTCACCTCCTTCACTTTTCCACTAAAACCGTCAAGGCCCTCCCCATGTAGCTTCACAGACAACACAGAAGATGCAGTGCATGGAAGAAATAGAACCACAGGACAGAAATCAGATTTTGGAAAAAAGACACTTGTGATTCAGAAGTGGTCCAATGCCGTGTTGAACTTCAGCTACAGTACCCCAACCCCGTTGTGAAGGTCTTTTGACTATTTCAGATGTCCATTCCACAAAGAAATTCATGAATTGCAAATAAACTCTTACTTAGACATTAAACCTCCTGTTCACCAGAAGTCAGAGTTCTGGCAAACAAAGAACTTCTAGACAGCCAGGGGACATCTAGATTCCTGCTGCTTTTCACCTCATTATAGTCTCTGTGGGTTTATGCAGTTAGTTTAAATGTGTATAAAGGGTGGGCACAGGGCTGTTCATGTTAACCGACTTTTGCAATCCTTTCCCTTTTCGTGAAGCAAATTTTATCTGAAATAGTAGAAAATGGAGAGATAAGAGTTAAAGAAAGATAGTGGGAAAGAGGAGGAAAGGAAGAGGAGAAAGAAGGAAAGCCAGGTAAAGAAGCTCCTACAATATGGCAAACAATAATTATCACAATCTCTTGGAGAAAACTGGCGAAGGACAGAATTTCAAGACATGCAGCAGAGAAGCAGGAAGACACTAGGCAAAAAGAGTTACTGAATGAATACAGCAAGGAGAGATTGTTCAAAGGAGAGTAGCAGAGTACATCCTTTAACTGTACGTCACTGAAAGTTATAACTATCATCACAAAACAGAGACAGAGAGCAACAGCTTAAAGGGTAGGATATGTGGATGGGGAAAAAAAAAAAAGAAGCTCCAGGGAAAAAAGAAGCGTAGGAAAGTATGCAGGTTTGAGGCTCAGTGGAATATTTTACTGAGAGAAATCATGGAATAGAATCATAGAGTCAGAGAATCACAGAATCATAGAATCAACCAGGTTGGAAGAGACCTCCAAGATCATCCAGTCCAGCCTATCACCCAGCCCTATCCAGTCAACTAGACCATGGCACTAAGTGCCTCGTCCAAGCTTTTCCTGAACACCCCCAGGGACGGTGACTCCACCACCTCCCTGGGCAGCCCATTCCAATGGCAAATCACTCTCCTTGTGAAGAACTTCCTCCTAACATCCAGCCTGTGAGAAAGAAGAAAAAAAAACCAACAGTATCCTCTATCACCCATTCTTCTGCTGAGAAATGCAACTAGTCAAAATATACACAGGACACTCACTTCTCACACACTTCTCAGTTAGCTCTCACTTCTCTTCCATTTCTTCCTTCTGGCAGCGTGATCTCTATGCATAGCTACCTCTGCCTTAACTCTAATTTGACTTAACTCTTTTTTTCCTCTAATCCCCTTGTCATCTTTTTGACATCTCACCTCAGATCTCCAGATTTATCATGTGAGATATACGTGGGTTGATCTGGTTATTCCTGAAGGGAGGGAAAGAGGGAGAGGGAAGGGAGTTTGGGCCAGGAGCCTTCCTGAGGACTCTGATTTCTGGGAGGGGTACTGCGTTTTTGTATTACTTTTAACTTGTATATAACTGTATATATTTGTGTATATATATGCTTGTAAATTGTGAAAAGATGTAAATATAACTTCATTTTTTAACTTCCAGCTGGCTGAGTCTAGTCTGAGTGAATTTCTTAAGTGTGGGGAGGCAGGTAACACCCAAACTGTCACAGTAAGAAAATATATTCGGTATTAGAAGAGTATTTTTTTTTTAAATGCAGAAAAGATACTGAACAGAAAAAAACAGGGACTGAGAAAATAAGATGAGCAGTCAAACAAGCAGGAAGGAGTAAAATCAAACTCAAAGTGAGGTGAGTGAGAAATAGGCTCTTGGAAATTTCATAGTAGATCATTTATTCCAGTCATTTTCTGGTCAAGGACAAGCCTATATCCCCACAATACACTGCCTTGAAGACAGTCATCTGTAAACATAGAAGTAAAGGAGGAACCAAAATCACAGAATCATAGAATTTTCAAGATTGGAAGAGACTTCAAAGATCATCCAGTCCCAACACTCCTGCCATGGCAGGGACACCTCATATTAGACCAGGTTGCTCAGAGTCCTATCCAGCCTATCCAACTTTCAGAGATGAGGCTTTCACCACCTCCCTAGATGTACCTATAAAGGGCTAACCTTCCTGGGGGATGTACCCTATAAAGGGCTAACCCTCCTGGGGGAGTGGTCTTGACCTTGACCCCAGGTCCTCCTGACTCCTCCCTGGGGGTGGGTCTGACCATTAGACCGGGTGAGGTGGTTAGCCCACTCCCACTTCCTGTCTAGCCCCCTGCAAAAACAGAAGACTTCCTGGAAGCACAAAGATGACTTGTTCTTGGCTTGGTGGGTGTGTGACTCTTCCAGCCACCAAGGAAGAGATGCTGCATACTAATGGGCCTGTGAGAGGTCAGTGGATATACCCATGGATGCCATAGCACAGGTTATCCATGACTGTGACATCTGCACTGCTACAAAGCAAGCTAAGAACATGAAACCTTTGTGGTATGTGGGACAGTGGTCAAAGAACAAGTATGGGGAAGCCTGGCATTGATTACATCACTGCCTCGATCTCAAAATGGCAAACAGTATGTGTTAACCATGGTGGAGGCAAACACTGGGTGGCTGGAAACCTACCCAGTACCTCATGCCTCTGCCCGCAACACCATTCTGGGCCTGCAGAGACACATCTTGTGGAGATGAACTCTTAATACATGGACACATTTTCCGATCTTTGGATAAGAAGACTGCAGGAAGGTGGAAAAGGTCTAACCAAGGGGTGGAATATTATGGGTTAACCCTTCTGGGGAAGCGATCTTGACCCTGACCCCAGGTCATCCTGACTCTTCCCTGGGGGTGAGTCCGACCATTTTTCTCGGTGTGGTGGTTGGCCCACTCCCACTTCCTGTCCAGCCTCCTCTAAAAACAGAGGAACTTCCTGTTTTGCTCTCTCTCTCCCTGCCTCCCTGCTTGACAGCACCACTCTCCTGTTCCTTCTACTCTGTTTTACCACGTGGCCACCAGTGCATGTGGAAAACTCATTGCCATCAATCTGGTTATATATATATATATTGTATCTTGTTTTCCCTTCCCTATACCTTTCTTGTAACTCCCCTACCTCAAATACCTCTTATTTAGTGTTAACATTTTCTCTTTCAACTTCCAAATCAAAGTGAGAGTATTTTGGTGTGTTACACATTTTCCTTTCTATATCTAATTCTTTTTCTTTGGAAAAACAGAGAAGGGGGAAAGGCATCCTATAAATTGTTATTGGTTCTATTAACTGTATTTGAGTCTCTGGGAAATTTAAACGAGAACTAAGACAATCCCAGAATAGTGAAATAACACACAGAATTGGAAGTTAAATGGAAATAATATTCACAAAGGCAGATAAAAATGCAAAGAGTAATAAGAGGAAAAGTACATATATATATAACCTGGCAAAGGCCCAATCCACCTCAAGCCAGCACCAAGGCAGGATGCATTGTGCAGCAAGAGAATTATCTCTCCTGCCACCTAGGCCTACCTCCTACACAGCAAACCCAAACAAAGTTAGGAGTGCAGAGGAAGAAGCAAGGGAGATGAGAAAGAGGAGGATGCCCAGAAGGTTGGCCCTTTATATAGGGAAAATACAGGATAAGGAATGGGATAACAAATTAGGATATCTTATACCTTCCCCCTGTACTCTCTATTGTTTCAGATGAGTTTTCTTCTCTATGATTTTACAACTACTCTCAAATCTACCACATTGGGCAACATGTTTCAGTGTGCCACCACCCTCATAGTGAAGAACTTTTTCCTAACATCCAATCTGTATCTACCCACTTCTAGTTTTGCTCACTTTCCCCTAGTCCTATCACTACCCAACATCCTGAAAAGTCCTCCACCAGCTTTCTTGTAGGCCTCCTTAAGATACTGGAAGACTAAAATAAAATTTCCTTGGATCCTTTTCTTCTCCAGACTTCAAATTCTCCACAATGCTTGAGGAACCCTAGGGCAGCAGTCTTGCAGCTTTAAGAGTTATGTAGGTTTTATGCCAGATGACATTGCCAACAGTGAGTGCTGAGCTTTAAAGTATGGAGGTTACTGATGAGGGAAGCTACTTACCGATTGTGATGGTTTGGGTGTTCCCCACCCCCCACACTTTAGAAATCACCAAGACTAGACTCAGCTGGCTCTGGAAATTTGAATGAAGCTTATATTTACAGCTAGCACAATTTACAAGCAGATATTTACAGTATATACAGTTATAGACAGAAATATACAAGGTAAAAAGGTAATACAGACACAACTCCCCTCCCAGAAACCTGAGTCCCCAGGAGGGGCTCTCGACCACCCCTCACCTTCCCCCTACCCCTCTCAACCTTACCCCAGTCCCAAGGAAGAATGGATGTTTGGCCAAGAGGATTAAGAAGCAAGGTGAATCAGCAAAGCAAACGGAGGGTGAGGTTAGAAAGCAAGATGGAGTTCAGGCAGAAGCCCCAGCTCCGCAGCAGGCAAAGAGCCGAGAGCACAGCCCAGAGCGAAGTGCCCAAACAAAGTGCAGAGCAAAAGTGACTTTATTTTTGTTTTGCTTTTCCTTTCTACACATCTCAGAAAGGCTGTGAGGGAAGTAGACCTCACCATTGTTTTCATTTCACAGCCTATGATCTAGCTCTTCTCACCAAAACATTCTAGCTAGCTTCAAACTAGCACATCGATTTACACACTGGGCACCCTTTACACATTAGGCATACACAGGCCTTTCTTTTCAAGACATCAGAGACACTGGAACACCACTTTAAGATGCAATGAAAAAGGAAATTCATACATGGCTCTCTTGTTGTATTTACATGTTTCAGGCTGAGCATTCTTTCACCAACAGGTAGGGGTGGGCTGTAATCTAACCAAAGAGACAGGCTGGGTTTACTCCAAATCTGCAAGGTGTTCTCAAAGCAGGAAAATCCCTGCTTGTGTGACATGCAAAAGTCCTCATAACTAAAGTCCTCTGATACAAGCTGTCCTAGCAGGGCATGAATTCTGCTAGACTACTTTGGCCACTGCTTCTCCTCTTGTAGGGTTCAGGAGTTGAGTAGCATACAAAACAATGTGTATAGGAGGGTGGGGTTTTCCCCGGCAACCGTGCACCAAAATCAGGTGTATTGTACAGCCTCCTGTGTCTCTGTTGTCTTTCTGCCTTTGTCAAATCTTCTTCAGAGATTCTGATGGGACTCTGGAGTGTTAGGGCGATTCCTTTAATGAGCACGCAGGGCTTCTCCCCATTAGCAGCTCATTAACTGGGTTCCTGCTTGCAGAAAAAGCTATTCACAGTGGCCACAGGTGTTCGCAGCAGTAGCAGCTTACAGCAACTCAGTTTTCCTCTCCTTCCCTTTGCCTTGAAAGTTTTATATTTACTGTCAGGATCATAATCATGGTTTTGGAGGGGTCTTTACACAGGAAAAATACCCAGGAAATTAACACATCATGAGTATTTGTGCTAATTATTATTAAGGCTGACATAAGTTCTAAAACTTGATAGTTCTAGACTCACTCAGCAAGCATGTTTGGTCCTCCCTGTGACCATAGCTGGTACTGCATCTGGTGTAGCTAGAATTTTACTGTTTTTTGCATTCTTATTTTCCAAGTTCTGACTGTTTAGACTGTTTAATTCTGTGTTTATAGATATCCTTTGTGTAAATAATTGCTGTCAACGAAGAATACAAATGAATTCCATGCAATACAGTGAAACTTAAAATGTTAAGAAACAATACCTTCTATTCATACAGAAAAAAATAAATTAATCATTACTAATTTTATATTTATCATATCAGACTTGTGTAGCTCAGTTACAATCTCAGTTAATAGAAAAGCATATAATCTTTAACTTGAACTTATTGAGTTCTGAAACATTAAGGCCATTTCTTTCTGTGGCATTCAAAATTCTCCCTACCCTGTACTTTGTTACTGTATACCCACAGTGTCATCTAAAATGAGGCTAATCAATCAGTTTACAACTACTTTGTCCAGCATTTTAATTATCTCATCATCATTATTTTTTCCCTTGTCTGACCTTACATTTACTTTAGATTAGGACATAAAAAAACACTTATTTCCTCACCATCCTCTCCACACACATGATTTATTCTGTTTCAATCAATGTTGATTTTTTTTCCACTTTCCTGGGGAGGGAATTAATGAAAAGCAAGCTGTGATAACAAATATATGACTGACTACATAACTTTACAAATGTTACACTTCACATTGTTTCATTTCCACTCTTACATCATGTCCTTGATGGCTGTGATAGTTTTGGAGTTATCTGCCCCCTCACACTTAAGAAATCACCCAGACTAGACTCAGCCGTCTGAGAAGTTAAGGAATGAAGCTATACTTACAACTTAGCACATTTTACAAGCATATATAAACAAATATTAACAGCTATATACAAGTTAAAAGTAATAGAGAAACACCATACCCCTCCCAGAAACAATCAGATTGCCAGGAGCGCTCCCCGACCCAAATGTCCTCCCCTCTCTCTTTTTTCCTCCCTTCAGAAATAACCAGATCAAGCCATGTATATCTCACATGATTAATCTGGAGATCTGAGGTGAGATGTAAAAAAGATGATACGGAGATGTCAAAAAGATAATAAAGAGATGTCAAAAAGATGACAAAGAGATTAGAGGAAAAAGGGTTAGATCAGATTAGAGTTAAGGAAGAGGCAACCACACAGACCCACCAGAGACACAGACCCAGAAGCTGATAATTGAGAAGTGTGTGAGAAGTGAGTGTCTTAACTGTATTTTGACTAGTTGTGTTTCTCAGCAGAAGAATGGGTGATATAGGGTACTGTTTTGGGATTATGTTCTTTCCTCTCACAGCTAAGGCTTGAATTTCTCTCAGCAAAATATTCCTATTAGCCTCAAACCAGCACAGTGTCTCGGACATGAAAGCATCTGATGATTTGTGAGCCGTCCACCAGCACAGCCAACAGGCACAGACCTTTTGTGAACACTCTATTAAAATGCCTGGGAGTTATAAAACTCTGCTTTGAAGCAGACCAGCAGGAAATTGTTTGAGTAAGAGCATGGGCAATATTTCTTCATATTCCACNTTTCAAATCACCAGGTCTGTTTTTTTTTTCAGTTTTGTTTGAATGCTGATCTAATCAATAATTATGAAGCTATGGAAAAATATCAACATAACAGGGATTTTTCTCATGGCAGGGTGTACATTTAAGAGGCAAGGAAAATCATTTTCCTTAATAATGACAGAAATCAAGTGCAGTTAAATATTCTGTTTCTAAAAGTGATAATAAAGTAAAATTCTTGCTTCCATAGTGCTGATTTTTAAAAGGTCGTATTAAATGATGCTGCAACCTTTTTCCACAGCTTGGGAAAACATCTGTCTTACTCAGCTGGCACAAAATCATAAAGAACAGGTAAATTAGGTACTGTTTATCTTCTTTAATTCAGTTACTGTGTCATTATGTTAGATAATTGATAGATAAAATACTGTTTACACAACTTAAACAGTGGAGATGAACCCGAAGACAATACACAGCATGAACACTAGAGCAAAAATGGGACAATAATTCTTTCTGAATTTGCTACCTGGTTTTGAATACCTCCCCGGCGATATAGGACTGTTTATCCTCCTTCTCACCTATCCTATACAGCAATAGATATACGCAAAGATGAATACATTTTTAACTTAAAAATGAATCCTCTCCTCTTTATTTAAGTTTTGCCATGCATTCCTTGTTCTCAGGAAGCTGTAACCTAAAAACAACATCAAAGTAGTGAACAGATCAGAGCTTCACCTGAACATTTAGCTTATCTGCACCTTCAATAGCCTTCCTAAGGACTGAGCTGGGGGAAAGAATTAACTGTAGAGATCAAAACGACCAGGTATAACTTTGAAATCCTTTCATAGCCCAGTATTTTGTTTATAACCAAAGGCCTTGAGCTGAATGGTAAACCAGTTTCCGTGGTTATTTAAATTACACTTTTATCAACCATATCAGAATAACACACTTTGATATTTCCAAGTCTTGCTAGGTCATCTCTCTACCATTCCTGAATTCAAGTCTGTTTGGCAATCAACACTTCTTGTAAGGAACAAGCAGCATTTGTGTCTTGTAAGAGTGACAAAATTGCAAAAGAATTGAGTATGTGGAGTACTGAAGCAGAGAAGATTAACCACACTTGTAACCTGTGACAGAAAAAAAACAAGACACTTTACTAATGCTTCTTTTCCTTGCCTTTTGTTTCCCCATATGGCTTTGTACACTCTGTGCTATGGGATAGGGCACAGGTAATTTTGTTCTGTGAGCAGATACATCTGTAAATGGAACCATGAGACTGAAGTAACGAGTCCACCTCCCCTACATTGAAGTCTCACCAAAACAAGTAGAATTGCTTACATAGCAATCAGACATGTTTGAGGGATTGAGTTGTGCACTGCTGTGTGACAAATTTTACGGGAGCATAATTTTAATTCTGAAAAACAAACAAGCAATAAAAAAAAAAAACACACTACCCAAAAAAACCACAAATAAACAAAAAAACCCCACCCAACCCAAAAATAATTAAAAAAAA
>WAAF01008357.1:0-13752 GCA_013400475.1 Tricholaema leucomelas
TGTGCCACGGAAGGTCTAGGCTGGATGTTAGAAGGAACTTCTTGAAAGAGAGAGTGATTGGCATTGGAATGGGCTGCCCAGGGAGGTGGTGGAGTTGCCGTCCCTGGAGGTGTTGATGCAAAACCTGGATGAGGCACTTAGTGCCATGGTCTGGTTGACTGGCTAGGGCTGGGTGCTAGGTTGGACTGGTTGAGCTTGGAGGTCTCTTCCAACCTGGTTGATTCCGTGAATATACCCAAACCCTCTCCTACCTCAGTTAACACAGAAATGTTATTTACACTGTGGTGAGGACTGAAACAGGATAGCACTGATATTCCAATTATAGCTTTTTTTGGCTACCACACATAAAAGCTGGTCTTATGCACTAGCTAACAGACCTCTTGTTTTTTTTCTGAGTAATCTGTGCTTCCATACCCATCATATTCCTAAGTGCAAACCTCTAAAAAAAGTCCACAATGCAGTTAGAAAGAAAAAAAAAACAAGCCCCCAACATCTGGGATATGAAATTCTGTGGGCATGCATTTTTCATCGATGTAGCTGCTCTTCAGAAAATATATGCAGATCATGCTGTGCATTTCAAGTGGCATTTGGAGAAATCTAATCTTCCATTTACTGTAAAGGGTAATGGTTTTCACCATGTTTCCAAATAAAACAAACATTTAAAGTATAAATATGAAGACAACCATGCTCTGAAATATCTTGCCTTAGCAAGGAGTCTGCTCCCAATGAAATCAAATCTTCAGTTACCATTAAGGTTCTGATTGGGTTTGGTTGTGGCTTTTTGTTCTGTTCCCCCTTTCCCCCTGTGAACTGGAATACATATAATTTGATTATACCAAAACTTGTTCATATTAAAGTTGTACTGTGAAATGACTTCACCATAGTTAGACTCCACTGAATGTGATGAGCCAAGAACTTGTCACATTCTGAATAGAACATACATGGAATATGCCATCTATATATAATCACTAGGAGGATAATCTCTGTGCAGATTTTCTCTGGTAGATTTTGTTGCTACCAGAGCTGCATGACTGGGGAAAACTGCCATATATATTGAATACAGGGTCACAGGCTCACAGGATGTGAGGGGTTGGAAGAGACCCGAGGAGATCATTGAGTCCAACCCCCTTGCCAGAGCAGGACAATACTATCTAACACAGGTCACACAGGAACACATCCAGACAGGCCTTGAAAGTCTCCAGAGAAGGAGACGCCACAACCTCTCTGGGAAGTCTATTCCAGTGCTCTGTGGCCCTTACAGTAAAGAAGTTGCCCCTTGTGTTGAGGCAAAACCTCTTTGGTGCAACTTACACCCATTGCTCCTTGTCCTATCCCACTGCTCCTTGTCCTGTCCCAGGGAGCAAGTAAGCAGAGCCTGTCCCCCCCTTCCTGGGCAGCCTTCAGATACTTACAACCATTTATCAAATCCTCTCTAAGTCTTCCCTTCTCCAGAAGACACACAAAACAGACAAAAGCTCCTCCTGTCCTGCCAACAGAAATAAGAAAGCACGTAACCAAAATTTCTTACCCTGATATTATTTCTTCAGGTGGAATAATCTCTGTAGAAGTGAACTGAGGAGGCAGCCTAGTATCCACAATAAACAGCTGCACGGTTGGATTTGTAGCTCCTGCCTAAAAATAAAATTGGTCATTGTACTTTTGAAGAGAGAAAATTCTTTGTGAAAGAAGTGTTTGAAATGACAGATGAAGAAATTACTATAGTCAGGTAGAATTAGCCTACTTCAAACATCTGAAAAGCAAATTTCCTAAATGAAGTTCTTAAGATCAATAAATACATTTTACTTTGGTTTGGGTCTGGGTTTTTTGTTGTTTTTGTTTTGTTTGTTCAAATATGAAAGGAGGAGTTTGAATATGAAAGGAGTTTGGAGGTGTTCAAGGAAAGCTTGGATGAGGCATTTAGTGCCATGGTTTAGATGACTGGATAGGGCTGGGTGCTAGGTTGGACTGGATGATCTTGGAGGTCTCTCAATCCTGGTTGATTCTATGAAAGTCTTAGCTATGTGTTTCTAAGTAAGAAACCTGCTACATTTGCAATCAAAACATAGGGCTTGCTGTATTTGACCATATCTTGTCTCACATGCAACAACAGATGGTACCCAAAAATCTATCCAGTCTATTGCTAACAGGACAGAAAAGTGCTTCTTCATGGGAACCTTAGAATAAGTGACCATGTAATAGCTGCCTATATCACAATGAAAGTTGTGACTGCAGTACATAAAGCTCAGTATTTTAATGTAGTGCTACTGATGGCAACATAACTGTGCCAGTAAAGACTTCTCCAGAAGACACCTAGCCAAGTCCTCTTTGCAACTGCTAGGCAGCTGTAGCTGACCCACATCTAAAAGTCAGTAATATCCCATACAAAATGGGTTTCTAATAGAAGGTGTAATATGAATTGTCAGTTTATTGCACACCTATGTTTCTTCACCACAGACACACTCAGGGCAGAGCCATCAGTGACCCCTCTTGGGAAGGCTTCCAAAAGGACAAGCAAAGATCTTGTACTCCTGAAGCTCTGGGAAGCACAGGGAATGACCACAAGTGCTGCAGAGAAAGATGAACTTGGCATGAAGAGGATCAGAGGGTGACTTTTACCCCAGATAAACAACTGTATCAGTTGAGCAATCAGTTGGCTGTACCAGCTGTTCTGCTCCAGTTAAAGGACTGAAAATATCTTCCTGAGCTGAACAGAGCAAGGTGGGGGGAAACGCAGGTGCCTCAGCTCAACATAGAATCTAAAAACCAAATGATGAACAAATGACTTAAAGTGATTAGCTTGAGATGCTTTTATGTATTGCCTCCCAGCAATGGGGATGGCCCAGCCCTGCACTAGTAGAGCATGTTATGGAGACTAGCAATGAGGGCTACATTTGCACTGAGGTTTAACAATGTATATAGTGCAACAGTTGTACTCCAAGCCTAATTTGTACTTGCGTTGAGTTTTCATGCATTGCTGCATCACTCTGCTAAACCAAAGTCCTGTGAAATGTCAACTAACCTCACACAGGTAAAACTTGCATTATACATGAAACTTTCCAACTGTGGAGTATCTGAATGAGTCTTTTTGGAGGACATCAGACTCTGAGTCACATTATTTAGTCCAGTGCCAACTGTGTCACGAGCAGTGGGCACGAAGTCACGCAGAGAGAAAAAAGAAGCAGCTGCATGCAGCAAAGGCTTCATTGTGACAGCTAAAACTCAGCTAGCTTTAGATGAGGGCAAGATCAGGAGATTCCTCCCCTTCACCCCACTACAGGCAACATCAGACAACTAAAAATGCTGCACTAGTTGAAGAGATTCCATTATGAATACCAAGCACAACGCTAACACAATGTACGTTTGTATCAACTTCAACTTCCCAAGCCTTTTTATATCTAAACACCTACTTCCCACCTCAACATTTTCTGGTGAAAGAATAATAGCTTAAATGTTTTATTTTTTTTTTCTTTCATTCTCCTGGAAAAAAAAAACAACTTTAACATTGCCAGATGCTGTTGACTTCAGAAAGAGTAATCACAGCAAGCTGTTGAGGAGAGACAGACAATATTTTCATTAGCAGAAACCGATTAAATGAGACTACTCTCTTAATGAAACTGCAGAACAACCATGTTTAATAAATAACACAGACCTTGGGATATGGGATTCTAACGATCTTTGGATACTGCAAGGTGTCCTCAGAATAAAAGGAATACTCTATAAGAGGAACTTCTGTATCATTAAATACTGCATATGCCACAAAACTGCCATTTGGAGACCACCACAGAGCAGAATGGCTGCTAAACATTTCCTCTGAAAGAGAAGCAAATGCATTAAGTTACAATTGGTTAGTTGGCTCCTCTGTCCTAGGTACTTCTCTTTAGTTTTTAATAATTCTCTTTTTTCAGTTGAAGTTCAGAGGCAAAAGTGCTGATTGTTTGTTGGAGTTCTGAAATGAGATCAATGATTATAATTTACCATATCAGTATCAGTAACTCAATTCAAGACAGACACTGAGATACTGGAATGTGTCCAGAGAGGGGTGACAAAGCTGGTGAGGGGCCTGGAGCACAGCCCTGTGAGGAGAGGTTGAGGGAGCTGGGGGTGTGCAGCCTGGAGAAGAGGAGGCTCAGGGGTGACCTCATTGCCATCTACAACTACCTGAAGGGAGGCTGTAGCCAGGTGGGGTTGGTCTCTTCTCCCAGGCAAGCAGCAACAGAAGGGGACACAGTCTCAAGTTGTGCCGGGGGAGGTCTAGGCTGGATGTTAGGAGGAAGTTGTTGGCAGAGAGAGTGATTGGCATTGGAATGGGCTGCCCAGGGAGGTGGTGGAGTCGCCATCCCTGGAGGTGTTGAAGCAAAGCCTGGATGAGGCACTTAGTGCCATGGTCTAGTTGACTGGACAGGGCTGGGTGCTAGGTTGGACTGGATGATCTTGGAGGTCTCTTCCAACCTGGTTATGGTATGATATGAAGCTAATTCACACAAGATGATGCATTGCAAATTAGGCGAACTCATTTTTGTTCTTAAATCTTCACATTAGCCAGGTATTAAGCTCAGGCAAGGATGCATGCTTCTGTTAAAACACAGACTTTGCCTGCTTTTAATTGCAAGAAATTAAATTAACAGTGATACAAAAATAATTACAGCTTTGTAAAAAAGGGGGTTTGACATCATAATGCAAAATAAATGATGCTTGACAGTTACCTTCATAAACCCAATCTGGTATTCCATTGAAAATTTTATTCTCTTCTCCAGTTCTAGTGATCTGCACAGGTTCTGCTGTTGGTGAATCTTTTATATAAACATTGTTATTCCAAACATATGCCTGCAAAACACCATTGTGATTGCAATTATTGTTAGAGTAAATCCTAGTTCCGTTGCCTCATCTACTGGGAAATTTACTTTTCTATCAAATGAGAAGATCTGTCTTTGAAAGCTGCATTTCACCAAGCATCATTGACACTCAAACAACTTGATTTACTAAGTTCAGGCAAAAGACCAAACAACTATGATAGATTACATGATTATCAAGTTTGGAAAGTCTTGCTATTCATTTTCTGTTGAGATACAAGCTTATTTTCCTTCATTAGGAGTTGTTTTTCACTAATTTGTCTTTCAAAGAAAACTGCCAGCATTGTGGTAAAACACTGATGGGGATCTCAGCAACGGTCACAGGTCTGCAAAGACAATGCATTTTCTCAGTAATGCTCAGAACTCCTCTAGGTTTTGGCACCTGCCTGTCTCTTTGATCACAAGATCACAGGATATTAGGGGTTAGAAGGGACCTAAGGAGGTCATCAAATTCAACCCCCCTGCCAGAGCAGGAGCATACAGTCTAGCACAGATCACAGAGGAACACATCCAGACAGGCCCTGGAAGTCTCCAGAAGCAGACTACACAACCTGAAAACAATTTCATGGCAGCATCTTGTGCCCGGTGAACAATTTTATTCCAGGGCTCTGCTCTGAGATGCAGAGAGCTGTTTTCGCGCTCCTTTGCCTCTGTTGTTGGGCTGTACAAGCCTTACATGAAATGCAAAAAAGAATAAATAAACACCACATTCTCCAGTGACAGCTCTTTAATCAGATCCAACACTCATCATGGGAATGCACCAGCCTTGCAAGCAGTGGCTTGGGATTGGAGAGGAGGAAGAAAAGGACAGCGGGGAAGAGTTCACGACAGAATTTGATCCTCTGATCCAAATTACCTGCATCCATTAAACAAAACTTCCATTGCTTATGGTGTAATCACGAGATAAAAATCGGAGTGATGAGCAAGTTGACAATTCTAATCCTGTCATCTTTGAATGGGATGAGCTACTGTCTGCATCTATAAAAACTATCAAGTTCCTGAGCATTCGTTCATTTCACAACTACTGGGGCCACTACTGCTTCCAGGAATGCATTTTCACTGAAGAACAAAACAAAACAAGGAGAGAGATTTTGGAGTCTTTCCAGTAGCAGTAGTCAAGTTGTAAGCTATTTGAGATAGTTTATCTACAAGTGGGAAAGTCCCCAAAACTCAAGTGTACAGATCATGTGAGCTTCCATATCTCATGTACTGCGTTAAGTTTGGCTTATATTTACTAACCAGTTTGTGACCAACAGGTGACCAGGATATATATTGTGTATCGTTATGTAGTAGTTTGGCATCTAAGACAGAACTGGAAAAAAAAACACAAACAAAATGCAGCTAAGAGAAATCAGTGAAATGTTATTTCATTGCAAAATAATGTAAAAAAACTACACTTTGTAGTCACAAAAATTACTGACCTGCTATTGAAATCATAGATGTAATATGAAGCTGTATAGGAATGCCTCCACAACTGTAAAAGAAGTATTTTAGGGTGAAGAAAATTAATTTCACCAGGATTCACTTCTCATAGTTTGAACTACCTCTGAAACCCTCCTCAAATTTTTGGTCAGGACAGACATTAACACAACAAACATACATGGGTAGCAAATCTCTGCAAGGCTGAAGAAAAGACTGAAGAATTACCATCACTCTGCGCTCATCACTTAAATACTATGCCAAAGACCCCTGACTAGGTACAGAGACACAGAGGTCAGAGATGCTGCAGAAACCTCTGAAACCCTCCTGAAATTTTTGGTCAGGACAGACATTAACACAACAAACATACATGGGTAGCAAATCTCTGCAAGGCTGAAGAAAAGACTGAAGAATTACCATCACTCTGCGCTCATCACTTAAATACTATGCCAAAGACCCCTGACTAGGTACAGAGATGCTGCAGATTCTCTGAAATCCTTGTAGCTACATGGCAGACTACCATAGCTATGCAGAGTTAATCCTCCTCCTTCTGCCTTACTGGCACACTTGCTGTTTTCTGTCTCATTTCCCATGCTGTATTATTTAACTTGGCATCCTACTGTTTAGCAGTCCTCAGAAATCCCTGCAGTATTTCTGTAGCAGCTCCTCTACTTTCAGCGTGACCTATTCCCATTCATATTATCACAGAAATAAACCCTTTCTCTCAGAAACCTCCCTCTTGAAGTTTGCATCACACTGTGGGCACTTAGAGAGGGAAAGTTGATAATGATGACAACATAGTCACATTTTAATGTGACCACTATGTGAGGCCAAAAAGGTTTGATTCAGCCCACGGTGTTGACATGTTATAATAATGTTACTTTCTATGATGGCTTGCATGAAGATATAAAACAATAACTTAGTACTACACAACCAGATGGCTATTACATAAGAAGTGTCTACATCCCCATGAATCATTTTGATAGCCTGTTTTCTTGCAGTAAAGATTAATAATAACATAGTTTTCTATCACACTATTATATAAAGGTTTGGAAAGAAAATTCACTCCTGCAACAAACAGAATTACTATAGAGTAATAAATTGTACGTAGAGGGTGGCTGGAAAAATATAAGGAATTCTGTGGCTACTAATGATGCAATGGAAAGTCAAATAATACTGAACAAGTTAAAGAGCTAAAGGGTAAGTAGCTTAGTAGCACCTAGAACTGAAAAAACCCGGCAGCTAGGTGCATGGCTGACGAGAGTGTGACAGAGTGACATTGTGCTCTGGTATTTGTACACTGCACAAGCTGACATCCAGCTTTTAACAAACAAAACAGACAGCTCTCTAGGAAAAGGGAAAAAATAACAAGCCAACAACAAAGTTACTGGCTTTTTTCATGCACACACTCTAGGGCAAATTACTGCATTCATTATATTTCTGTAACTCCCCAGCTGGCACACAGAGCCAGGTTTTCATGCCACCTGGCATAAACGTAGGTTGACCTCTTCTGGATGGTTTAGCATGAAGCCAGGATAAGGCATTCTGCTGGAAGTTTTCCTACTGACAGTAGGGAACTAGGACATCCAAGTCCACTCCAAGTGCAAGAGGATATTCTTTTCTTGTAAACACATGCTGCTTTTCATTTACTTGTTTTTATGTCCTTATGTCCTAACACCACAACACAACAATCACATACATACATGCTATATATGTGCAAGTGTATGTATATAAGCATACCAACTGATCACTTCTCCTTACCCACAAAACTCTTTGGGCAGTCATGCCTACCTATTCTTCTAGCTTGTCTTCTTAGAGGAACTATCCTCCTTCTCCTTGTAATATTTCTCTGTCTACTTTCTATCCAGCTTTTCTCAGGTGGTCATATTTCTTCTGCCAAGCCTGCAGACATAATCAATCACTGCTCTCCTCCTGACTGTTCAACTTCACTGCTCCCCTGCAGACATCCATCTCATTCATCCATCCTCCTGCATTTCCCTCCTATTATCTCAGTTTCAGCTGTTCACAGACCTTTATTTCCCAGTTTCATCCTCAAAGAAGTAAAAACTGCACTTGTACCTTTACATAGTTGTACTGCAGAAGTGCAAATTTTTGGTCAGGAGACAATATAGCTGTGGTTGCTTTGTATTTATCCTGTGAACAAAGAGCACAAAGGAACACAATAAGCAGTGATGCCAAGAAACACACTGAATAAAAATACTAAATTCAATACCTTTCCCAAAGTCTGCATATATACAATTCAACATACTAATATTGTCTTTGCAATGACTACTGAGGATGTTCCACTGTTAGCACTGACACGTAGGATGTCCCCATCAGCTGTTTTGTGAAGATACTGATTTCCTAGAAGAAGAAGAGAGTTGTTAATAGTTAATAAGTAAAATGCTCAACAGTTACTATTTTTTTCTCCCTCATGTTTTTAAGTAGGAAATGGAATTTAGAAATCTGATCAATGTTCTGTTTCCCACTTCTGTAATGAAAGGATGTCCCTGGAAGTGTTCAAAAAAAGACTAGATAAGGCACTTAGTGCCATGGTCTGGTTGATTGGACAGGGCTAATAGGTTGGACTGGATGATCTTGGAGGTTTTTTCCAACCTGGTTGATTCTGTGATTCTATAAGAATGTTCCTATATGGAACTCTGTAAGACTGTTGTATATGGATTTGTTACCAATTGTTTCCAGTCTCCTACACACTGCTGTACTGGAGCACTACAAGTTACCAGGTCTCTGCATATTTACACCAACACCATCAGTCAGGTCTCACCTTATCGGTATCCACTGAATTAGGGTGAACACTTTGCATTTTGCACTGTAGTCATGTCTGAGATCTCCAAACATGCCCAGAACATAAGCAGTGACACATGGACTCACAGACACCCATAGGACTGGCACTTGATCTGTACAAAACTACACAGTGTAGTCTTGGGGCTCACAGCCTCCACCTTCTGGCTTATCTTTCCTTTGGGGCACTAGGCATACTCAAAAGGAAAAGTGTCCTGTATTCTTCTGTTCCCTGATAGTCTGATGCACAGGAACCTGACACATTTCAGAGGATAAATATGCTTCTACAAAAAAGCATAGAAGTATGTATGCTGTTTCAGAATATAGCTTGCTACAAACGTGGACAACAGAGGAAGATAAAAAAGACACTGTCAATTCCTTGAGCTGTGCCTTTTTCTATAATGGCATGATTTACAAAATAAGTCTCTTTTTTTCTTGCTCAGGATACAGTCATTACCTCAGAATGATGGTATGTGTTTACTCAAGGTAGCACATTTTCTCAATGGTCATGACCTATGTGGAAATCAATTACCTGAAATCCACTGCAAATTGTACGTTACGTAGTTATAGTCATTGTTCAAGTAATTCTGCAGAGTGTATGTGCTTCGTGAATCAGTTTCAGATGTACTCTCTGAAAGAAAGAAATACAGGAGAGATGGTGATGTTGTTGCCACTTGTTCCACTCCAGCCTCTTAAACTGACCAGTAGAGTAAGTGAGGTTTTGTTGCTGGTTGCTGATGTGTTTTAGCTAAGCAGCTCTGAAGTACTAGCAGTGAAAAGGCACTAAAGCTTTGTTGCTGGTTACTGAGGAGTTTTAGCTAACCAGCTCTAAAGCACTAGCAGTGAAAAGGCACTAAAGCTTTGCTGCTGGCTACAGATGTGTTTTCACCAACCAGCTCTAAAGTACCAGCAGTGAAAAGGCACTAAAGCTTTGCTGCTGGCTACAGATGTGTTTTCACCAACCAGCTCTAAAGTACTAGCAGTGGAAAGGCGCTAAAGCTTTGTTGCTGGTTACTGAGGAGTTTTAGCTAACCAGCTCTAAAGTACCAGCAGTGAAAAGGCACTAAAGCTTTGCCGCTGGCTACAGATGTGTTTTCACCAACCAGCTCTAAAGTACTAGCAGTGGAAAGGCGCTAAAGCTTTGTTGCTGGTTACTGAGGAGTTTTAGCTAACCAGCTCTAAAGTACCAGCAGTGAAAAGGCACTAAAGCTTTGCTGCTGGCTACAGATGTGTTTTCACCAACCAGCTCTAAAGTACCAGCAGTGAAAAGGCTCTAAAGCTTTGTTGCTGGTTACTGATCTGTTTTAGCTAACCAGCTCTAAATTACTAGTGATGACAAGGCACTAAAACAAAGTTTTATTGCAAAAGAAAGCCAGTAAGCATAAAGGACAAGGGGTGAGATCACTCAATAAACTTATGTAAAAATTACAGAAACCTTTTCTCTGCTACTAATTTTCTTTAAGATAGAGAAGCATTCTTCTATTTTGAACATATGAAAATATCTTTTTGATAGTGACAAAAACAAATAGAGGACCCCTGGCCTTCCTATCTCAGGAAAAACATACTCTTCAAAAATTGAAAAGATTTATCTTACTGCATTTTCCTCCTATGTTCATTCTGGGAATGCCAGTGCAAGGCCCTGATAGCTAGTATTTGCATCAGGCATCAGTTGTGTCAGGAACAGTGTGGCCAGCAGGACAAGGGAGGTTATTCTGCCCCTGTACTCAGCACTGGTCAGGCCACACCTTGAGTACTATGTCCAGTTCTGGGCTCCTCAATTCAAGAGGTGCTTGAGGCTGAGATACTGAAATGTGTCCAGAGAAGGGTGACGAAGCTGGTGAGGGTTCTGGAGCACAGTCCTGTGAGGAGAGGTTGAGGGAGCTGGGGGTGTGCAGCCTGCAGAAGAGAAGGCTCAGGGCAGACCTCATTGCTCTCTACAGCTACATGAAGGGAGGCTGTAGCCAGGTGGGGGTTGGTCTCTTCTCCCAGGCAAGCAGCAACAGAACAAGGGGACACAGTCTCAAGTTGTGCCGGGGGAGGTCTAGACTGGATGTTAGGAGGAAGGTCTTGCCAGAGAGAGGGATTGGCATTGAAATGGGCTGCCCAGGGAGGTGGTGGAGTCACTGTTCCTGAAAACGTTCATGAAAAGGCTGGATGAGGCACTTAATGCCATGGTCTAGTTGTTTGAACTGGGCTGTATGATAGATCATCCAGTCCAGCCTTGGAGGTCTCTTCGAACCTAGCTGATTCTATGATTCTACACGTTGTGGGGTGGACCACACAAAGCAGAGACATACACTCCTGTTTCAAAGTGGTAGACTGGCAACATCTTCCAGATGAACGAAATGTGACATCCACGTGATTAGATGTACAGACCTTGAAAGATAACCTGAAACTAAAGTAAGTGCTGCCCTTGATCACATACTCCGTAACAGGGATGCTCCTGCTGATGAATCCTTCAGCTCTGAATCATCTGCTTATCATTAAGCCAAAATGTCAGAAAGGTCTCACATTAAAAAAAAAACAACAATAAAACAAAACCAACTGAGGAGCAATAAAATTTTCAGGGAAGGTCTAATTTTGAAAAAGAAAGTAATTAAATCACAAATGCTCACTGATAAGCTTCTGATGAAATAACTGGTTAAACATTTAACCCTCTCTTGATGTGTGTTTCACCAAGGTACCTTAATGTTTACCGCAGCATTACTGTTTTGAGTGCCAAATTAAAAGTCAAGTCACTGGATTACTGTGAAAAGACTAAGGGAAACTTTGACCCCAATTAAGCTAATGAGTTTAGTCACCAGCTCTAGCACACTGCAGTCGACTTCTAAGAAAAATACTTTTGGCTGCAGTGCACAACCTATCCTTTAGAAAGTCTGAAATGCAATAATAATTTCTAAACTCAGGTGTGCATTCCCCTCCCAGCTTCCTCCCTTACCCTTCTTTTTTAAACATCAATCTGAAAACTACCCTCATACAAACCTACACAGGCCAGAAGGCAAACAATTTTTACTTCCACTGGCTATATCATTCCTTTTTTGTTACTATCAGGATCACAGAAAGCATCCAGATGCAAAAGACCTCAAAGGTCATCCAGTCCAACCCTTGACTCAGCTTAGTGTCCTAAACCATGTTCTTAAGCACCAGGTCCACAGGCTGCTTAAACATCTCCAGGGATGGCAACTCCACCACTACCACTAGTGCAACTCCATCACTAGAACAAGGGGACACAGTCTCAAGTTGTGCCAGGGGAAGTATAGGCTGAATGTTAGGAGGAAGTTCTTGCCAGAGAGAGTGATTGGCACTGGAATGGGCTGCCCAGGGAGGTGGTGGAGTTGCTGTCCCTGGAGGTGTTCAAGCAAAGCCTGGATGAGGCATTTAGTCCCATGGTCTGGTTGACTGGATAGGGCTGGGTGCTAGGTTGGACTGGATGACCTTGGAGGTCTCTTCCAACCTGGTTGATTCTACGACTCTACCCTTGGCAGACCATTCCAATGGTGGACCTTTCCAACCAGGAGACCAATCTCCTGGTGGTCCTTTCCAACCATAGCGATTCATAGTGATTAGATGTTGTGCTGAGGGATTTTATTTAGTTAAGGACTTGTCAGTGTGAAACTAATGATTGGACTCGATGATCCTAAAGGTCTTTTCCAATCTAAGGAATTCTGTGATTCTGTCAGAACCCTCTCTGTGATGAAATGTTTCCTAGCATCCAGCCTGAACCTCTCCTGGCACAACTTGAAACCATTTCTGCTAGTCCTGTTGCTTGACACCAAAGAGAAGAGGCTGCCCCCTCTGTGTTACAAACTCCCTTCAGGTAGTAGTAGGGAGCAATGAGGTCTCCCCTCAGCTTCCTCCACTCCAGCCTGAACAATCCCCAGCTCCTCAGATGCTCCTTGTAGGCCATGTGCTCTAGTCCCTTCACCAGCCTCATTGCCCTTCTCTGGACACACTCCAGCAGCTCAATATTCTTCTTGTAGTGAGTGGCCCAGAACTGAGTACAAATACAAAGACCTACGATAAAAGGTAGAGAGGTGGTGACTGATCAACCAAAATAACCACCTGCCTCTATGAATTGTTAGGAGTCCCAGTCTTTTACATACACCCTCTTCATTATGCCAAGTATGAAGTCCTTGGGGGACACACACACACAGAGAAAGGCACCTCACAATGATTTTGGCAGGTTATCTTTCTGCAGATTAAACACATGTGACATCTAGAACACAAAAGAAAGGTATTACCAGCTATTACAGCTGCACCCTTATTTCCAGGCAATGAGCAGACTGCATATAGACAGCACAGACTGTAAGGCCTATTGCTGCAGTAAATCAAGAGCAAAGCCAACAATTTTAGCCTAAGATGCTGAAATCAAGAGCAAAGAGCAGAGCCAACAATTTCAGCCTAAGATGCTGAAATCAAGAGCAAAGCCAACAGTTTTAGCCTAAGATGCTCAAATCAAGAGCAAAGCCAACAATTTTAGCCTAAGATGCTCAAATCAAGAGCAAAGCCAACAATTTTAGCCTAAGATGCTGAAATCAAGAGCAAAGCCAACAATTTTAGCCTAAGATGCTGAAATCAAGAGCAAAGCCAACAATTTTAGCCTAAGATGCTGAAATCAAGAGCAAAGCCAACAATTTTAGCCTAAGATGCTGAAATCAAGAGCAAAGCCAACAATTTTAGC
>WAAF01008357.1:23376-134015 GCA_013400475.1 Tricholaema leucomelas
AATTGAGGAGCCCAGAACTGGACACAGCACTCAAGGTGTGGCCTGACCAGCGCTGAGTACAAAGGAAGAATAACCTCCCTTGTCCTGCTGGCCACACTTCCTGATACAGGCCAGGATGCCATTATCTCTCTTGGCCACCTGGGCACACTGTTGGCTCATGTTCAGCTCCTATCTACCACTACCCCCACATCCCTTTCTGCCTGGCTGCTCTCCAGCCACTCTGTCTCCAGCCTGTAGCACTGCAACCATTTGCTACAGTAGTCGCACCTCAAATATCCCCTCAAAGCATTACACTGCTTTCATCAACAGACTCCAAATACAAACCCAAAGTCTGCTTTGAGACTAAACTGTTTGATGCAAGTATCCCCAGGTGGTTATCAAATATAAGGTAGCAAAATAGAGAGTGGGTATATACAACAGGCAGCGTGTATAAACAAAAGCATAGAACTTTGTATACAATTCTCCCCTGAAGACTCTGAATGTAAATACTGAAGAGCTGCAACCAAAATTAGGGAACTCTTTTGGAAATCTAAGTCTGCAGTATTTGCCTGTGCTAAAGGCTGAATGGCTGTAAGAGAAAGAGTGGAAATTTCACTTGCCAGGCCTGCGGTCCAGTCAACAAACAAAATGTCACAACCTTGCACTGAAGTCTTATTTAGCAAACCAATTCTGTGCTGCAAAACTTCTAAGCTTATGAAATGAAAGAACATCAAGAAGCACAGGCCAAAAGCAAGAAATCTAAATGAAATTACCTCTGTATAACAATAATCATCATTCTCACTTCCTATGCAATGCTTGAACCACTGGGATGGAATAAAGACTTGATTACAGCTACAGTTTTATCAGGGCAGACTTTGGTTTCACACTAATCACAGCTCGTCACAGTAATACGAGCTACTCCTGCATCCCATCACCCCTCCACTTTGCCACTTAGCATTATGCACTCAGGCCAGCACCTGTACTCATCCAGAAGGCATTCTCAGCTGACTTGCATGCCCTGAGGTAATTCATACAAGTGATACAATCAAAGTATCAGCAATTGAGTGCTCTAACCTCTACAGGGGTAACTGTATGTGCACCACCTGTACACCCTCAGCTAACAGTAAACATTTCTTTACCACCCTTTAGCCAAGAAGTCAAAACCACCCTGCAGTTCCTGACCTATAATGGTCAAAGTTGTTACTTAGATGCCACTGCTGGTCTGACTTGCAAAGAGACAGGAATTAAGTTTTTGGGCCCCTCAAATCAAGAGAAATGTTCAGGTACTGGAACATGTCCAAAGAAGGGCGACAAAGCTGGTGAGGGGCCTGAAGCACAGCCCTGTGAGGAGAGGCTGAGGGAGCTGGGGGTGTGCAGCCTGCAGAAGAGGAGGCTCAGGGCAGACCTCATTGCTGTCTACAGCTACCTGAAGGGAGGTGGTAGCCAGGTAAGGGTTGGGCTCTTCTGCCAGGCAACCAGCAACAGAAGAAGGGGNTCAATCCTTCTTTTATCCAAAGGGACCCACTGAACTACCTGGGTGTGCTAGGTAATTTTCCACACATTAACTTCAGACAACCAGTAAAGAGACTGACACACTGCCCTACTCTTTTACAACCAAAATAACACAAGCCAAGGCTGACAGCATAGTGATATTCTGTATGACATCCAACAGAAGTGTTTCTATTTACTATAGAACTCAATGATGGATTCTGAATTGCAGCCACTTCTACAGCAAAAGGATTTCTACACTACAGCTTATGAAAGAAGAACATCCATTTGATTTTCAGTAAGACAGAGCATTGGCATTAAGGCAGACAAGCACCAATTCTCCATCAGAGTTCAGGCTTGCATACTGAATTCTTCTAACAGGTGTTATGCCTGCACACATGCATCTGATAAGTTAACGAGACCCTTTCTCTTGCTCTTCCCAACTTCTGAAACTACAAGTATTTTCTGTCACATCAAAAATTTGGGTGTTTTTTTCTGAGACAAGTAGCAAAAAGCTGCCCAGAAATAAGAGAAGAGTCAGCATCCACTGATGCTGTAATTTACGCACCTGGACTTTGAAAATCTCCCCGCCAGAACTTTCTCTGCACGCACCCAATCGCCACGTTGATTTATGAGCACACTGGCAAGATCCATACAAATACATCTTCACGTTTCTGAAGACGCACATCAGAAACAGAGGACAACCAAAGGTCTACTCTAAAAACGCTTTGTTTCCTTAGAGTAGCACTACTGAATTCTGCCTATCACAACTGCTCAGCTGTTAAACCCAAGAGCACAATAGAGACTAGCCTCCTGTCCTACTGGCTAGAAGCAATGCTTTGCTTGATGAAGACATAACCATACCGGCATCCAGACTTAACAAGGACAACCTGGAAAGTACAAACCCACAAGAGCCTCAAAATGTATTCCCTCTGCAGCTGTGCGGCGTGCACCGTTTCACTCAGTAACATTAACAAAAGTTGTGCAGACAACGAAAATGAGATGGGATATACTCTTACCTCCTCAAAACACCCTAGAAAATTAACTGGCATTTTACTGCTGGCTCTACAGCCTTCGGCTGCATCGGGAAAGGAGAACTTTGAAAACAAGAATGCTTCTCTTTTCTCCACTCCCACTCAGGGAGCCCTGTCCCCTCAAAGCACTAACTTTCAGCAAACTTCCCCCACCGCTGCAGTGAGCGTCGCGGCCACGGAGCCACTGTGCCCCCGAGCCCGGCAGAGACAGAGCTCCGGCGGCTGCAGGATGTCCGCCCCGCCGCCCTACCTCCCCTCATCGGCCCTACCTCCCCTCATCGGCCCCACCGTGGACTTACTGCCGGTGAGCAGAGCCAGGGGCACGGCGATGACCGTGGCGACGACGGCGACGCCCAGGATCCCCAGCAGCCACTTCAGAAAGGTCTGCAAGGAGAAGTCCGGTCAGGCCCCAGCGGCGGGCACGCAGAGCCCGCGGGCACGCAGAGGAGCCCGCGCACGCCGCCGCCCCCGCGCTCTCCCTCCCTCCGTCCCCAGCCCACCTGCATGGCGGAGCGGAGCAACGAGGCGGGCGCAGGCCGATGGTGCCGCTGCTGCTGCCGAGCTCGCCCTCTGCGCGCCGCGGGGCGGGCCGGGCCGGGGCGGCTGCTGCCGCTTGCAGGAAGCCAGCCGCGCTAGGCACCGGGCGGTCCGTGCGGGAGCGCAGCTTTCCTGCAAGCTCGGCAGCTTTGCCTGGTGGTTTTGAGCTGCGGTTTGTCCTTCAGTTCAAACGCCTGGAGCGCGGCGACACAACAGCACGTTTAAGAGGAGGGACCTTTGACACCGAAAAGATTTCTGTAGGAAGTCAGATAAGGGCTACAGTGAGGTCCCAGAAGTGAAGTGCCTTCAGACGCTAATGGCAAAGCTCCTAACGCTTTGATAGCAGCAGCACTTCTTGTAAGGTTTCTGCTCTTTGAACTCTGGCAATCGAGGCATGGAAAGACTGATAAAATTGCAGGAAGGGCTTACTGGCACTGCTGCTTGGCATTAAAGAGAGGATCATAGAATCAGCGCTGGAAGGGACCAGAAGCATCATTTAGTTCCAACCCCCCCTGCCATGGGCAGGGACACCCTACCCTAGATCAGGCTGGCCACAGCCTCATCCAGCCTGGCCTTAAACACCTCCAGGCATGGGGCCTCAACCACCTCCCTGGGCAACCCATTCCAGGCTCTCACCACTGTCATGCTGAGCAACTTCCTCCTCATGTCCAGCCTGAACCTACCCACCTCCAGCTTTGCTCCATTCCCCCTAATCCTGTCACTCCCTGATATCCTGAAAAGTCTTTCCCCAGCTTTTTCGTAGGCCCCCTTCAGAGACTGGAAGGCCACAAGGAGGTCACCTCAGAGACTGGATGAGGCACTTAGTGCCATAGTCATGGTTAGTTGATTGGACAGGGCTGGGTGCTGGGTTGGACTGGATGATCTTGGAGGTCTCTTCCAGCCTGGTTGGTTCTATGATTCTATTATATGTGCAGATACACAGAGGATTCCAGATACACAGATGGGTTCATGGAATATGGAATTGTAGAAAGAGCGCATTCACAATACAGTCAAAACATCTGGGCCAGTGGAACTGCTTTCATACAGCTTTAAGCTTAAAGTTATAAGTTTTGGTTTTCTAGTGAAGCAAAGAAGTCAGCATGAAGGGAATGAAGAAAATAATAATTAAGTTTATGCATCATAAACTGCACCTGTGATGTGTTTGCAATGTATTTCCAAGACAACGTTACCCTAATGCTTTTGTACACTTAAAAGTTACAGAGGGGCAGGTACAGAGGGCAGGTACAGAGGGGCATAACAGCCACCTTTAGAGCATGTTGGGGAGGGGAAATTAATTGATGCGAGATGATATTTTCCACAGTTAATATTGTTTGTTAATGTTGCTATTCAGAACTCTCACACACACACCCCCCCAACTAATTTTAATAATATTTTTGTTCTTACACACTCATGGAAACATTCTATGGACAATATCTAGATCTGGTAATAACCAGCAAAATATATAAACATTAATTGAACTGGAAGAGAAGGTTCCACGGTCAAATGCCGCTTGCGGTCAATATGCTGCTTGCCCAGTAGATGAGCTCAAGCTCTTTCTGCTCTACGGCAGAAGGCAATGGAGAATTACAAAGAGGCATTTAAGCATTCAGTCACAAATTATTATTACCCACTCACAGGGGCTAGCCACAGTCCAGAGACTGCCCAAATGTTTTCAGAGGACTCTGTCTTGTTGGATGTTGAGGCTGGAATCTTCTCGGCTTCTGGGGAAAGGACGCAGACAATCTCTGACCTTGTCTCCTGGCTTCTTCTGGATGATCTGTATATATGTCCAGAAGTTCTATGCAGGACCTTCAGGTGCAGAGGCAGATGTCGTGCAGTCTCAGCATGATGTCATGCTGGCCACACAGGCCCATAGCGTGCAGGCATCCAGGGTCTGCTCCTGGTAACTCATGGCAGTGGAGTTTACCAGGCAAGCAATAAGGCAGTGTGCAATAGCAGCAGGGCTGGGCACAGCAGAGAGAGCAGGCAAAGAGCAGGGAAGCAAAGCAGGGAAGCCAAAGCAGGTTGTTCACCTGCGTATCTCCTTTTATCAATGTGGGCCGAGATTAATTGCCCTTTGGACACAAGAATAGCCAATCAGGATGGCAGTTAGCCAAACCTTACCATATTAGGCAAAGCCACAGGCTTGCCTTTCCCGAATTTGGGAAAAGCACAGGCCTTGCACTAGGCAGGTACAAGCTAAGTGTGTGTACCTTACACCACAGGACCCTGGGCAGGCCAGACTCAGTGGCTACAGGTTCTTTTGTGTCCGTTTCCTGCACTTGCCTCTCTGGTAGAGCAGAAAAACATGCCTAGGCAAGGCAGGACATGTGTAAGCCTATTTTGGGCCTATCAGGCCTACCCCAACAGAGCATGCCAGTCAAGACCCCTCATGCACATCAGGGCATGTAATTTTAATAAGCTATAGACAATTTGGGTCTTTTACGGGAAGGAAGATTGATCTTGCTGAGACTGGATGAGGATGCAGACCCACACATAATGCTGAAGCACACTTACAGACTTGATTCCCTTAAGCAGTCCCACTTCTTTTTTATTTGCCAAGAGCAGACTGAAGCCGCCTCATAGAAGCAGCAGCACCACAAGCAGTGCAATCAGGGTAATAACTGACAGCTGATGCTTCATTGCCTGAAGACTTTGAAACCCAGCTATTGGGTGTGGCCAGCAGGGTGAGGGAGGTGATTTTCCTCCTCTACTCTGGTGGGATCCTACCTGGGGTACTGCATCCAGTTCTGGAGCTCCCATTACAAGAAGGATGTGGATGTGCTGGAGCATGTCTAGAGAAGGCCATGAGGATGCTCAGAGGGCTGCAGCAACTCTCTTATGAGGACAGACTGAGGGAGTTAGGGCTGTTCAGTCTGGAGAAGAAGAGGCTGTGAGGTGACCTTCTTGTGGCCTTCCAGGATCTGAAGGGGGTCTACAAAAACGCTGAGGAGGGACTTTATAGGCTATCAGGCAGTGACAGGACTGGGGGGAATGGAGCAAAGCTGGAGGTAGGGAGATTCAGACTGGCCATGAGGAGGAAGCTGTTCAGCATGAGAGTGGTGAAAGCCTGGGACGGGTTGCCCAGGGAGGTGGTTGAGGCCCCATGCCTGGAAGTGTTTAAAGGCAGGCTGGATGAGGCTATGGGCAGCCTGCCTCTGCCCATGGCAGGGAGGCTGGAACTAGGTGATGCTTGTGGTCCCTTCCAGCCCTGACTGATTCTATGATTCTATTGTTTATAAGGAATTTTCAGGCCATTCTGTTCCTAAATTTCATTACCAATGTACCAGTCACAATATACAAAGCCTCAAATTATCTGTGTGCCTAACTAGAGTACAAAATTAAAGCTTAAAGAGCAATTCTGTCTAAGCTGAAATGCAGCAGCTGTTCTGCCCTCTGTCAGCCTACAGATACAGGTGGCTATTGTCTAATAGAGACTTCTAATAAAGAAGTGACTGCTACTTCTTTCTCCCTGTGTTTGTACCATTCATTGACTTTGATCTGGCCTGTATAAGAAATACCTAGCTCATACCCCATTTTCAGTCCCATGTGGACTTGCTCTGTGTCCAGTTCTGGGCTCCTCAGTTCAAGAGAGATGTTGAGGTGCTGGAACATGTCCAGAGAAGGCCAGTGAAGCTGATAAGGGGCCTGGAACACAGCCCTGTGAGGAAAGGCTGAGGGAGCTGGGGGTGTGCAGCCTGGAGAAGAGGAGGCTCAGGGGTGACCTCATTGCCATCTACAACTACCTGAAAGGAGATTGTAGCCAGGTGAGGGTCAGTCTCTTCTGGCAGGCAGCCAGCAACAGAACAAAGGGACACAGTCTCAAGTTGTGCCAGGGGAGGTCTAGGCTGGATGTTAGGAGGAAGTTGTTGGCAGAGAGAGTGATTGGCATTGGAATGGGCTGCTCAGGGAGGTGGTGGAGTCGCTGTCCCTGGAGGTGTTCAAGCAAAGCCTGGATGAGGCACTTTGTGCCATGGTCTAGTTGACTGGATAGGGCTGGGTGCTAGGTTGGCCTGGATGATCTTGGAGGTCTCTTCCAACCTCGTTGATTCTATGAAAATGAAATGGACTGCAAAGAAGCAAAAGGGATATGCACATGAAAACTCCACAGAAAATACGCTTGAAAAAAATTTATTTAAGGCTACCATTTAATATCCTTAAAGCTTAGCCTTTTTATAACAAAGGTTTTGAGAGGGATATTGACTTCTCAGGCATTGTAACTGCCAGTTCCTTACAAATAACATAGAATTGACAATTGAATCTGTTGTGAGTAGAAGTCACCTTTTCTTAGAAAAATAATTTTATCATTAATGATAAATGGACTTTCTTCAGGTTGAATAAATGGAACTAATGAAGATATGGAACTTTCACAGTCTTGAAGCTGTTAAGATAACAGTAAATTTTCCATATATAAACCTTTGGCAACACTAAACTATAGTATAATTATTTCCTGGCATGCAAGGTGACATAGGTTTGGTACACCTAATGTAAATAACAGAATACAGCTCTCAGAATTCATAACTGGCAGTTGATGCAGTGAAGATCTTCGTTGCTCCCATTTTTATTCTGTATTTTTACTGATATTCTCCCAAAAGATCCCTGGGAAGAGAAAAAAAATCAGCAGCAATTAAGACATATTATAAATCTCCCAGGATTCATGAAGTATGTGTGGAACATATTTCTTCTGTTTAAGAGTTAGCAGATGTTAGCTCCACAGACCTTCCCTAATGACAGACTGAGAACCACTATTCCTAACGCAAAAGCTTTTTAATAGTTTCTAAGAGGTTATTTTCTTATGTTGTTTGTTTCAGTGCTGAACTACAAACACATTTAAACCAAACTACAAAAGAATAAGTTACATGTTCCTGAAAGGTCTAGTTTAATTATAGCTTCTAATTTTATATAGCTTCTAACGACATCTTTATTTATATAGCTTCTAACGACATTGTTATTGGTCATTTCAAATTGCCAAGATCAAAAGGTGCTTTGGTAGTCCAAAGACTGAAAGTAATTAATTTGTACAGAATGGACTTACAGCTTTTGAAAAACTCAGGCCACTCACATGTGTCTTGAATTGAGGTTTTATTAGTTTTTGAATGCTTTGTTAACATGAACGAAGAATTCTTAAAGATTTAATGTGTTGACAGAGCTGACATAGAAAGTGTTGCTTTGCCAACTGCATTTGCCTGTGGACAGGCAAACTAAAGCAGAGTTCTTTGATGGTTAGCTGTCAGGAGTTCAGCTTCCCTATACTCTATTCCCTAATGACAAGCCACAATTATGTCACAGTCTTTAAGGAATAATCAACTTGGTGTCATTTCACCAATAAATATTTCTGATTTTATAATGTCTGTGCAAAGGAGAGTTTTATTTTTCTGGTGGCATTCAGTGGCAAAACTCCCCACAAGTTAAAACAGGAAACTGTTACATAGGTTCACCACTGAGGCAAAACACAAATTGTACTTGCAGTGAATTTGTTGCCTTATCCTTGATCAGCACTGTCTATAAGAAAGTTTAGAAGCTGTCACATAGGTTCACCACTGATGCAAAACACAAATTGTACTTGCAGTGAATTTGTTGCCTTATCCTTGATCAGCACTGTCTATAAGAAAGTTTAGAAGCTGTCACATAGGTTCACCACTGATGCAAAACACAAATTGTACTTGCAGTGAATTTGTTGCCTTATCCTTGATCAGCACTGTCTATAAGAAAGTTTAGAAGCTGTCACATCGGTTCACCACTGATGCAAAACACAAACTGTACTTGCAGTGAATTTATTGCCTTATCCTTGTTCAGCACTGTCTATAAGAAAGTTTGTAACAGTTACAGATATGTCAATAGTTAAAGAGAAAGATTAGCAGCATTTTCTCAGTGTGTGACAAATCCCTTTAAAGCCCCAGTACATTAAGAATAACAGAATCAAAATTCAGGCACCTTTGGGTAACTTTTGTGTTAATCAGCCATTTTAGGAACTCTTTGGCAGCCATGTCATCAAGGACTTTGTTGATATCACTCGTGAAAGTTCCATCTGCATGTCTTCGTCCCATTTCTTCAGCCATAAGAGCTGTTTCTGGGAAACTTCAAAGGGAAGAAATTATCAAACAACTGGCAGATCAAAATGAACAGACTAAAAGGGCTCTATTACAGGATTCTAATACACTACACATTTCTGTGATTTTAAGGACTTGAGCTCAGCTTCGCATGTGTAGCAGAACATCTTTTGAGGCATTATTTTCATGACAGAATAAAGCATGGAAATCTCTCTTAAAAATGAGGACTACTCCTTCATCTGAGCCTGAATTTTTGAGAAATGCATACCTGCAAAAATGTTCCTCAATATCTATGTCTGCAATGTCTATGCCAAGTAGACTAGGCACAGTAAATTGACTAAGAATTGTTACTTAAGAAATATCACTACTAAAACATTATAGTCAAATGTTCATACTTTTCTCTGTTTTAATTGGACCAAAGTCCTACTAATACACTTACAAATCACATGGCATAACTCTTTAGATTTTAACAGCAGCAAGTTGGTTGGTTTTGATTTAGAGGCTAAAATAACTCAGTCGCAAGACCTGTATAAAATCTGTGTGCTTGTTTGCTCTACAACAACATTTTATGTTTGAAATCAGATCCTGACTTATGCTCTCTCTCTTTTTTTTTTTTTTTGACTGCTGGGAAACCATTAGGGCCAAAAGCCCAATTTAGAGAACTTTCCTCTCTTGTTTCATTCTCTGAAACATGGGAGGTTTTAACTGGATTCCTTTAAGGTGGGCTGATGCTGAAGCACACTGTGCTCTGGGAGCAGTGACAGGCAGGGTGGGTTTCTTCATACAATTATTTCAGGGAAGGCTGTACACAAATTTTACTGCACATAAGACTTAACTATTGGAAGTAGAAGGGTGGTCTAGTTGATTTATTTAACAATGGGTTGTTGTTTTTTTTCCCAGGAAATTGTCATCTTTAACCTATTTAGTCTTCCTCAACTACAACACACAATCTTATCTTACAGATCGTATTTTATTATTTATTATTCTTATATACTGCCAGAGACTTACATAGTACTTTACAGCTGGTAGAATGTATCATCAGAGGATGAAGTGAAATCCCTGCCCCAAAGAGCTTACAGTCTAAAGATGCCAAAATAGTGCAGACCAGTGTAAAGGTGGGAGGTGGGATGTGTATAGTGTGGCGCTGGAAATAGATGAGACAGAGGTTACCTGTAGGAGACTGAAGGTAATAACATTCAAAATGCGAGACTATCATGGACAGAGAGGTAGAGTCATGAGTGAGTGAAAAAGAGGGGTAAGAGTCATGAAATGAATAGGCCTGAGAACTGTGCAATGACTATATGGAGAGTGAGATATTAAAGGAATTGGAGACATAGGTGGGTCAAAACTGTGGAGTGCTGCATCGATGAACTGTAACAGAAGTAGAGGTGTCTTAAAAGGGAAGCTAGGTCATAGCTGGAGGAAATGATAGCTCTTTTGACTGAAGCAACTTGGGGAAGCTTTGTGGAGGATAGGAAGTGGGAAAGAAGTCTTTAGTTAGTGCTGGGAACAATCATCAGCGCGTGGAATCTTTTGTGCAGGGAGAAAGGTGATAGTTAGAGGATGGTCTAGTTTAGTTTTAGATGTGACCTTAAACATAGCTTGACCTTTTAGAGTGTAACAGCATACCTAACTGGTTTGATTTAATCCATATTGGAACTGAAGGTAAAGCAGTAATCTAACACCCACAGAATATCTTCTGTTACAAAAGAAAAATATGAAGTACAGCAGAAATGATCAAAAACACATCAAGGTTTTCACCAAACTTGATTTCTAACCCCAAAGGCAAGGCAAAATTGAATAATAGGAATGGATGGATTCTTACTCTCTTCTTCCTCGTCCATTCACTAACCAAGCAATGAACTCTTTGGCAGCTTGACCTTCCAAATAAGAGGTGATATCACTGGTATAGGTGCCTTCAGCGTGTCTCTCAAATTCAGCATGACGCTTGGAGATCTCATTGCTGAAACAAGAACAGTACTGTAGGAGCAGGTTGCATAAGGTTTTGGGTGTTTTAACCTTTACTGCTTTGCTTTTTCTCACTGACCAGACTAGCAGTTCTTACTAGGGTTTTTGGCTTTTTTTCTTCTAAAATGATTCTTGATATTTTTGTTTCTTTATACATTTCATTTCTGAAGGCATTGTCTGTGCCATGCAATAGAATTTAGTACAGAGATGCCTAAGCTGGTAGCTAGTTCTGAACAAATCAAATCAGGAAGGCAATTACAGCTGCATTGGAATGGTCTTCTGCTAGATTAATTAGCTCTGATCAGCAACCTGGATTGTATTATACAGCCTTTTTTTTTTTTTGGTTAGCTCTTATGTTAACCTAAAAACTTCTACTAAAGCCACACCTCCTGCCTTCACCTTCATTATTTCTTATTCAAACTGTTAATTCTTTTTGAGTTTACATTTTTAATTGTTTTGTGAACACCCCTTTAATCACCATGCTAAGTGGGAGTGATTTCAAGCCTGACCACTTCCAGCTTTATTAATAAAGACAATTGCCTTTTTCCCTTCCATACACTTCATTGTGCTTCTCTAATACAGTATGAAATTATCTCACACTGGCTTTTAGCAAGGCAAGTGGCCCCAAGAAGTTGACATATTATGGAATAATTGCCACAAATAAACCCCCTGGCATTTCTATTTCATAATTGGCTAATTTCCACCTACTTTTCAGGGCCTCTAGCTCCTTCTATTTTATTTTTTTATCTTCTTGGGATTTCACTACTCCTCCTAATTTAGTACCATCTGCACTTTTCATCAGCATGCTAACTGGAGTTGTTTGGAACATTTTTAAGGGAATGTTAATTTTTTTTCTTTTTTTGGGATACACTATTTCATTGAAAACCAAGCAGATTTGTTACTGATATTTGCAGTGTTTAGAATGGAAGGATCTTTGTCATCTGGATTATCCTCTTAGGTATTTCTGACAAAAAGAAGAATTAATATCGGTATTTCTTTATTTCTTTTCTCCCTCCTCTCCCAAAGAAAACCACTTACAGAGTTTTTATTTGTTTCAAATTTCTAATCCCCTTAACCCTTCCCCCCCAAAAAAACATTATGAAGAAGCAAAATTCAGGTCTTGTGTTCTCCTTTCTTGCAGTTTATGTAACACAGGGCTGAGCATTGTTTATCATGTTTTACCAGGTCATTACAGAGGTAAATGAGTGCCTGCCCATGCTGCTTTTCATCTTCTCACTAGTTTTGTTTTTCTCAGTATAATGTGGTGGGTTTTTTAAATACAGCCTTTATCTATACCAAGTTTTTATTTTTTTACCTTATTCTTTACACTCCTATTACTTGAAGTGTCCTTTCCTGAAATCTGTTGTCATCCTGTTGCATTCTTTGAAGCTACTGCATATAGCTAAGGAACACAGGAATAAATAACAGACAGCTATTTCCTCTTCCCTTGTAAAAAGCAGGTGCAAGATAATTTATTTTGGTAGACATTTCTTTGGTTATGTGTGCTAGTTTGAGCCTACCTGGGATATTTTGGTGTAAAGAATTAGGCTATAGGCTGTGAAAAGGAAACAATGGGGATGTCTGCTGCACTCATAGGCTTGCTGAGAGGGATAAGAACAAGAACACAAACATAGACAAAGGAGTTTGCTCTCTGGCATTTTGGGTTGCACTTCTCTCTCTAACCTAACTTGCTGCCTGACTAATCCATCTGCTTCCTAACCCCCCTGGCCGACCCTCCAAACTCACCTTGAACGTAAGGCAAAGTCTGGGGTGAGGTAGAGGGGTGGGGAGAAGGTGGAAGGGTGGTTGGGAGCCCCTCCTGGGGACTCTGGTTTCTGGGAGGGCTGCTGTGTTTCTGTATTACTTTTTAACTTGTCTATTTCTGTCTCTAGCTGTAGATAACTGTAAATACCTGCTTGTACATTGTGCTAAGCTGTAACTATAAAGCTTCATTCTTCAATTTCCAGATCGGCTGAGTTTAGTCTGGGTGATTAAGTGGGAAGGTCGGGGAGGGGGTGGGGGTGTCGGGTAACACCCAAACCGTCACAAGTTATGGTAACATTGTAGTAAATTGTTGCAATTAGAATACCTTGAGATCTGGTCCGAGTATTTGTCATTTTCTTTGTCCTCCTGTCCTTGCTGGCTGTAGTGGAATTCCACAATTATTAGAACATTATTATCAGGACATGCAGAGTATGCACAAGTTGGTAAGATTTTATTGGCTGTTATTTCAATAAGATGATAAATGACTATGGCTTAGAGGTTAATACTTAAAATAATTTCAGGCGTATGAATTTAAATTAATACATTACCTAGAAATGGTCATAGAATCATAGAATCAACCAGATTGAAAGAGACCTCCAAGAACATCCAGCCCAACCTAGCACCCACCCCTATCTAATCAATTAGACCATGGCACTAAGTGCCTCACCCAGGCTTTTCTTGAACACCACCAGGGACAGTAACTGCCACCTCCCTGGGCAGCCCATTCCAATGCCAATCAGTCTCTCTGGCAACAACTTCCTCCTAACATCCAGCCTAGACCTCTCCCAGCACAGCTTGAGACTGTGTCCCCTTCTTCTGTTGCTGGTTGCCTGGAGACAGTCCCCCACCTTGCTACAGCCTCCCTTCAGGTAGTTGTAGACAGCAATGAGGTCACCACTGAGCCTTCTTTTCTTATTTTACACTTTAAAGACTTCTACAGGGATTTAAAAGCGTTATTATCATAGACTTTCGGATTCTGTGGAGAGATCTTCTCTAGAACACAGGGCATAGTCTTGCATGCATTTACTCTTGCTCTCAGCTTGGCAGTGTGTGTTTAATAGAAGTATTTCTTAAAAAAAAACCTGTGCCAACTGATGTCTTCACAGCATATTTGTGATACTGGTAAAATATTTGATGGTCAGCAAAACTCAACCTTAGCTCTCTTTTCACAAATGAAGCTTAAAGGTTAAAGAGGATCCATAGATAAGAAAGTTTTACTAAAGCACAATGGCCCAGACCTTTGCATCAGTTTCACAGAATCATAGAAGCAGCCGGGTTGGAAGAGACCTCCAAGCTCATCCAGTCCAACCTCGCACCCAGCCCTATCCAGTCAACCAGACCATGGCACCAAGTGCCTCATCCAGGCTTTGCTTGAACACCTCTAGAGATAGCGACTCCACCACCTCCCTGGGCAGCCCATTCCAATGCCAATTACTCTCTCTGGCAAGAACTTCCTCCTAACATCCAGCCTAGACCTCCCCTGGTACAACTGCCTGGCACAAGAGACCAAGCCCACCTGGCTACAGCCTCCCTTCAGGTAGTTGTAGACAGCAATATGGTCTCCCCTGAGCCTCCTCTTCTGCAGGCTGCGCACTCCCAGCTTCCTCAGCCTCTCCAGGCCCCTCACCGGCTTTGTTGGCCTTCTCTGGACACGTTCCAGCACCTCAACATCTCCCTTGAATTGAGGAGCCCAGAACTGGACACAGTACTCAAGGTGTGGCCTGACCAGTGCTGAGCACAGGGGCAGAAGAACCTCCCTTGTCCTACTGGCCACACTGCTCCTAATCCAGGCCAGGATGCCATTAGCTCTCCTGCCCACCTGGGCACTGCTGCTTCATCTTCAGCTCCTCTCTCCCAGCACCCCCAGGTCCCTCTCTGCCTGGCTGCTCTCCAGCCACTCTGTCCCCAGCCTGTAGTGCTGCTTGGGGTTGTTGTGGCCAGTGTGTAGAACCCTGCACTTGGCCTTGTTCAGTCTCATCACATGGGCCTCTGCCCACCCATCCAGCCTGTCAAGGTCCCTCTGCAGGGCTCTCCTACTCTCCAACAGCTCCACACCTGCTCCTAGCTTGGTGTCATCTGCAAACTTACTAATGATGGACATAGTTTGATTCTATGAGTTGGACTAGATGGTCTTTAAAGATCCCTACCAGAAAAAAAACCACAACAACATTTTATGATTATAGTTACATACATATCTTATTCCTTTTGAACTTAATTCACTTATTGAAACAATCTGTCCCAAGGGGCTGAGGTAGACTTCTAAAATGGCATATCCGGTTATATGCTGCCACTACACTTGTTTTATCCAAATCTTTTTGATTGATTTTGCCTATATTCTCCAATTCAAATAACATTTTAATGTTATATAAAAATTTCTTTATGTATCTTACTTATTTGAGGATTATTCATGGTCTATTCTACATGGTACTCCACCTGGAGTACTGTGTGCAGGTCTGGAGCCCCCAACACAGGAAGACATGGAACTGTTGGAAGGCCACGAAGATGCTCAGAGGGCTGCAGCAGCTCTGCTATGAGGACAGGCTACAAGTTGGGGCTCTGCAGACTGAAGAGGAGAAGGCTTTGAGGAGACCTTATAGTGGCCTTGCAGTATCTGAAGGGGACCTACAGGAAGGCTGGGGAGGGACTATTTACAACGTCTTGTAATGACGGGACAAGGGGGAATGGGTTTCAACTGGAAGAGGGGAGATTTAGACTAGATGTTAGGAAGAAGTTCTTTCCAGTGAGGGTGGTGAGACTCTGGCACAGGTTGCCCAGGGAGGCTGTGGATGCTCTCTCTCTGGAGGTGTTCAAGGCCAGGTTGGATGAGGCCTTGAGCAACCTGTTCTAGTGGGAGATGTCCCTGCCCATGGCAGGGGGTTGAAACTGGTTGATCCTTGAGATCCCTTCCAACCTAAACCATTCTGTGATTCTATTCTGTGCTGGGAAGATGAAATCCAGAATCTGGATTCAGCTAGATTTTTTGGCTGTTTCTATATAGTGACCAAACATCAATATGATCAAAATGCTTACCCATTCCTTTTAGTGCTCATTAACCATTGCACAAAGTCCTGAGCTCGTCTAGTGTCCAAGTACTTGCTGTAATCACTGGTGAATGTGCCTTGTGAGTGACGCTTCACTTCATTCAGCTGTTTAGATTCATCTAATGGTTCAGACTGGGAAGCTTTGAAGGATCTGTGATAAAGTTTGGAACCTGTTAATTGACAATGATTGTAGCATATTCCACAGGTGCATTGACTTTCCTGGAAACAATACTATTTTCTTCACAAAGTGCAAGAATGTGCAAGACTGATCACTATCCAGCCAGTAAAATGAATGAACAAAGCTGACTGGAGGCTGTACACTTAGAGAAGCTTCTCTGATAAGTAAGGCAGCTATTGTAATGCTGAAATGTTTTGTGCTGTACTTTGCAATATCAAAGTCTTTTGTTATTAAGTACTGTGTATCAGTATAAAAAAAAATAAAAATCAATGACAGTTCAGACCAAGTGTTTCTAGAAGTTTGGTCCAAAGAACCTACCTTGATTTCTCCTCTGTATCCTGAAGAGGATTTTGCCAGCTGCCTTGAACTATCATTAAAAGGAGCCCAGCCACAAAATAAACACTTTTCATTTTCATTGTCTGTCAAAAGAGGAATAAGGCAACAAAGAATGTAATCATCTTTACACACACCTGAATCAATTATATAAAAAGGAGACAGTCTTAATGCTGATCCAAACTGTACAATATTGAGACCCTGTGAGGATGTGGCCCATATCTGCTGGCTGAAAAAAGTAATGCCTCAGGTAGGTGTTCAACAGGCATAGCCTCTGCTCTAGTCTTAGGCTCTAGGCTTGATCCTACTTAATTTTGTAATACAGAGATAAAGGTCTGTATCTCTTTTGAATCATAGAATCAACTGGTTTGGAAGAGACCTCCAAGCTCATCCAGTCTAACCTACCTATCTAATCAGCCCTATCTAATCAACTAGACCATGGAACTAAGTGCCTCATCCAGGCTTTTCTTGAACATCTCCAGGGATGGCGACTCCACCACCTCCCTGGGCAGCCCATTCCAATGCCAATCACTCTCTCTGGCAACAACTTCCTCCTAACATCCAGCCTAGACCTCCCCCGGCATAACTTGAGACTGTCCCCTTGCTCTGTTGCTGCTTGCCTGGGAGAAGAGATTGACCCCCACCTAGCTACAACTTGGCAATGAGGTCACTCCTGTGTTCTGCTGATGGCAACTATCAGATGTGCTTCTATAATGTTGTTTTATTGCAGAACTGGAGTACTGATGTGCCTTATTTCTTTTCCAGCTCAGAGAAAAAACAGCAAATTTTTGCCAAGACTGCTGTCACTTTAGCAGCTTCCCCTTCTTTTTGGCCTTCCATGCTTCCATACTTTTTTTTGGTTTGTTTAATTAAATATATGTATATTTCTTAAATATCAGATATTGCAGCACTAGGCCTTGGGACATAATAATGACTTATTAATAGGTGTGACTCCTTAGGAAAAAAAACCACCCCCACACTGGCTTGTGTTCAGTAATGTGATACGTCAAGTTTTGCCTGTTGTACTATTGGCATAATTGGTTTCAGCTTAAGGCCTTCCATTATGGAGCTATTTTTATATATATATGTGTATATATATATATATATATATTTAGATAGATATTTATATATATATATATATATAGTATATACCCCAAGATATGATTTGCCATTGGAATGGGCTGCCCAAGGAGGTGGTGGAGTTGCCATCCCTGGAGGTGCTCAAGAAAAGACTGGATGGCGCACTTAGTGCCATGGTCTAGTAGACTGGGTAGAGCTGGGTGCTAGGTTGGACTGGATGATCTTGGAGGTCTCTTCCAACCTGCCTGATTCTATGATTCTAAGAAAATAAACTCTAGCATCAAAAACATTACTGCTGTAAGACTTCAGTGCTTCCCCAGTAATCTGTTTAGTTTCAGAGCAGATTTTTCATGACATTTGTTTCTTCCATCTATTATAAAATAACTTATAATTGGAGATGCAAAACTTGATTGTTGGCAGGTATTTTACCTGTGTTGAGGAACAATGTATTGCTTCTGTTAGTTGTGAGCCTTCATTTTCTAAAGAATCTTAATGTATAATACAAATATTTTACCAGAACACCTGAGTGTCAGTATCAAAATATGTAAGGCAATAAAAATAGTAATAAAATCTTAATAAAATCTTAATCAAACCCATGAAAATAAATTGTCAAATATAAACTTTTCTAATGTATTGTACTATTAAGCAATGGAGTCAATTTCCCTCTTCCAGGAGAAGTCACTGCTAGGGTAGCTCATTTTATCAGCAGTGTGTGTGGAGACTCTTTTCTGCCTTCTGTAACGTCCTGGTATGTGAGATTTCATTCTTACAGTGGCACATGCATTGCACTAGTACAAACAAATAGTGTAGTGGCCATGTAGTCAGTCCTATCACAACCTTACCTATAGCACTGAATTCTCTCTTCGCTGTTTCATTTGGAGCTGTAATTTGGTGGTGCAACAGTGACATCCAACGTTTATCCCAAAGACTGCAAACCTTCACATTTCATAGACTTCCAACAATAGAACAAAACCACTGCCTGCTCTTTGGGAGATGGGAATGCTGTGGTGGTAAAAATTATTTGATTGTACAGAAGCAACTCCCACGCTAGCTGATGTGGTTGAAAAGGAGTTTAGACACCAAAGTCTGGCAGTTGCAAAGTATATATAAACAAATTTGCCCTGCTTAACAGTATGCTTAGCAGTTTGCTATACTTCTACTTAACCTGAAAAACATAACCAGAATAATTTACAGCTGCCTGTAGCTTTGTTAAACCTCTGATACCTACTAGACATAAAATTAAGTCATTGAGGTGGAATGACAGAAACTGTTTAGTCATGACTCTAGTCTTTAGGCTATTACTAGAGTCCTTATGTTAATATCAGACACCAACAATTACTTGTTTAGAGAAAACTTATTAACAAAAATTATTCAAAGCTCTCCATAGTCAGCAAATAGATTTTCAGTGATGTTCAGTATAGCTTGGATGTAACTCTTATGTGTCACTCTCACAGGGTTTAAAGTTAAATGCATATTTAGCTTCCTTTCTAAATGATTTTCAGAATCAAAATCTGAGAGTACTAAAAAAATTGGTAACCCAAACCATTAGCAGCTGTTTCTGACAAGTTAAAGAAGATACTGTTACTCTATTCCTGGGAACACAAACATGGTTTTGTAGAGAAAAAGATGATGAGCAAAAGAATAGAACACTTTTGCTCCTATACATGTTATACTGTTTGCATTTCTTTCTAATTAGAGATGATAAACTTGGTTTGAGTGACCAGAAAGTATGTAACAAATATGTCTCTCGAGTCTTGATCAGAAACTGACTTGACTATTCCTCAAACAACAAGGTTTTGCTAATTTGTCCAAATATTTTACTGCAGATGCCTTTTGTGTTCATGTGCAACTAGCTTAAATTCATTGAGTTTTCAAAAAAGAATCTTTCAGGTGTCAGATTTAGCTCTATTTCCAGTTTAAAAAGAGCTGCATTAGTAAAAAAGCAAATATTTTCATAGGAAGACCCATCAATGCCTAAAATAGATTTCTGCTAATGTAAAACTGCTTGCAAGTAGCAATTCTAATTACAAAGAAGTTACTTTTTCAGGTAGGTGTACTTTAGATCTCAATTTACCTACCATGCTATAACACCTTATGGAAAGTTCTGTAAAGTAGAATGGTTCTACTCTAAGGAAATCCATAGTAGGATGTAAGACTAAACTGAATTTCATACAACAATCTCAATAACTTTTGAAAGGCTTTAATTTTTACTTTTGTGCTATAAAATTTTCTTTTCAGCTCTTAGAGTGATATGAAACAAATGGTTGCTTCAGACTAGTCTAAAAGTAGTGTGATGGAGTGGCAATCTGCCTTAATTTTAAATCAGTGTCTACAGAAACCCATCTAATATTTTTTATATTCTCCTAACTCAATCCTTCTGGATTCATATTTAGGCAGTATCTGTAAGGAGCAAATAGTTTAAACTCCTGTTCATTAAATATGTCTAGAGAAGATAAAAATGTAAGAATCAGGGTTGGAAGGGACCCCAAGGATCATCTAAAATTGATAGTTATGTATCTCATGTTTAAATTCTTACTACAATGCATATCTTTCATGTTCCCATGGCTAATCTTCCTTCTTTTGATTGTTTCTACATCCCAGACAGATGATTTCTATTTTTCAGATCATTTTCTGTTGAACAATATTGAAATGCTGCCATTAATTCCAAACATCAGTGACTATAACCACAGAAGAAAACACCAATTTGCTGAAAGGTCCTGCACCTCCATTGCAAACTTTCTAGCAATACAAAGCAGACAATGCACTCAACTATCTCAAAGAAATTGCACTGGTAGTTGGTATAAATCTTACCTTTTAATACTTTGAAATGATATACAGCTGTTGCAGAAGAGCTGCTGCTGCTCTGTCTTCTGGAACTATGGCAAGCCTTGAGGATCCTGAGATCTGCCTAGCTGCTTGTTCTGCATGGACTTATATATGTACTGTTCAGCTCTAGTAAGCATTATGAGAGTGCATCATTGCTGACAGTTTCCTTATTCAACTTAAAAAAAAAGAGAAGTCATTGTATTTGCTATTCATTTCATTTGATAATTTTACAAGCAATTTCACACATTCATTCTGCTTACTTTATGACATCAATGCTAACATGGATTTGCAAAAGGAGTGAGGTAGCAATGTCCAAAGAAGTAAATATCAAACAGAAGGGCATTAGGATGACAGTGGGCTAAAGGTGCCTAGGATTAAGGCAGCAATTTCTCTCAATTCTCATTTGCTACATTTAACATGGAGAATCCCAGTCCTGTGACATCAGTAGCATCAACTTCACCTACCAGTTTTAAAGGCTGATAAATGTGATACACTGTTAACAATAACTAACACACCTCCCCCAAAGCCCTTAAATGATTCTTCAAGTAATCTGCCAATATAATGAACATGAAGAGATGTGAAGTACTGCTGTAATGGACACCCTCTATGCAAAGCCTAGCACAGGTCAAATGTAACAAACCAGTTACGTTACCGTGAGATGTAAAATGCCAGCTTTCTAAATTCTACTGTATGAAAATCATGCTCAGTTGAGAACTCTGAGTTTTTTCAAGTGAGTTTTACATTGTGGCCTAGAGATACATATGCAAGATAAGCCTTTTGCTTATGTTTCCATTCCCTAAAAGAAAAAAAGAAAACATTCGAAGAAGAAAACCAGATTTGAACTTTGTAGCTGAGTGTCCTTATGCAACTACTGTCAAAGTTTTAAAGCATTCAGTAGTAGGGTCAATTTTGTAGCTGTGGTGCAGCAGCATTGCCAGAGAAGACTGTTCAGCCATCTAGTGACCACAGGTAGGAGAGATTGATGCAAAGCTCAGCAATGGCCCTGGCAGCTGAAAAATTCTGCCAGTCAGGAATATGGGCCACTTAGAATCATAGAATCAACCAGGTTGGAAAAGACCTCCAAGCTCATCCAGTCCAATCTATCACCCAGCCCTGTCCAATCAACCAGACCATGGCACTAAGTGCCTCATCCAGGCTTTTCTTCAACACCTCCAGGGATGGTGACTCCACCACCTCCCTGGGCAGCCATTCCAATGCCAATCACTCTCTCTCTGGCAACAACTTCCTCCTAACATCCAGCCTAGACCTCCCCTGGCACAGCTTGAGACTGTCCCCTTGTTCTGTTGCTGGTTGCCTGATGGAAGAGACCAACCCCACCTGGCTACAACCTCCCTTCAGGTAGTTGTAGACAGCAATGAGGTGTGCCCTGAGCCTCTTCTTCTCCACGCTGCACACCCCCAGCTCCCTCAGCCCCTCCTCACAAGGCTGTGTTCCAGGCCTCTCACCAGCTTCATCGCCCTTCTCTGTACATGTTCCAGAATCTCAACATCTCTCTTGAATTAGAATCATAAAGTCATAGAACCATAGAATCAGTCAGGGTTGGAAGAGACCACAAGGATCATCCAGTTCCAACCCCCCTGCCATGGGCAGGGACACCCTACCCTAGATCAGGCTGGCCAGATCCTCCTCCGGCCTGCCCTTAAACACCTCCAGGGATGGAGGATACATATTTATCAAGTTTGGATTTTCATATTTGTTTGTTTGAAATGACCAGAAATGCCATCTTCATGCACCAGCATTCCTTAGGTAAATGACTGCAATGTCTAAGACATAGTGCCAAAGTGAGCCTGGAATCAACCTTATATCCATAATCTACCTAGTTGAATGAAATACTTCACAAAGATATATTGTTTTCTTTGTTTTCCTCAGAATTATTTTTAATCTACTCTCTATTAAAATTTATTAGCCTTAAACCACAGTTTAAATATAAGTCCAGCACTAAGTATTAGGAGGCCCTGTCTCTCCATGAAGATGGCCAGCTTTGCAGCCTCTGCACAAGTCAGGCTGGCGCCCAGCCCTGCAGTACCCCTGCAGAACAGCAGATGGTGATCAAAGGGCCCTGCAGACCTTTTTCACACCAGGGTAACACCTGCACACTTGAAATGAGTTACTATGAACAACTCTCTCACTGCTAGTTGAGTTAGACACAGCTTTCTAAAGAAGTAATGCAGCATGCAAGACAATCTCATCTCCTCCAGGAAACAGGCAGTTCTTTTCTTCTTCTTTAGCACAGTTTATATTCTTGTGTCAAAGTCCCTTGTTTACAGTAGAATCATAGAATCAACCAGGTTGGAAGAGACCTCCAAGATTATCCAGTCCAACCTAGAACCCAGCCCTATCCAGTCAACTAGACCATGGCACTAAGTGCCTCATCCAGTCTTTTCTTGAACACCTCCAGGGACGGTGCCAGGGGAGGTATAAGCTGGATGTTAGGAGGAAGTTCTTCACAGAGAGAGTGATTTGCCACTGGAATGGGCTGCCCAGGGAGGTGGGTATTAGGAAGAGTGTGTCCAGCAGGTTGAGCGAGGTTCTCCTCTCCTGCTACTCAGCCCTCGTTAGACCACATCTAGAATACTGTGTACAGTTCTGTGCTCCTCAGTTAAAGAAAGAAGGACAGGGAACTGCTAGAGCAAGTTAAACGTTGAGCTATGAGGATGATTAAGGGACTGAAGCATCTCTCTTGGGAAGAAAGACTGAAAGACCTGTGGCTGTTTAGTGCAGAGAAGAGAAGGCTGAGAGGAGACCTTATCAATGTCTACAAATACCTGAAGGGTGGCTGTCAGAAGGATGAATCCAGTCTCTTTTCAGTGATTCCAAAGTGATAGGATGAGTGGCAATGGACATAAACTCAATCACAGGAAATTCCATCTCAAGAGGAGAAAAAAAAAATCTTTACTGTGAGGGTGATGGAGCACTGGAACAGGCTGCCCAGACAGGTTGTGGAGTTTCCTTCTCTAGAGATCTTTGATACCCACTTGGATGCATTCCTGTGTGACCTGCCTTAAGTGGTACTGCTTTGCACAGGGTTTACACTCAATGATCTCCCTAGCATTCTATGGTTCTGTGACTTTAATGAGTCTATGAAACATACATACACACTCAGGTTTTTTTCATCTCACAATGTAAAATACAGTCGTTAGATGGCATCTTGGCAAAAGTCAAGGGCAACCTCACTCTCCTCATTATAGTTCATGCATGAGGCAGTGCTTCAGACTGAAAGACAGAACCTGGAAGTAATCTGCTTTCAGGAGAGTTTCATCCTCACTTGGAACATTAAAAGAAATATAAATCTGTATCTTAAGTTCACTGTATTTAGAATCATAGAAGCAGCCAGGTTGGAAGAGACCTCCAAGCTCATCCAGTCCAACCTAGCACCCAGCCTTAGCCAATCAACCAGACCATGGCACTAAGTGTCTCATCCAGGCTTTGCTAGAACACCTCCAGGGGTGGTGACTCCACCACCTCCCTGGGCAGCCCATTCCAATGCCAATCACTCTCTCTGGCAAGAACTTCCTCCTAACATCCAGCCTAGACCTCCCCCAGCACAACTTGAGACTGTGTCCCCTTATTCTGTTGCTGGTTGCCTGGCAGAAGAGACCAACACCTACCTGGCTACAGCCTCCCTTCAGGTAGTTGTAGACAGCAATGAGGTCACCCCTGAGCCTCCTCTTCTCTAAGACATTTCTCTCAACTCTTTAACTGTTGGTACAAGAAAAAAGGTAATAAAAATAATTGAAACAGTCAAGATTTGAACATTCTGCTGTTTACAACTACCTGATCCTGGTTGTACTTGGCATGGAGGTTTGCAGAGGTGCAGGCAGGATCTCTTGCAGATGTGCAGAGAGCACTGTGTTGGTGGCACTTCTCACGACGTTGTGAGGCACTTAAATGCCTTCTCCTGAGAATCTTGAGGCACTTAGGTTTCTAGGTAGTTCAAGACCAAAACATCAGAGCTAAGCTGGTATGAAGCACGAGACAGAGCAGAACAGGTTGTCCAAGAGCAGTGAGGCAGAGGCAGCCCCATAAGGCAGAAGCAGCTCAAGTGCTTGCAACTTAGCTCAATTTCTATTACTTGCCCGAGTGTAATGGTTCCTTTGGCCACAGAGATTCACCAATCAAAATGGCATTTGCAAAACTGACCCTATCAGGTGAACTCAGGGCTTGCTCACCCTTATTTGGGCAAGATACCAACAAGTACCAAAAAACCTGTGGGTACCTGTTTATGACTTTGGGAGGGGACATAATGGCCCAAGCCTTTGTTTTCCTCCCACCCTTGCTTCCCCTATCAGCAGAAGGGTGAGGCAAGCTGGGACATCTAATAGACCTATTAGCCTTCCAGGACAAGGGTCTTAGAGCTCTTGCACACTGCGTGACTCCATGCTTACTGCCATGGATGCTGATGGCATCTCCTTGGGAAAGAGAGCTATTGTAACTGTGCTGTAGCCCACACTGTCTACTCACATCAATTGGAATCGCTCCATTTGAAGTCAATGGAGCTGCATCAATTTGCGCAAGCAGAAGAGCTGGCCAAGTATGCACTAGTTACTTTACATTCTGAGAAGACAATGTTCATAATTGAAAGTAATACCAAATGCTCTTGGTAAATACTATGAATTATTCAGATTAAATATAGAGCCTTCAAATGACTCTATAAAATGTTCTAAACAGCTGTAGCTTGTAATTGGAACTGACTGGCAAACTGGAAAGCATTGCACAAAGATACCAAGTCAAATTCAGACTAAGTAAAACAAGGATAGCTCTATCTGTGTTCTGGAGCCTGGCTGGGGTTACACATGGTTTTCTACTAATGCTGCTTTTTCTTCAAGCCTTTTCTTCTTTGCAGATAACAGCAATCTTAAGAGGAGCAAATCATGTTGCTCCATGTTTAAGGTATGAGGATTGCATATATTCATTGACATGTATGATTCACACAGCCCAGGGAGGTGGTGGAGTCACCACCCCTGGAGGTGTTCAAGCAAAGCCTGGATGAGGCACTTAGTGCCATGGTCTAGTTGATTGGCTAGGGCTGAGTGCTAGGTTGGACTGGATGAGCTTAGAGGTCTCTTCCAACCTGGCTGGTTCTATGATTCTGTGAGGAGGTAGGCGATGAAAACTGATGTTTGGGAATTAATGGTTTGGAGTGGAACCAGTGGTTTTCTACTATTTCTATACACTTCAGTTCCTAGAATAAGCATTTTTTTGCTTTGCACCTCTAGCTTTATTTCAAAATAGCTAAACAGGCTTCACAGTGAAAACTGACTCATAAACAACTGTATCTGTGGCTAATTATCAAGGGCCTGTCACTTAAGTATTCAGAATGACTGTGTCCCATCTTCAGAGGCCTGCATATTTTCTTTATATGACAGTCTCCACCAGTTTTGGATATTCAGAAGCCATGTGAACATAGTCTCAGGCTGCCCACTGTAGCTGACCCTGATTAAACAGGGAGATGAGAAAAGGTGAAGTGCAAAGTTCCCTTTCGATCCTAGCCAGGTTGTGATTCTGCGGTGGTATGTTTGAAGTGCTCTGAACCGTTTCTAATGAATGATTGCAATATTACCTGTGAGCAGCACAGGCCTGCAAATCGAAGCTGTGTATGTTCTGAAGAGGGTTTTTTTTGACACTCACCAGCATCTCAGGATATTTTCCCTCAGGTCATCAAAATTCACGTCTGCCTAATCATAGAGCTTTCAGGTTAGACGTTATTCTAGCAACTCAATGTAAATGTCACAGTCTGCTGAAGACATATTCCCATTCTTTGGCAAGAATACTGTGTAAGGCAAATAAATTAACAACATGAAAAACAACGAAGCAAAACTGACAGCAGCATGATGTGCTTGTTTTTCTTTCGTGTTTTATCTCCACAACTGCTTCCTACGAGCCCAGGTAAATAATGGACAATCTGGAAGATGTGTATTCTGATTACTTTAGGAAATAAACAGCCATAAGGGCAGATTAATAATGAAACAGCTATTGCAGCTTGTGGGGAAGAGGTACCTTCTGTTATTTTATTTGGCACATTTTCCTGCTAGAGGGCAGGGATGCCATCCAGAGGGGCCTGGACAGGCTGGAGAGGTGGGCCCAGGCCAGTCTCATGACATTCAACAAGGCCAAGTGTAAGGTCCTGCACCTGGGTCAGTACAATCCCAAGCACAGATACAGGCTGGGTGCAGAACGGCTGAGAGCAGCCCTGAGGAAAAGAACCTGGGGGTCTGGGGTGTTGAAAAGCTCAACATGAGCCTGCAGTGTGAGTGCAGCCCAGACAGCAACCCTGTGCTGGGCTGCAGCAAGAGCAGTGTGGCCAGCAGGGCAAGGGAGGGGATTCTGCCCCTTGGCTCTGCTCTCCTGAGAATCCACCTGGAGTACTGTGTGCAGTTCTGGAGCCCCCAACACAAGAATGACATGGAACTGTAAGAGCAAGTCCAGAGAAGGACCACAAAGATGCTCAGAGGGCTGCAGCAGCTCTGCTATGAGGACAGGCTACAAGAGTTGGGGCTTTTCAGCCTAGAGATGAGAAGGCTTCGAGGACACCTTATAGTGGCCTTCCAGTATCTGAAGGGGACCTACAGGAAGGCTGGAGAGGAACTGTTTACAAGATCTTGCAATGACAGGACAAAGGGTCCTGGAAGAGCTTTAGACTAGATGTTAGGAAGAAGTTCTTTCCAGTGAGGGTGGTGAGACACTGGCACAGGTTGCCCAGGGAGGTTGTGGCTGCTCCCTCCCTGGAGGTGTTCAAGGCCAGGTTGGATGAGGCCTTGGGGGACCTGTTCCAGTGGGAGGTGTCCCTGCCTATGGCAAGGGGTTGGAACTGGATGATCCTTGAGGTCCCTTCAAACCTAAACCATTCTATGATTCCTGCAATGTCCCTTATTTCAAATACTTCCAGAAGTTTCTCACTACAGGCTTCTGGGCAAGGTGTGAGCAACACATTGCATCACCTTATTACTTATAGTACCCACAAAAGGTCAATTCACCTGGGCAAATTTCCAGAGCTTAGAGAATTTTCAGAAAGGTATACAAAAATTAAGGTGCAGAAACTGAAAGAGAACTTAATATATTGATATTTAGGTGAGATTGTTACTACCTTTATTGAAAATTGCTCTAAGTTCCCATTGACATTTTCAGGTATCTAAAGCCTTTAGCCATTCTTGGATAGGAGCTTGATTTGTTTCTTTGCCCACATTTTGCAATGGTTTCTGTGACACTATCAACATAAGAAATGAAAAATTACATCTCAGTAGAATCATAGAATCAACCAGGTTGGAAGAGACCTCCAAGATCATCCAGTCCAACCTAGCACCCAGCCCTATCCAGCCAACTAGACCATGGCACTAAGTGCCTCATCCAGGCTTTGCTTCAACACCTCCAGGGATGGTGACTCCAGCACCTCTCCAGGCAGCTCATTGCAATGCCAATCACTTGCTCTGGGAAGAACTTCCTCCTAACATCCAGCCTAGACCTCCCCTGGCACAACTTGAGATTGTGTTCCCCTTGTTCTGTTGCTGCTTGCCTGCAAGAAGAGACCAACCCCCACCTGGCTACAGCCTTCCTTCAGGTAGTTGTAGACAGCAATGAGGTCTGCCCTGAGCCTCCTCTTCTCCAGGCTAAACAACCCCAGCTCCCTCAGCCTCTCCTCGTAGGGTTTGTGTTCCAGGCCCCTCACCAGCTTTATCACCCTTCTCTGGACACATTCCAGCACCTCAACATCCCTCTTGAATTGAGGGTAATTTCAACTGAATTGTATTCCTTATTGATAAAATAACCACATTACTGTGTGCAGCAAATGCACATAGGACCATACAATCAACATCTAATTAGCCCCACTTCATGTTATATTTGCTTAATGTTAAATTTCTTAGAGCTATAATTTTTTCCTTTAACCATTACAGCAGTAGAATTTTAATTACATTACCAACTGAAAGCTCATTAACATCACGTAATTGGCAGCGTTGCCAAAAAAACCTGAACTAATTGAGTATTTTCTGAAGAGTTCCCATCAAAGTATAATTTAACCATTACAAACAGCTTGGCAACTACATTTACATAAAGATGTGTCTGAGGAATGTTCTCATGTGTGGAAAATCAGATTTGATATTGCTATTAACACAACGAAGGAAGCTGTTACATAGCAAATCACTTCCACGTTTTAATGATTTTTGGCTAAACCCCATATTTTTGTCAAGAGGGTCAAACTGAAACCCCTTGCTTTTCCACAAAGAAATAGCAACCAATCTCTGACTGAGAGTTAGGAAGCAGCTTGCTTTGTGGGAAGGGTACTCTACTGTCTTTTTCAGGTTACTTTGTTCCCCTCACTAGCTAATAGCACAGATGAGATACAGTGTTAGACCATGGTTCTTATGATGACATTTTTTACCAGGTGACCAGAGAATCATTCCATCTACAGTGCCTCTCTTGCCAACTGCCTTGTCCATCTTCTCCTATTATAACAGCATTGATTTAATTACTAATCAAAAGAATACATCTATTCCAGTCATTGTCAGCCTCTAGCCTTCTTTAAAGATCCCCTAAAATAGTTTCACTGGAAACAAAGCAAAGAAAGCATGCATAATCCTTTGATCCTTCCTCTCCAGTCTGGGATGAATGATGTTAAGATTAATTTGAATGCTGAGGTGATGACTGGAGATTAAAAGCAGGCTAATATGGCTGACATATGGAGAGTGGTGAGACCCTGGAATGGGTTCCCAGGGAGGTGGTTGAGGCCCCATCCCTGGAGGTGTTTAAGGCCAGGCTGGATGAGGCTCTGGGTAGCCTGATCTAGGGTAGAGTGTCCCTGCCCATGGCAGAGGGGTTGGAATTAGCTGATCCTTGTGGTCCCTTCCAACCCTGACTGATTCTATGATTCTATGACATATTCCAAATACGGGAGAAAAAAACCCACTGAGATAAAATAGCTATCACAAACATCTTGCTTTCATTTTTAATCTTGATCACTGAGAGTTGAATGCAATTTGAACACAGCATTCAATATTCTCAGTAATGATCCAAACTTCAACTTTAAATATTGTGTGTTCCTATCCCTGCTTGGATTCTTTCCAAGAAATTGGAAATAATGGTTCCTGTTAGGATGCTAATTAGGCATTGCTCTGCTTTCTTTGTTCTTTCCCATTTCACTCGTTGTAGTTAACAAAGGCAAGCATATTCATCTAGCAGTGTGCACTTGCAAAGGACCACCTACCTTTGCGCTGCGAAGGTCTAAGTTTAATCAAGAGGCTAATAAATGAACATGGCATTTGACATTCTGATTTTATTTGTTTCTACCAAACAGGTGTTAAATATGCCAAAACAGGTATTAGCATAATGTTTGCTAATAGACAATAAGAAAAGTGGATGTAAACATCAAGTTTAAAGCTTCAAATTTCCTGTTAACAGTTCACCTGAAAACTATACAACCTGGGTACTGTTACCGTTGTGCTCTTTGGAGATGCAGCAGCATGCTGTGAACAGCCTACTTATTCTGACAGAGAAAAACATTGTTTGAGGAAGTGGGTCATATGTGTGTAGAGATGTTTGCTGGAAAGACCTGGAATTCCATGGTTCTGGTCAGTATACCACTGAAAAAGAAATAAAAGAGCCATAAACCTCTATGTTATGTTTTGCAATATTCTGCAACACTTAAACAATACAAGAACTTTATTTTCTCATCATACAGAAGAAAGTGTATGCCCCAGGAAGCCAGAGGGACTTGCTGATCTTTTTTCTTCCCATTAGTTTCAAGTATATTCATACTCTTGGTGAAAAAAACACATGTTTCTAAACGTCCTGTAATCTAGGAGTTAGCATTACTACCTCAGTACTGACAAGGCATAGGCTGGATGTTAGGAGGAAGTTCTTCCCAGAAAGAGTGATTGGCATTGGAATGGGCTGCCCAGGGAGGTGGTGGAGTCACCATCCCTGGAGGTGTTCAAGAAAAGCCTGGATGAGGCACTTAGTGCCATGGTCTAGTTGACTGGACAGGGCTGGGTGCTAGGTTGGACTGGATGATCTTGGAGGTCTCTTCCAACATGTCTGATTCTATGATTCTAAGTTAGTTGCATCAAATCAGGCAAAAGAGCTTTGAGATGCTTTAGCTGCATGGCCTTGGCAATTGGGTTTATAATCTTCCTTAGGAATAGTAGGTTCTAAGCAGCAAGCTTTCAGCTAGATGTTGTGGAGCTCTGTTTGAAACATCCTCAATTACAGCAGATCTATGAACATTACGAATGCTGTACTGCAAATAAAACACACATATGAATTATGCCAACTCTTAGGAACAACTGATGTTCTCCCTTATCATAGAATCATAGAATCACCCAGGTTGGAAGAGACCTCCAAGATCATCCAGTCCAACCTAGTACCCATCCCTAGCCAATCAACTAGATCATGGCACTAAGTGCCTCATCCAGGCTTTGCTTGAACACCTCCAGGGACAGCAACTCCACCACCTCCCTGGGCAGCCCATTCCAATGCCAATCACTCTCTCTGGGAAGAACTTCCTCCTAACATCCAGCCTATACTTCCTCTGGCACAACTTGAGACTGTGTCCCTTTCTTCTGTTGCTGGTTGCCTGAACTAGATTGACTTGAGAAATAACCCAGGTTTGTTAAATATCAATGGAAACAGAAAATATGTAATATGAGAAAGGGCCTGAAACCCCCAAGTACAGGAGGATCCCCATGTGATTCCTTTCTTGGGAGGTCATGGAAAAATGGGCTCAGGCAGAAGGCCAGTATGCTTTATAACAGGCAAACACTGTGGTCATTAGCTCCAGTAAAAAAAGGTGCAGAAGCAGAGTTCAGCATGGTATTCAGAACTACTTCTCCTTTGTTCATTCCTCATTTAAAACCCCTAACCTTTGTGTTTCTCCTTTTCCTGCAGCTGCTACCCTAAGCAAGTTTTGCGGAGAACTGTTTTTTTTCCTGATTCTGGATAGAGTGGTTGGATATCATCTATGCCTGTTTCACTTGGTGCCTGTGGCAGGCATGGCCAGTTCAAGATAGAATACATCAGGAACAGTGATGGTTTTGGCCCCAGAAGCCAGCTCCTTCACATTCCTTTCTTTTCCTAGCTATCAGCAAGTTTCCTAAGGAGGCTGGATTTTCCATGTTCTCCTTAGTTCATTTTAAAAGCCTCTAAGTTATCCTTCACAATAGAGAAATCCTGCTAGCATCCCAAGGGCAAGAGGAGAGAAAAAAAAGAGCAGGCAAAGCCTTTTAGGAAGAAATTGTTTATGAAGAATAACAAATCCACTAGCAATTGCCAGATTCTGAAGCATTCTCAGTTAATGAAGCTATAAACCACTGTTCACATTGAAAACCAGTCAGTTATTTACCATTGCTTGGAAATCCACCTGTGCATTAACCAGAGCTTTTGCAATTTGTGCTGAGTTCTGAAAATGTACATTATCTGAAAAAGGAAAAAAGAGATTGAAATGTGTAAATACCACAAAAGTTAGAGTGCATTAAGTTGTGTCCACCAATTATCAAGTGATAGAGTTGACATTACTAAGAATGAGTAAGCATCTTATGTCATATGGAAATCTACCAAAGATCTAAGCACTGACTCTCATCAAAGACATTGGAAGATGCTTAATGTTTTTCAAACAAAGTGATTCTGGGTCTGTATTTGTATTGCCATTTGCAAACCTCACCATCTGCTGTTCCATGGATGAGAAGATACTCCACGTTTTGGAAATTCTTTGCTCTTGCCATCACAGTTGAATTCTGTTAAGAGCAAAAATGAACAGTTCAGCAGCTTCAATTTAAACCACTCAGCCACAGAGCTGAAAGGCTTTTATTATTTAGTAGGACAACAATTAAACAGTTGGACTGGCATAATAATGACAGCAGTGACTTCCTATCAGTCTGAGACTGTAATAGAGGCTATATATAATTAGTGCCTTTTCTAAGGGCTGGTTCTTGAAAAGCACAGCACTGGCCATGTGTCATTCCCTGAACGCTGTAATCTGTGGCTACCCAGACAGCTCTACCAGTGCAGTATGGTATTGAGCATTTCTGTTCTTTCGTTTGTGATAGCAGAATACATACTGATCCAAAATCTTTACTGGGAGTCTTTTTACCAACTTCTTCAGGTGTTAATTCAAGCCTCTTTGTATCCAAAGCTGGTATGTGTGTTGCTAGAGAAAGCTATCAACTTCCTATCAATCTGAAGAGAAGACAGGCAGCCTGTTCCAGGTAGGGAAAGCTGTTCTGAGTGTTTAGTAAGCTGGTGATGTTAATACCAGAATGCTAAATTTCTGTGAAGGAGTTTGCATATCACAGCTAAAAGTACACAACAAAACCTTATGAACACCAACATTTTAACCCCTCTGAGTTCTTTGCTAGGCTAATGGTTTACACTGTCAGAACCGTTTGACTTGTCCAAGTAAGAAAATAAGGACCCTTCAATTTAACATATTGAAGATTAGTAAATACAAACCCATTAGTAACTGTGGAGATATCAATTTCACAGCAGTAGTGTAGCTGCTACAGGACTGTCTGGTCTTGCCAGGAGATAGTGGCTTGTTTTCTTTCCTTACATTTCTACTTGCCCATGGAAGTGTGATTCAGGCTTAAAGTGGTGCAATACAGAAAGAGAATTCTCACCTTGTAGTGCTCAAGATTATCAGACTCTACAGGAAGACCCATAAATCGTTCTGTGTAGATAGATGCTGTGATATTAAAGAAGAAAACATCGTAGATAAAGAATGTACAGATATTTTTGTGCCTCCAGTGACATGCAGCAAATTAAATGTTTATTTTAACTGTATCTGTTCCGCTTGGTTTCTTCATAATATAACAAATTTAAACATATTTTTATGAAATAAACTATGAAGGTTAATTAATAAATGTCCTCCCAACTGTCCTTGCAGAAACAGTGGCTTGATACTCATCTGTGGAAGCAACAGAAGGTTGTGTGGATAAAGTTAATTAACTGATACTGCTTTATGCTATTGGATCGAGCTCTAGAAGTCAGTTAAATGAGCCAATAAAGGTGCATGGTGGAAAGATGACACAGACTGGTTTTGAAACCTGAAGAACTTGAGCAGAATTTGAACCTGGAATGTGTATGTGCAGATACAGCAAATATGGATATGTTGTCCTTTTCGTATCAAATGGATATAGGCAGCAATTAGTCAGAGCAGGAAATTATACAGGGTTGCGCTGAAAAAGTGGCGCAATTGCTGTTCAGTTTTCCTCTCGATTCCTTTTTTCTAACTACAACAAAGACTGCTACCAGATTTGACAAAACAAATGTGAATAACTGAACAGTCTCACCAAGAAATCAGTATGAACAGCTATCTTTGAGCTGCCTGCCTGGGTATTTCTAATTTAACCAAGAGCTGTTGTGAAAATTTGTGGGAAACTGACACAGCAGCTGTCACTACCAGAAAATTAAGTTCTTTATGACCTTGCCTTGAAAGAGTAACTGACACATATTGAGCAGTCAGGCTGCAGTACTACAAGAGTCAGGGGTTTCTGACAGAAGAGCTAGCATTTTTCCCTCCCATAAGAGAGGTGATGGCTCTTGTAATCAGTAAGGAATTGTCTACCTTGTTGTTCAGTTTGATACATTGCATTAGAATAATTCTGTTAAAAAGTGGAAGGCTTCCACTTTGATTGATTCATGAAAACGACTCAATATACTCATGTTCCCATGATTTATTTTGTATCCTTTGCATATCTTACCACTGGGTGCTAAAGACTTAGACTACGTCTCCCAGACCAGCCAAGTAAGGCTCCTGAAGATAATTTGTAGTAAACTAAGTACCATCAAATTCTAAATAGCCTATCTTTTATCAAAATCCTTTATCATTCAATGAAAACAGAAAATGTGCAATAACTGTTGTCAACACAGTGTCAAACAACCATATTGGGCTCAAGTTTTCAATAAAATAGACTCTTTCTGAATGGCTGGCATTTCTACAGTATTCCGAGCCAAATCCTCCACTGTCTTTTATCAGTACAGCTACAACAAGTCCACAGAGGTCAGCAGAATTTCATTATAATGACTAAGTGGAAGATTCAGCTTGTCAATTACTGAGGAAGAAAAAAAGGAGACAAAATGCAAATTTTAATATAGCAGATCTAATGCTTTTAACTATACATTGTTCTTGAATGCAATTTCCCTTGCCATCTTAATAACTGTTCTGCTGTTACTAACAGATAAAATGGAGGTGAGTGGGAGGATTTCAGAGAAAAGATTATGGTTCAGACTCTTTCTGTGTATATAAAAGAAGATGGGACAGAATTCAGAAGCTCTGGGGGCCAGTACATCCTTTGACATACTGATCATAGAATCAACCAGGTTGGAAGAGACCTCCAAGATCATCCAGTCCAACCTAGCACCCAGCCCTGTCCAGTCAACTAGACCATGGCACTAAGTGCCTCATCTGGGCTTTTCTTGAACATCTCCAGGGGTGGCGACTCCACCACCTCCCTGGGCAGCCCATTCCAATGCCAATCTCTCTCTCTGGGAAGAACTTCCTCCTAACATCCAGCCTAGACCTCCCTCAGCACAACTTGAGACTGTGTCCCCTTGTTCTGTTTCTGCTTGCCTGGCAGAAGAGACCAACCCCACCTGGCTACAGCCTCCCTTCGGGTAGTTGTAGACAGCAATGAGGTCTGCCCTGAGCCTCCTCTTCTCCATGCTAAACAACCCCAGCTCCCTCAGCCCATAGTTTTGTTCCTTACATAGTTCACTCTGATGTTAACTTAAGCTGTTTGCCAAAACTTATGACTCAGGACTTCCTTCTGTTTCTTTTCTTCCTTCCTTAGTGGAGGTACATTTGTCACTTGGGATTTTTACAATGTGTTTTCAGCAAGATTCTTTAGCTTCTTCCTGAAAATTTGGATGAAGTAAAGATTGTGACAGTGTAGGCCTAATCTACTTAACTGAAAAAACTTCACTCAGTTTCTAATTCCCCAGTTTAAGAGGGACAAGGATCTGCTGGAGAGTCCGGAGGATGATTGGGGGACTGGAGGGCATGGCTTATGAGGAGAGGCTAAGGGACCTGGGACTTTTTAGTCTGGAAAAGAGAAGACTTAGAGGGGATTTGATAAATGTTTATAAATATCTGAGGGCTGGCCAAGAGGTGTGGGGGGGGACAGGCTCTGCTCACTGCTCCCTGGGATAGGACAAGGAGCAATGGGTGTAAGTTGCAGCACAAGAGGTTTCGCCTCAACACAAGGGGGAACTTCTTTATTGTAAGGGTCACAGAGCACTGGAACAGGCTCCCCAGAGAGGTTGTGGAGTCTTCTTCTCTGGAGACTTTCAAGGCCTGTCTGGATGTGTTCCTGTGTGATCTGCGTTAGATAGTATTGCCCTGCTCTGGCAGGGGGGTTGGACTGGATGATCTCCTCGGGTCCCTTCCAACCCCTAGCATCCTGTGAGCCTGTAATTAGCGGAAAATATTTATAACTCTTCTTTTAATGAAGGAATTGTTCAAAAATAGAGCTTTATGCCTGCATTCTGGAAATAATTTTGCAATCATGAGTGAAAATGTCTTAAAAAAAATCCTGATGCCAGTGAAAACATGAAGACTATGCTTCTTGTGTCATACAAATGTTTTCCCCTTTGTTTGCAAAACACCATAAATATAAGAAATGTCTGTACTAGCAGGCAGGGAAGGAAACTTTCCCATTTAACCAAAAATTTTTCTCATAACCAAGACTTCTTAGCAAACAACCATATGCTAAGTAAATGTGTTCAAAGTGCTACATTTTGCTCATTGAAAACATGTATGCCATGATTCTTTTTTTACACTAAGGTTCCTTTACACTGTGCCAAAAGCTTAACAGGTCTGCAAGTAAGTATAAGTATGTGCCTGCTTTATTCACACAGTAAGGCCCTTGATTTATAGTCCTAAAGCTGTTTCCTCTGAACAGTTTGCAGCCTAAGTCAATAAATATAAATAAAAAGTAGGGCTTCTAACACAACAACACAGGAGGTGTGGTTGAGAAGCATCTAAAGGGAAGAGGTATTTAATATAAAACCGAGTCTCTCTCTTTTCCAATGCTTTTGGGAAGTAACTTTACAATCATCTGAGATACTGATTCCTGACAGAGATCATCTGTAGTATTTGAAGTGCACTGTGATTCCACTACTGGCAGAAAAATAATTTCATCTGTTTCTGGTACTGTTCATCTGGTACTGTTTTAACAGGATTTTTAGGGAGATCACTCTTGAGTATAGCAGTTTATCAAGAGGGCTTTACCCACTTATTGATGTACATATGGAATTATCTGAGTGTACCTTCTTCTATGTGACAAAGCCTGTTCCAAACTGCCAATTTTGGGCAGTTATTTTTAGGAAGGAAAACTTGAAACTCGTGGTTTTAAGAGTTTTCTGTCTAGGTAATTGCAATGTCTTTTAAGTTTCATATTGCCAGTCTCCTCCAATGATTTAAATTAGAAAGTCACCAAATGCTGTATCTTGCTTTTTAAGTCAGTATTGATGACAAGTTTTCATACCGTAATATTCCCAGCTAGAAACAGGAGCCACAGCCATTCCACATTTAAATAATCCACTGCCAGATCCAAGTGCCAAAGAAGTTACATATCCACCATAGGACTGGGGAGAAATCACAGATGGTTTAAAGTTATTGGTGAAATACAATGTTGTTTTCTGAAACAAATTCACATACATTAATTCCAAAGTAAATATTTGACTTTGCATGCAAGAAGGACAAAGCAATAAAGGCTTTTTGAGTTAAAATAAAGAAGGAAATAATGCATTTATTTCAAATGAGCCTGATGTGATTTCTTGTGAGAGACGTTACACTATTTTATTGAATCACTTTCTTTTTGCTCTATCTTCAATGCTTATTGCTTCTGCTCTTATTGCCACCTATAACACTAGAAAAACTTCAGTTGGTAGGGTCCTTCAAGGTAATCTAGTGCAGCCTTTAGCTCAAAAAGAGCTGTCCTCAGCTTTATATGAGGTTGATCAAAGTCAGACCCACATTCTACAGCCTCTCTACTCAAACTGAATTCGTCACTGTAAATAATACTGTAAGTAAAAAGCATTTGGTTTGGCTGTTCATACAATGTGGAACTGGGGGTGGAAAACACTTGGATAAAGTCCTTGGGAAATAATGGGTTAGTGTTACTGGGAATGGAAAGACAGATAAGCAAATAAGCAAAACTATGATTTCCTTGGGAAATAATGGGTTACTGTTACTGGGAATGAAGAGACAGATAAGCAAATAAGCAGAACTATGATTTCCTTGGAAAATAATGGGTTACTGCTACTGGGAATGGAGGGACAGATAAGCAAATAAGCAAAACTATGATTTCCTTGGGAAATAATGGGTTACTGTTACTGGGAATGGAGGGATGGATAAAAACATGAGGTGTGTCATGAAGAGTTCTGAAGATTATCAACTGCATCAGTAGCATATGAAAAACTAAGGGAAATAAGCAAAACTATTAAATAGGTGTTTTGTACAAGTGTGCAGTGTAATAGGCAGAGAGATGGAGTTCACAACCTGAATTGCTTTAGTGCTTATTTAAGAGCTTTTGCCACCCAGAAGAGTTTGCCAAGTTGCAAACCACAAATAAGGAAACACATTTCAACTCTTTTCAAAGGTTATGGACCACGAAATGGTATAATAGGAAAAAAAAAAAAGGGAAAAAAAGACTGAGAACAATAGTGCTGTTATTTGAATATTATATTTGTTTCTGGGACACAGTGCTTCAGATGTGTGAAATCTCTTAAATGATTCTGGAAACACTGTGATGAAATAAAATATGATAAAATATTTTTTTTTCCAATGTGGCCTTAGCTTATGAAACTTTAGAGCAACTCCCCTCTAACTGTCTGTGTCACTTAACTTCACCATATGGTACTCCATTTCATCCTGGTGTTATAGCAGTGTCTGACCAAAATAATTTAAATATTAGTCAGTAGAAGCTTCACAGAAACCTTTTACCAGCACTGCTCATGTGCTAAGATCAAGCAACATCTATAGCTACAGCTGAGTTGAATCTTAAAAAGACTCATCCTCTTCTGTGATTCTGGGCATCCTCTTAAAATGAAAGGGGGCCAATGAAAACAAACAAGAAGCAGGAAAAAAATAAACCAAACAATGACAGATCAGAAGAATTCTCCTGGCAAAGACAGGCATTCAATAAAAGGTCTTTCTGAATGATAATCAAAGAAAAGTGAACATGTAAAAAAGAGAAAAATAGTGGGAAAAATTAGTGGGTGTCCAACATACCACTTTACTCTGTCAGCTTTTCTAATTAGTGCTGCCTGTTAATGCTGGATAGATGATGCTGATTAACTCAGGGAAAGAATAGGAGTGGCTATGATGCTGATTAACTCAGGGAAGAAATAGGGGTGGCTAACAGAGGCCTGAACTCCAACCCTTTTTAGCATTCCTGTCCCTAATCTGTGAGAAACATAGGTGTTGCTTTACAGCTCATTCTCCTGCATAGTATAATTCTGTTTTGCTGAAGCTGGGTAAGAGGGCAGACTCCACTATTATCTATGCATTCCTGATCGAGACATTCATGGACATTGAATTGAATGGTCTAAACATCTTAAAAATCTCTATAAAGGGCCTATGTGACATTTCTGCTGCCACTAAACTTGGATTCAGGTCTTCTATCCATAACATTACCAAAAGGTCTGCATCTCATTTTCATGAATGGTCCTACTTTGAAAGTGACAACACAGTAAAAAAACCAAAACAACCTACTCCAATCATTTATTTTTTCCAATTAGAATGTAGTGCTATTCTAAAATACGTATTTGAAGTATGCTATTCTCTTTCCCAGTGCCTCAGTGTAGTGGAGTTTCAATCCATCTACAAAGAAATCCCAGGAGTCTTACAAAGCAAAGCATATGAAGGAATCAAAGATGAAAACCAGACTGGCTAATTACTTGGAATGACTCTACTGTCCAATTTCTCTACTTCTTGGTGAAGCTGTCAATGTTGGACACCTTTCAGACCCACATTCATCCCTACTGATCATTTCAAAGCCAAATGTAGTGATACAGAATGATGCAAGGCTCATATTTTTGATGAGAGATATTCAAAGAACTTTTCTCATTATTTTAATCTCAGATTAGAAAGGACAATATTTGAATTTTGACACCATATCAGGAAGTCACTAAGTTAAAAGGAAAGCCAATTAAACCATTTCAATTTTTCATAACTTCAAGTCAAAACAATGCAGGAGATATAAATTTTCAAATTTCTCTCTTCAGCTGCAAAAGATTAAACCCTTTTTTGGAGTTGCAATTTTATATATTGAGGCACCAACAGGAGCTATCCTCTTTGCAGTGCCATCAAACACTGGTAGAAGAAACTTCACAGAAGCACAGAATCAATCAGGTTGGAAGAGACCTCCAAGATCAGCCAGTCCAACCTAGCACCCAGCCCTGTCCAATCAACTAGACCAATGCACTAAGTGCCTCATCCAGGCTTTACTTGAACACCTCCAGGGGTGGTGACTCCACCACCTCCCTGGGCTGTGTGAATCATACATGTCAATGAATATATGCAATACTCATACCTTAAACATGGAGCAACATTTATCTCTCTCTAACCTAGCCTGATTAATCCACTTGCTTCCTAACCCCCCTGGCCGACCCTCCATTCTTCCTTGCGTACAAGGCAACATCTGGGGTAAGGTAGAGGGATGGGAGAAGGGGAAAGGGCAGTCAGGAGCCTCTCCTGGGGAACTCAGGTTTCTGGGAGGGCTGAGGTGTTTCTGTACTACCTTTTATCTTGTATATTTCTGTATATAACTGTATATATTGTAAATATCTGCTTGTATATTGTGCTAAGCTGTAAATCATAGAATCATAGAATCAATAAGGTTGGAAGAGACCTCCAAGATCAACCAGTCCAACCTAGGATCCCAGCCCTGCCCAATCAACTAGACCAGGGCACTAAGTGCCTCATCCAGTCTTTTCCTGAACACCTCCAGGAACAGTGACTCCACCGCTTCCCTGGACAGCCCATTCCAATGGCAAAGCTTCATTCAATTTCCAGAGCTGGCTGAGTCTAGTCTGGGTGATTTCCAAAGTGTGGGGTGGTGGGCAACACCCAAACCATCACAAGCTTGATCAGAAAATTGTCACCAAAAAAGCAATCAATCACCTGACCAAAATTGAAGAGCATGCAGCAAAGAGGTCAGGCAGTAAGGGAGCACAACTGCACCACAGTCTTAAGTACTAGAGGGTTGCAGCTTTTTGGCTTCCTACAGATTTAAGACAGAAAAAGGAAGAATTAAAAAAAAAATGCTTCAGGATTATTTAAAGATAGATGCAAAAATCTTACCCAGCCCCATATTGCTATTCGTTTCTCATCAATAAAGCCCATTTCTATAAATCTTCTGTGTAAAAGAAAATCACAGAAATAAATGCAGAATTACAAAAGACTGCCAATACTATAAGAAATCAGCAACCAATTATTTCCCCCCCTCGTGTTTTTTCACTTAGCAAATCTGCAATCAGTATAGCATGTCTGATCTCTACAAAGCATCAATTATTCAATTAATAGATATTTCAGAGGAGAAGGAAGAGCTTTTTCTTGAAAGAATCAAATATGCTCAAATCAACAGAATCATAGAATCAACCAGGTTGGAAGAGACCTCCAAGATCATCCAGTCCAACCTAGCACCCAGCCCTATCCAGTCAACCAGACCACGGCACTAAGTGCCTCATCCAGGCTTTTCTTCTGGCTTCTTGAAAAACAAAGTTATTTTTTCTTATACAAGGAACCTGTGGGGATATTTAAATGAGAGCAGACATCATACATTACTCATGTTGCACATGCACATAAGTACAGACATGCACTCATACACATGCAGAGAAAGAAGTTCAGAAAGCCTACTAATAACCACATTTCATTTCCCTTAACTTTACCTTCCCACAGGCTATTATTGTTTTAATCATTTTAGCATTATTAATGACTTGACTTGCAAGATGCTTGACATATTCATGTTACAAGCACAGAATCATAAACTCAAACAGGTTGGAAGAGGACCTCCAAGATCATCCAGGCCAACCTATCACGCAGCCCTAGCCAATCAACCAGACCATGGCACTAAATGTCTCATCCAGGCTTTGCTTCAACACCTCCAGGGATGGTGACTCCACCACTTCTGTGGGCAGCCCATTCAATGCCAATCACTCTCTCTGCCAACAACTTCCTCCTAACATACAGCCTAGACCACCCCTGGAACAACTTGAGACTGTGTCCCCTTTTTCTCTTGCTGGTTGCCTGGCAGAAGAGACCAACCCCTACCTGGCTACAGCCTCCCTTCAGGTAGTTGTAGACAGCAATGAGGTCTGCCCTGAGCCTCCTCTTCTCCAGGCTGCACACCCCCAGTGCCCTCAGCCTCTCCTCACAGGGCTGTGTTGCAGGATTCTCACCAGCTTCACTGCCCTTCTCTGGACATGTTCCAGTATCTCAATATCTCTCTTGAAGAGCCCAGAACTGGACAGTACTCAAGGTGTGGCCTGACCAGTGTTACAGAATCATTGAATCAACCCAGTTGGAAGAGACCTCCAAGATCATCCAGCCCAACCTATCACCCTATCACCCAGCCCTATCCAATCAATTAGACCATGGCTCTAAGTGCTTCATCCCATCTTGAACACCTCAAGGACCGTGACTCCACCACCTCCCTGGGCAGCCCAGTCCAATGACAAATCACTCCCTCTGTGAAGAACTTCCTCCTAACATCCAACCTATCCTAATTCTAACCAACCTCTCCTAAAAAAATCATGCATCATCCTGAAGATTCTATTTCCAGAAGTGTATTAGCAAAAGGAGAGAAAATAAAATGAAGACAAGAATCACCAAGGTTCAAGAGTGGCAGATAAGCAAGCTACATCCAGATACATCCCAGGACACATATTAGCCTCATTTTATTGGACCAGCACAATGGATTGACAACACCCAAGATGTGGGATACTGTCTAGGTGGGACAAAATTAGAAAAGCCAAAAAATGATTCAGCGTTGTTATATTGGTGTCTTAATCCCTTGAGCTTCCTCCTACAGTAAAGTTCCTCCAAGAACTTCCCACTAGAGTACAGGATCCTCTCTAAAAATCATGCATCTTAAATCATGTGTTAGATCAGGAAGATGGAATGTACTACATTTAACTGAATAAAAATTTAGCCTAGGTGTTGACAGAAATCTGGGGAGTGTGAAGTCTGAGGGCATCGCTTCATGGCCTCTCAGTAGATTTTGCAAGTGCAGAATCAGTTTAGGTTCTCTCTGTCTCTGATATTTTATGTCTGAGTGATGATTCAGAGTAATAACAAAACATTCTCTCTTGTGATATTTTAAAGCATGCTCTTTCTTCTAAAAGTTTCAAGAAAGAAAATCATTTAATAGATGAAACTGAAATGACGTACAGCTATTCTGTATCACTGATAAGGGTAATAGTGTGTGTATACCATTGAGGAGGAAATGAACTTTCAGGAAGGAGAAAGAGGAAGAAATAGATACCCTCTTCACACACATTAGATATACATGCAGTGTTATCAGGGAAGTAGGGAAAGCTGTGGAAATTAGGACTGCTACACCCTGCTACACCCAGTTTCTAGCTAAGCTTCTCATAGTCAGGCCTGTTAGGGGGGAAAGAGGGTATTTACTGCTGCATATGAAAATATAGCCATGCTCTGATGAATGAAATGCCAGACCAAAGACTGGACTGAATTTTTTATCCTTGCCTTACAGTTATCTCTGTCGATTCAGACTTCTTGAGAAGCTAATGCATTTGAAATCTTAACAGGCAGCCTTTCCTTACAAAATCTCAGCTTTCACTCCCTCTCCAAAACTTCTTCTTAGGGAATTATTTTCCCTTGGAGCACTTAAAGTATTTTGATGTAAAAAAGCAACTGTTGGGGATCTATCAGAGGACCTCACCCACTTTCTGTTGCTCATAACTATCCTGACATAGCACGGAAGGCAAGTTTATGACTAACTAACCTCTAGAAGGTTTATATTAGGATTTGGCTTTGCTGTGGACTTCACATTTGTCCTTTAGCTGATTACCATGGTACACCACTATGGGTCTTTGGCTAATCACTGCAGTCACTAAGGTAAGTCTCCCCTAGAGGGAAAACTTCAGAATAATGGACAATATATTTGCTTAGCTCTCATCACTGACACTTGTATTTCCTTAGATTTCATAAGATTGAAGCCTCTGATGGTGATGATGTTACAAAATCAAATGGTGAGGTCCAAGTGTGGCCTTAGTAATACACAGACTTACTATACCACACAAAACCTCTCCAACATCAAGCATCTCAGCACTATTTTATTTCTGCACAGGGAGGTGGTGGTGTCACTGTCCCTGGAGGTGTTCAAGAAAAGACTGGATGGGGCACTTAGTGCCAGGGCCTAGTTGACTGGTTAGGGCTGGGTGCTAGGTTGGACTGGATGAGCTTGGAGGTCTCTGCCAAGTTGGTTGATTCTATGATTCTTGTCTTATTTGCTGGAGGCCTCAGCTCTCCAGAAGAAAGGCCGAGAAGGATATGTAATATGTTTTTCACACATTTCTTGTAGCTATGTAAATACAACAGTTCTAAAAGGACATAGACTACTTACTTTACTGCTGATATTTGGTCCTCAACTTCATAGACTCCTAGTTTTCTATATACTGCATGCAAAATCTTGTCACCTTGGTAAGCTGTTCCTCTGCCGTCCACCAGAGCAACAATAATTCCCTCTTTGCTTGCAAGATAGGTTATCCAGCTAATGCTAAATGTTTCTTTCACATTCTGACTGCATGGTCCTCCATACCTGAGGATGAAAATTCACACATTTTCAACTCAGATTTATAAATGATTACTGGATACTGGTCTACAGCTATAGGTACTTATTTTTTTTCCACAAGCGCTTTGCTGTATACCTGTGGTTCAGAGAATTCAGCAGACAAAGAGTTCAACTACCTATTTCATATATTTGTGAGGTTTTGCTATCTAAGTACATTTTAATCCTTTAGGTCTTCTGCCTAAGGCAAACCATCAGTTTTAGCTCACACTAAGGAGTGCAGCAACAGGTGCTTGTTCTAAGGGGAATCCTTGGTAGAGTGATGCCTCAAAGACTCAGCTCTTTCTTCAAATTCCTTAGGTGTAGCAGCCCTTTTTAGTGCTTTTCTGCATTTAATCTCCACATGCAGTCAGCAATGACAGAGAAAATAGGAGAAAAAAGTCCAGCTCCTTACACTTTCTGACCATCTCCAGACCTTCTTTATTTCAGCAGGGAATAATATCATGTGCTGTTGGAGCTTTGAGCAGAACACACCCCACACAGCTGAGCCATAGAGAGACACTCCTCATGAGAATGGCCTAATGCAAATCACACATCTGACCTCAAGGACACGACTTACTTAATCTTCTACTCTAAGCATCATTCTAATACACTTAGCATTCTTCAAACATTTGGGTCCCCAGTGGTTAATAAAAAAAAAAAGGTAAGGTTTATTACATGTACTTAGCAGTCCTTTCTGCCTCTTGTTGTTTTGCACCACTGCGATTGCTGTTGTCTTTGCTGCCTGCAATAAATTAAATTCATATCAAATGCTCTTTAGAAGGAACATTTGATAAAAGAAGCCAATCCTCGTGGCTTAGGAGCATTCAGGTTTTGTTCTGAAAAAATGAAGCAGACTCTTGTATTTGTCATATTAGCAAAGCCAATATATGTCATTTCAGAATGCCTCATGATACACAGAAGCAGTGCAGAGCTAAGAAGGAATAGCCCACATGTTTTTAACCTTTTGGTTTCTCTGAGGAACTGATCCTTACCATGAAAAAATTCATTGATTTTCACTGGCTTGAATTTCTATTCCAGAAATACATTAAAAAAAAAAAAAGCCCTCCACCAGAAGAAAGAAAACAGAAATAAGTAGTTTTGTTTCTGCTTCATAAAGTTTTGCAAACTGTTCCAGACCTTGTTAAATCTTAAGAAATATATTTTCTGACAAAACAGCAACATTCAAAGAATGGGTACATACACTTGAATAAGCAGAGGGTACTTCTTGGATCTATCAAACTGTGGAGGTAGAAGCATTTTGTACCACAAAGCTGGAAAAGAAATGTTAAGATTATATTGTGAATAGCTAAAATGTTTCCTCCAAGCATAAACCAGAGCTAGATGTAATAGTGTATGAAAATGAATCAGCACAAACTATCCAGTGCGTGAACTGTGAATCACAGAAGTATGATGGAAGTAACTGTTTATACTGAGCTGTGGAAGAACAAACTTGGAGAAACAAAAGTGTCTGCTTTTATTAAGCTCATAAGTGAAAGCAGTAGTATATGCAAGATATGTAACTTCTAAACAGTGGTTTACAATTAATATTTTATTATCATCATACTATAATGTTTTTATCATAAAACCAGAGAGTCAACAAGGTTGGAAGAGACCTCCAAGATCATCCAGTCCAACCTAGCACCCAGCCCTAGCCAATCAACCAGACCATGGCACTAAGTGCCTCATCCAGGCTTTGCTTCAACACCTCCAGGGATGGTGACTCCACCACCTCCCTGGGCAGCCCATTCCAATGCCAATCACTCTCTCTGGCAACAACTTCCTCCTAACATCCAGCCTAGACCTGCCCTGGCACAACTTGAGACTGTGTCCCCTTTTTCTCTTGCTGGTTGCCTGGCAGAAGAGACCAACCCCCACCTGGCTACAGCCTCCCTTCAGGTAGTTGTAGACAGCAATGAGGTCGCCCCTGAGCCTCTTCTTCTCCAGGCTGCACACCCCCAGCTCTCAGCCTCTCCTCACAGGGCTGTGCTCCAGACCCCTCACCAGCTTCACTGCCCTTCTCTGGACGCATTCCAATATCTCAACATTTCTCTTGAACTGAGGAGCCCAGAACTGGGCACAGTACTCAAGATGTGATGAGTACAGGGGAAGAATAACTTCCCTTGTCCTACTGGCCACACTGTTCCTGATCCAGGCCAGGATGCTATTTGCTCTCCTGGCCACCTGGGCACACTGCTGGCTCATGTTCAGCTCCTATGTACCAGTACCTCCAGGTTCTTTTTTTCCTGGCTGCTCTCCAGCCACTCTGTCCCCAACCTGTAGTGCTGCTTGGGGTTGTTGTGGCCAAAGTGCCACTCCACATTTAAACACTTTCCCTTTTAAACAATGCATTGTGAAGCAGGGATGTATTTCAACTCCTATTTTACTGATAGACAGATACCCTGAGGCACAGACAAATTGGCTGTTATTAAACAGGGCAGAAACAGAACTCTTCTTCCTAATCTCATAGGCTAACAAGTTTGTTCTACAGAGACAATACTCACTATACCAAAATGAAGGCATAAAGGAGTAAAAGGAATAAAAAGTAAGATAAAGATGTGCAATTCTTACTTATACCATCCACTTCAAGCCTATTAATTTCTTCTTTTGGCAGCTTGATCTCTTGCAAAGCAGATTGTAATTCCCAATTGTCTTCCAATACTTTGAGCTCTAAGGAAAATAAATGCCTGAATTATTAACTAAGTAATTGTTCATGCCTACTCATTAATTGAGATGCTTTTATGGCACTAGGACAGAAAGGAAATCTGTGAATTTTACAAGCAGAATAATGAACTCAGACACTACTAATTGGGCTTGATCATATAGCTAAATAAAAGCAAGGCCCTGCTATTACAGTGCACAAATATTTGTTAGATTTAGATAAGGTGTACATTTTGCAGTGCAAATAAGTTGGTAAGTTGACTCTGATTGTTAAACTCCGGGATATCATGAAGAAAATCTTTCTCCTGCAGAGCCCTCATCTCAGTCTCATAATATGAGAGAGTTGGAACTGCAAAATTCATCCCATCATGAAAAACAGTCATATGTCTTTCCTCTTGCTTACCACAGTGAGATGAATTTAAGCCACACAGATACTTAGAATCATAGAATCAACCAGGTTGGAAGACCATCCTCCAGGGATGGAGCATCCACAACCTCCCTGTGCAACCTGTGCCAGTGTCTCACCACCCTCACTGGAAAGTGCATTGCTGGACTTAGGAGTGAAAATAAAGACATCAGTGTGTTCACTGATATTTGGATTTTACTAATTAACACATCTAGAAAGACACTAGATATTTCAATAACAAAAAAAGATGACAGGCTTCTTGATCACAATTCAAAATATTGTATTAGAAGATATGCATAGTGAAGATCAATGAGAAGATTACTCAGAAACAGACAAGATAGTTGCAGTACCTCTGTCCCCATGGTTCTCAAAAAGAGTAGAAATAGGAATCCCAGGACCTGTCATAAGAATGATAAGAACAGACTTTATAGCTTGAAGGAATGGTGATGGAGTGTATATTGCATTAACATTTGTAACTAACAGGTATTAATGAGCTCAAGGTTGATACACAAATCTAGAGCTTCTCTGTATAAGCCACTAATCACTGCCATTACAAATACATAAAGTATCGTGTATGCACAGAATTCTATACATAGAGACATTTCTTAGCATACAGAGTAGAAGTAACTTCAAATTTGCTAACAAACCCTTCCTAGAGATGAAGTGACATCTAGTTACTACCTGAGATGTGATTACGTAAGGTGAATGCAGCATTAACATTGTGAAGCATTCTTCTGAAAACATGTCACATCACATTTGTGAAGGTGAGTGGCTTTCATATGGTGATGACCTCACTGACTATTCTGTGCAAGAATGATTGAAAGATGTTATTATTTGCTACATTCGTTACTGCACAGTGGAAGTTCTAAGGAACTCTTCAGCTGATCAGTCAGTGCAGAACCAGAACAGAAAACTTGACATGAAATATGCAAAATCTTGGATAGTTTCCTTTCTTTTTCTTCTTTCTTTTTCTTTCTTTTTCTTTTTTTCATTCTTTTTCTTCATTATTTTTCTTTCTTCCTTCTTCTTTTTCTTCTTTCTTTCTGTTTCTCTTTATTTCTTCTTTCTCTCTATTTCTTCTTTCTCTTTCTATTTCTTCTTTTTCTTTCTCTTTATTCTTTCTTTTTCTCGTTCTCTTTACTCTTTCTTTTTTCTTTCTCTTTATTTCTCCTTTCTTTTTCTTTCTCTTCTTTCTTTTTCTCGTTCTCTTTATTCTTTCTTTTTCTCGTTCTCTTTATTCTTTCTTTTTCTCGTTCTCTTTATTCTTTCTTTTTCTCGTTCTCTTTATTCTTTCTTTTTCTCGTTCTCTTTATTCTTTCTTTTTCTCGTTCTCTTTATTCTTTCTTTTTTCTTTCTCTTTATTCTTTCTTTTTTCTTTCTCTTTATTTCTTATTTTTCTTTCTATTTATTTTTTTCATTTCTTCATCAGCAGCAGATGAAACCTCAAATAATTGAAATCATCTAATATAATCCACAGGAGTTAAGACTTCATTTAATACTTCTGTGTTATGAGGGGTTTCAATAATCATACTTATCATCATCACAGGATTAGGAGGATGTTAGGGGTCAGAAGGGACCTCTGGAGATCTTCCAGTCCAAACCCCCTGCCAGTGCAGGACCAGAGAATCTAGCACAGGTCGCACATCCAGACAGGGCTGGAAAGAGGAGAATCCACAACCTCTCTGAGCAGGTTTTTGTTCAGTGTTTAAAAACGTTCCCAAGTAGAAAATATCCATGATTTTGTGAATATTTTGAAGTTATCAATATTCAAATATTCAAGAATTTCAGGTGAGGAACACACTGTAGCAGTTTCTCGTTGCTTACTCTGAACTCGATGATCTCCTTGGGACCCTTCCAACCCGTAACATCCTGTGATCCTGTGATCCCATCAACTGGAAATTAATGTGTGCTTCTAAGTGTAGACTTGGCAAGAGAAATGATGACTGATAAACTGGATTAGAATCTGGTTTGTGCTATGAAAGATTTTCACAAATTTGGTTTTAATTCTAAAAATCCCTAGATTTTTGTTGAAAATTAAATATATATATATAGAGAGGGAGAATGAAAATGTTTGCATTTTCCGAAACATCTTCCCAAGGATTTTGCTCATGGAAAAGTTTGTGATAATCACTATTATTTAAATCTCTGATAAATTTAAAGAACAGCTGATCCTGTTTTTTTCCCATGCTATACATACCATAACAAATCAAGGCATAGTACTTAGAATGTTCACTGAACCTTGCTGTATAATACTGGCATCTCTCTTTCCTTAAATTGCAAGTGATGCACTGTTTTCGGATAGGTTTACTTCCAATACTGATTCTAGGAAAAAACAATGAAATAAAGCAGTATTTATTTTGCTACATCTAATTTCACAAGTGTCTGTGTCACATTCTAGAACATAAGCACTGTAGTTTCAGAAGAGCTCAATTTAAGAATAAATTATTTCCCTTTCAAAATGATTACATTTAATATTCAGAAGTTATTTCTCCTCAATTCTAAGATATAATTTGAGGTCAAGATTTAATTAAAGTACCTTGTGAAATTACACTTCAAACATCTTAAAACTATTTTATTGCCAAATTCCAAGCTATCTTCTATCACAGAATCACAGAATCATAGAATCAACCAGGTTGGAAGAGATCTCCAAGATCATCCAGTCCAACCTAGCACCCAGCCCTAGCCAATCAACCAGAACATGGCACTAAGTGCGTCTTCCAGGCTTTTTCTGAACACCTTCAGGGACAGCGACTCCACCACCTCCCTGGGCAGCCCATTCCAATGCCAATCACTCTCTCTCTGTGAAGAACTTCCTCCTAACATCCAGTCTAGACCTCCCCTGGCACAACTTGAGACTGTGTCCCCTTGTTCTGTTGCTGGTTGCCTTGATGAAAATCAATGAATGACCTCCCTTGTCCTGCTGGCCACACTGTTCTTGATACAGGCCAGGATGCCATTGGTTCTCCTGGCCACCTGGGCGCATTGCTGGCTCATCTTCAGCTACTATCTACCAGTACTCCCAGGTCCCTTTCTTTCTGGCTGCTCTCTATCCACTCTGTCCCCAGCCTGTAGTGCTGCTTGGGGTTGTTGTGGCCACGGTGCAGAATCCTGCACTTTGCCTTGTTCAATCTCATCCCATTGGCCTCTGCCCACCCATCCAGCCTAGCAGGGTCTCTCTCCAGGGCTCTCCTAACTCCAACAGATCCACACCTGCTCCTAGCTTGGTGTCATCTGCAAACGTACTGATGCTGGACTCAATCCTCTGGTCTTCATCAATAAAGATATTGAACAGGACTGTGCCCAGCACTGATCCTTGAGGGACACCACTAGTGACAGCTGCCAACTACATCACCCGAGTATCATTAAGATATTGTTCATAACACTTACTTGTAAATATTTCTTCTTCCTGGATAGCCTTCAAATTCATTGCTTGAATAGAAACTGTAAGTTAATTTATATGTTAATAAATAATCCATAAAGTGATGACCTATGAACCAGCATCAAGATGAAAAGCTGCCTTGGAACTTAACAGACGTTGTGAGATTTCTGTGTGTGGTGCAAGACTAAGTTTATATACCTTTAATCTTAATAAATCCTTACTTAAACTCTGATAAGATGACAAAGAAAGTATATAAATATGAGTTCTATTTTCTCATGAGCTAATCACTCCAATTACAAAATCTGTTTCTACGTACATAGCAAGCTGAATGATATAAAAAGAGGAGTAAATGTGAACTGTCTGAGGGTTAATCACATAATTAAATTTAAGTATTTCTAAATAAGCCTCTCTAAAATGGTTGCTAAAAAATAGAAAACTTAGGGCAATTTGCAAACCACCTCACATAAGTACAACCAAGTTTGCAAACCTGTGCGGTGCCTTTACACACAAATTTGTTGTGGATGTCTTCAGATACAAACCAAATTATTCCTAGTTACAACTTACAAATGTTGCTTTCACTGACAACACTCACAGGTTCTTTTCTTGATGATACTTACATTGCATCATTTGTTACTCTAAAAATGTAAATTGCCTCCCATTCTCCACTTGTGATTTGGATTGCATTCTCCTGTGAAGCATGACATATAAGTTACTGAATGTGGCAGAATCGCTTCAGGAACTTACAGCAGATCATAGAATCTGTCAGGGCTGGAAGGGACCACAAGGATCATCCAGTTCCAGCTCCCCTACCATGGGCAAGGACACTCTACCCTAGATCAGGCTGGCCAGAGTCTCATCCAGTCTGGCCTTAAACACCTCCAGGGATGGGGCCTCAACCACCTCCCTGGGCAACCCATTCCAGGCTCTCACCACTGTCATGGTGAAATATAGTAATATAGAGATGTGTATTCTATATCTATATATTATATATAGATATATACATTATATATATATATAATGCAGAACACTTTGCTTGACTTACCACAGAGCCATTGATGTAATGAATATGCTTATAACCATTCTTGTCACTAAAAATTTTGTAGTATGAACTGCCATCTGATGTAAAATATGGCGTAGAAACAAAGAACTGAAACAGTGGAAGAAAAATGGTAGATGAGTAAAAATGCCCAAGCTCTTTAGTAGATTACAGTACACACACTAAAAATAACAGGACTGTTTAATCAGTTCACATAAGACACAAGGGTTTACCTGTGATATTCAGTCTCCTGGTCAGTACACACTTGATAGTTTGAAGCTAGCTAGAATATTTTGGTGAGAAGAATTAAACTATAGGCTGTGAAAAGGAAACAATGGCGATGTCTACTGCACTCATAGGCTTGCTGAGATGTATAAAAACAAGAACATAAACATAGATAGCAGAGTTGCTCTCTGGGCTCTGGGGCTGCATGAACTTGTCTCTCTAACCTAACAGTCTGTGTGACTAATCCTTCTGCTTCCTAACGCCCTTGGCCGACCCTCCAAACTCACCTCGAATATAAGACAAAGTCCGGGGTAGGGTAGAGGGGTGGGAGTAACATGGAAGGGTGGTTGAGAGCCCTCCTGGGGACTCTGGTTTCTGGGAGGGCTGTTGTGTTTCTGTATTACTTTTTAACTTGTATATTTCTGTCTACAGCTGTATAGATTTTAAATACCTGCTTGGATATTGCCCTTAGCTGTAAATATAAAGCTTCATTCAATTTCCAGGTCGACTGAGTCTAGTCTGAGTAATTTTCTTAAGTGGGGGAGGGGGATGGGTAACACCCAAATCATCACAACACATCACAATTTTTAATCTGCTATGTCAGATTTCTTAAAATTATTACATAAGACACCTCAAGCATCTCAAAAGATGTGCAGCACTTGCTCTGAACGGACAGCTTTTATCTTTCAATTGCTATGGTATGACTAAGCTTACCTCTTGACCCAATGACCAGAGGAATTTTACATCTATTCTTTGCCTCTAGAATGCTTCTAAGAATTGCAGTGCAGTATGAATCTACCTCTTTTCATGACTTCCCCTACTTCAGTACTGTGTCTAGGACTTGGAAAAGGAATCAGAAGGAGGAATGACCAGAGGAATTTTACACCTATTCTTTGCCTCTAGAACGCTTCTAAGAATTGCAGTGCAGTATGAATCTACCTCTTTTCATGACATCCCCTACTTCAGTACAGTGTATAAGATTTGGAAAAGGAATCAGAAGCTTTTGAACTCAGAAAGCAGATAGATATTGTGCTTGGCACAGCATTCTAAGTCCCAGTGCAACAGGTTTAAGCATTAGCATTTTATGACTCAGAATGGTGCTTCATGTTTCAAAACACTGCTGTGAAGAGGCAGTAAGCTGTAGTTTTTCATTAAACCACAAGAGATTACAAGAAGAAAACCTACTCCTCCTGCCCATCCTGTTTGACTCTCTTCTATGTGCTGTTGATTCTGAAAAACAAAAATCAAACATATACTTCTTAAGAACAAATTTATGGAGATTAAACACCTTCAGATAAAAAAATCTGTAGCTACCTGTAAAAGAGAATTTTAACATACTTGCCATGAAGGATCAGGGACTTGAAGGTTGCCTGAGGTAAATAACATCACTGTATTAATACCAGTATTCTCCTGGAGAAACTGAATGCTCATGGCTTGGATAGGCAGTTGGGTAAAAAACTGGCTGAGTGTCTGGGCCCAGAGAGTTGTGGTGAATGGAGTTAAATCCAGCTGGCTACAAGTGGTGTTCCCTAGGGTTCAGTACTGGGATCAGTTCTCTTTAAAATTTTCATTAATGATCTGGATGAGGGAATTGAGTGCAGCCCCAGTAAATTCGCAGATGACAATAAAATGGGTGGAAGATTAATGTGGTTGGTGGTAGAAAGACTATTCAAAGAGTTTGGGACAGGTTGGGTCGATGGGCTGAGGTCAGTTTTATTAGGCTTAACAGCACCAAGTTCTGGGTGCAGCACTTGGGCCACAAAAACCCATGCAATGCTACAGGCTGGGGGCAGATTGGGTGGAAAGTTGCCCAGCGGAAAAGGATTTTAGGGTGCTGGATGATGGCTGTATGAACATGAGCCAGCAATGTGCTCACATGGAAAAAAGGCAAACAGCATCCTAATCTGTATTGAGAATGGCCAGCAGGCACAGAGAAATGATTGTGACATGGTACTCTGCACTAGTAAGGCTGCACGTTGAGTCCTGTGTTCAGTTTTGGGCCCTGTCATGTAAGACATTGAGGTGCTGGAGCATGTCCAGAGAAGGGCAATGAAACTGGTGAAGGGTATAGAGTCTTATGAGGAGAGGCTGAGGGAACTGGGATTGTTTTGCCTGGAAAAGAGGAGGTTGAGACCTCATAACTTTCTTCTACAACCACCTGAAGAGAGGTGGCAGTGAAGTGGGGGTAGGTCTCTTCTTCCTAATATCTGGTGATAGTGAGAGGGAATGGCCTGGAACTGTGACAGGGGAAGTTTAGATTAGATGTTACAAAAAATTTATTTACAGAAAGAGTGGTCAGGCATTGAAAAAGGTTTCCTATGTAGGTGGTGAAGTCACAGTCCCTGGAGGTGTTTAGGAAATGCTTGGACATGACACTTCAGGATACTGTTTAATGGCCCTGGTGGTCTTAAAGGTCTTTTCCATCCAAAACAATTCTCTAATTCTACATTAATTAGAATATCACTTTTAAGAGCTGGCATCGGAGCTAAACGAAATTTAAAGTGATCATTTTTAACATGCAACAGTTTCACTGAAAGTAGGAATTAAAAACTAATTCATTACATGACATTTTCAGAAAAAAACCAAACAAGTAAAATTACTTCAGGAATAATAATATCAAAAGTCTGTGTTAGATTCTTAGCTGGTTCATTTGACATATTTTCTGTTGTTTCAAACTGCGATGATGATTCAGAAGAAGTGGATAATCTGACTACTAGGTACATCTTTTACGTGTAAACTTTAAAAACCTTTAAAATACACATCAAATAGCTTAATTAAATAAAGTACATATAAATCCAGGAGCTCCATATTTGGTACTCAGCTTAGAGATATCAAAGGTCCTGATTTTCAACATTTTAGAAAGACCTCACAACTACATTTGAAAGAATCAAGGAGTGGCAAAGATAATGTAAGCAAGAAAAGTCATCCAGAGTACCATATCCTGAGACTATGAATATAAGTTTAGCAGGTCTTAAGTCCTTGTAACATTCTTAAAGTTGATTTTAAAAGATATTTACTGAGCATAAATGGATCAGTACCTCCTGCAGCTAAAGCTGCTTTTACATTTCCCTGTATGTTTTATTACAAAGTTCCTAGTATTTTTTCAATATTTTCATAGAATCATAGAATCACTCTGGGTTGGAAGGGACCACAAGGATCAGACAGTTCCAACTCCTCTGCCATGCCCAGGGATACCCTACCCTCGAGCAGGCTGCACACAGCCTCATCCAGTCTGGCCTTAAACACCTCCAGCCATGGGGCCTCAACCACCTCCCTGGGCAACTCATTCCAGGCGCTTACCACTCTCATGCTCAACAACTTCCTCCTCATATCCTCTTTGAATCTCCCCATCTCCAGCTTTGCTCCATTCCCCCCAGTCCTGTCACTCCCTGACAGCCTACAAAGTCCCTCCCCAGCTTTTTTGTAGGCCACCTTCAGATCCTGGAAGGCCACAAGAAGGTCACCTCAGAGCCTTCTCTTCTCCAGACTGAACAGCCCCAACTCTTTCAGTCTGTCCTCATAGCAAAGGTGCTCCAGCCCTCTGACCGTCCTCATGGCCCTTCTCTGGACACACTCCAACATCTCCACATCCTTCTGGTCATAGAAGCTCTAGAACTGGATGCAGTACTCCAAGTGGGACTCAGCAGAGTGGAGTAGAGGGGGAGAATCACCTCCCTCGCCCCGCTGGCCACACTTCTCCTGATGCAGCCCAGGACCTGGTTGGCCCTCTAGGCTGCAAGTGCACACTGCTGGCTCATGTTGAGCTTCTCATCCACCAGAACTTCCAAGACTTTTTAAGACCTCTTTATTAAAGAGTGTAATAATTTGCTTGTTGGATGGAGCAAGTGATTTAATATTTAACCATTCTACATTCAGGCAGTATTTCTTTTTTGACCCTGCATGTTTTTCTTCATACTGTTCATTTAATACATATTTCTTCACAGTCTAAAATAAATCCAACAGATTTACTTTTTAAAGAATATGGTTTCTGTTTGTTATCCTCACTGTAATTTCACTACCATTCTGTTATCCTCATTGTAATTTCACTACCATTCTGTTATCCTCATTGTAATTTCACTACCATTCATGATCTCTTTCTGCTTGGTCCATTCAAAGTGACTTATTTGAGCAGAATTTGTAGGTGCTTGCCCTTGGAACACTGTTTAGTATTTTGCAAAGGCTCCAGTGAACTTTAACTCAAGAGATGGATTTTATTTCTTTTTCAGATAAGAATAGGATGAATAGTTTTATATCTGCAATACAAACAGAATCACAGAATTTCCTAGATTGGAAAAGACTTTCAAGCTCATGGAGTCCAATCATGAGTTTCACACTGACAAGTCCTTGACTAAACCAAATCCCTCAGCACAACATCTCATCACTAGGAATTACTACGGTTGGAAAGGACCACCAGGATCAGCCAGCCCAGCCTTCATTCCAGCATCCCTATTCACTAGACCATAGCACTTGCCTCAAGTGCCACATCCACTCTCCTTTTAAACACCTCCAGGGATGGTGACTCCACCACCAATCTGGGCAGCCTGCTCCAGTGCCTGACCACCTGCTCAGTAAAGAACTTCCTCCCAACTTATTCTTCCTGTAAATAAAGGCTCTGACCTTGATGGCATATTGAATAAGGATATATTTACCTTCTTTCATTAGAATAGTCCCACTGACTTCTATGGGATTTTTTGTGTCTATTATTTACAGAATTCAATTGAAGAACTGGCATCCTTATAGGAAATCCCAATTTCACAAACATATGCCTTGTTCCTACTCACATGAATAGTCATGCTAAAGTCGTATCAGTTTCTATGGTCTATTCACATGGGCAAGTGGTGAGCATTTCAACACTTTAAGAACATTTTGTAGATTGTATTTTGTTATTATCCTCAAGCAGATAAAGCCTAGCGTATTTATTGTACCTTAGATCCTGATTTAATCTGAAATCAACAAGAGAACTGTTTTTGCCAATGGAAATGTACAGAGATATACTTTCTAACTGCAAATAGAGCTAATGCAGCACTCCCATCTGTTCACACTCCTTCAATTGGCCATTTGTGCAAACTTTAATGTGATAAAAGCATTGTATCATTGGATAAATATAGAATTATAAAAACATCAGTAGTGACTCCATAAATAAGGTTTCATGGAGAAATGCAATTAAACAAGGATCATGAACACAGTCCTGCAAGACTTTAATTGTTCTGGTCCAGTTCCAGCAAAGCAATTAGGTACATACTTAATTTTAAACACATAAAAAGGCCTATTGAAAATAATAAAACTGCTTACATGCTTAAAGTCAAGATTGTATTTAAGTACTTTGGTGGATTGCAGTAGAATTCTAGAACCCTTGATTTTTTTTTTTTCTTTTTCCTTTACATTGAAGTATTTTGTTATTAAAATGTTAGTTACCTGGAGAGGAGTTACTCCTCAAAGAGGAGGTTCTGAAGTGACCTTCTTGTGTCCTTTCAGTATCTAAGGGGGGTCTGCAAAAGGCTGGGGAAGGACTTTTCAGGAAATCAGGGAGTGACAGGATTAGGGGGAATGGAGCGTAGCTGGAGATGGGTAGGTTCAGCCTGGACATGAGGAAGTGCAGCATAAGAGTGGTGAGAGCCTGGAATGGGTTGCCCAGGGAGGTGGTTGAGGCCCCATCCCTGGAGGTGTTTAAGGCCAGCCTGATCCAGGGTAAGGAGTCCCTGCCCATTGCAGAGGGGTTGGAACTAGCTGATCCTTGTGGTCCCTTCCAACCCTGACTGACTGTATGATTGATAAGATTGAATATACTTCTGCAAGTAAATCAGAGCAACCTGTGGATGACCAATGGGTGTCAATATAGCTATGCAGATGTGATTACCAAATACTAATTTCAGGAGTGTTCTTACCTTTGGACAGTCCCAAGTATTTGAATTTTTGTTGAAGTCACAAATAGCTAAGACTGAAAAATTCTGGATTCTCTTTAGCCACTGCACACAGATTCGACTATCTGTTACCCAAGTAAGCCAAGTGAAATAGTGATCACTAAAAAAATAAAGAAGAGAAAAGAAATAAAGAAATAGTGGTTATTAAAGAACAGATATATAGAAGCATTGCTAAAAATTGTATCCCCCTGTATTAGTCTCTGGAAACAATAGGAAAACTTCCACCCTCACAGGGATTTTTTGTTTTGTCCTTTGCAACCATGTATCATATGGACAGATAGAATAAAAAGACAACATCTTTAGTTTCTAATCCATCTAGTAGATGAATATGGCACTCCACTGTTAGAAACAAAAAAAAAATAATTAAGAGGTTAAAGCATTTAAAATAAATAGACAAAACCTTTTTAAAAAAATAAAGAGATGATATTTGAGGGCATACTACCTGGATGCTATGGCTGCAGGAACTGGCACCTCCTTAGGACCAAATACTTCAAAATGAGTGGTGTCTACAATAAACACTTTAACAGTTGGATTTTTAGTCCCAGCCTTTGGAAAAACAGAACAGAACAAAACAGAACAATACAAAACAACAACAACAAACAAACAAAGTTTCTGAACAATTCAGATTAAGGAAAACTTTTTCCTCAGGAAAGGATATATACCTATAGATGTATAGCACAAAATACGTATTCATAGAATCACAGAATCAACCAGGTTGGAAGAGACCTCCAAGATCATCCAGTCCAACTTACCACCCAGCCCTAAGGACATATATCTATAGATGCATAGTACAAAATATGTATTCATAGAATCAACTAGGTTGGAAGAGACTCCAAGATCATCCAGTCCAACCTAGCACCCAGTCCTAAGAATATATGTCTATAGATATATAGTACAAAATATGTATTCATAGACTCATAGAATCAACCAGGTTGGAAGAGACTCCAAGATAATCCAGTCCAACCTAGCACCCAGCCCTAAGGATATACATCTATAGATTATAGTATAAAATATGTATTTATAGAATCAACCAGGGTGGAAGAGACCTCCAAGATCATCTAGTCCAATCTAGCACCCATCCCTAAGGATATATTCCTATAGATACATAGCACAAAATATGTATTCATAGACTCATAGAATCAACCAGGTTGGAAGAGACTCCAAGATCATCCAGTCCAACTTATCACTCAGCCCTATCCAATCAACTAGACCATGGCACTAAGTGCCTCATCCATTCTTTTCAGTTGAGTACAACAGGGAAAATGTGGTCTTACAAGATCTCAGAGTGAAGATGCAGCACTAGTACATTACTTAATTTTTCATTATTTCACATATAAAGAAATCTTCTAAGCAGTCAAATTTAGTGCCTCTACATGCAGAAGATGTGCTTGATAGGAACCAACATTCTATTTGTAGTGTGGCTCTTTGCAGCATGCTTACTTTGGCATAAAAATCGAGGAATATATTCACATGATTACAAGTGCTCTTTGACATCCCAGCTGTGAAACAAAATGCTTTAGCTTCATCTGGTTTCATGCTTGCTTATTCATTGCATACATTATTAGTTTTTTAATTCATTTCCATGTGTGGTCTAAACTATCCAGCTTCACTTTAGAAGTGTAACCCAGCCAACAGGTGAGTAGCTTCTTAAGATATGTTAGCATGAACACTTGCAATCATATGAACATGACAGGAATCAGTAGAGTTCTCTAATATGTGCTGAAAAAATGCCAACCCAAAACCTTCTTGCCTTAGATCTGGCACTTGAAAGCAGTTAAAATCCAAAGAGATCAAAAAGCACTATGAAGTGTGCAAATAAACCGAAGCTGTCATAGCCTTTATATTTCAAAATAAGAACTGTCTCATAATTCATTTACTGTAATAAAGAAGTAACAACTGCATACTTAACACATTCCTATAAGTAAACTGAATTGAACAAGGCTAGATCACATAAGCAAGCACAAGCACTTTTGCACATGCTTTTGACTTCCAGGAGCATTTACTACACTGATATAAAAGTATCTACAGTTCAGGATGTACTTATGCCTTCTCAGGATTTAGCTTCAGATTATTTTTTTTCACTAATTTAAGCCACAATCATGGAATCATATGGAATCATAGAATCAACCAGGTTGGAAGAGAGCTCCGAGATAATCCAGCCCAACCTATCACTCAGCCCTATCCAATCAACTAGACAACGGTACTAAGTGCCTCATCCAGGCTTTGCTAGAACACCTCCAGGGACGGCAACTCCACCACCTCCCTGGGCAGCCCATTCCAATGCCAATCACTCTCTCTGGCAACAACTTCCTCCTAACATCCAGCCTATACCTTCCCTGGCACAACTTGAGACTGTGTCCCCTTCTTCTGTTGCTGGTTGCCTGGCTGTCCCAGGTTAGGGTGGATCCCTCTCCCAGTAGAATAAACTCACCACAAGATAGATTTTTTTTTTTTTTTTTGAAAGCCAGGGAAAAATGAAATTGTATTTCTTTTAGTTTAAATATAACACTATATGGAGAAATAAACTACTAGAAAAACAAATAATCTTAGTGAAGATGGGGAAGGGGTCAAGCAGCAGCAAAGCAGCAGCAGCCAAAACAGCAGCAGTGGCAGATAGCAGTGGGTGCAGCTGAAGCAGCAGAAGCCAGCAAGGGGAAAGTACAAGCTGTGCTTCCAGACATAAAGCTCTGGATGCTCCAATGAAATGATATTAACTTATTCATTGTTGCCATTACATGGCCTATCCCTAGAATGTTCACTTCTCCTCTATGTCTGAGCTAGAAATCTAGCTCAAATGGCTACACTGGCAGAAGAAACCACCCCCACCTGGCTACAGCCTCCCTTCAGGTAGTTGTAGACAGCAATGAGATCACTCCTGAGCCTCCTCTTCTCCAGGCTAAACAATCCCAGCTCCCTCAGCCTCTCCTCACAGGGCTGTGTTCCAGGCTTCTCACCAGCTCTGTTGCCCTTTTCTGGACACATGGATTTTACTACTGTAATACAACCATTTTTTAAGCACAGATTATTTTACCATTGTCATAATTTCTCAACAGAAAGGAAGTCAACATAATGGTAAAACATACCTTTGGGTACGGGATCATTATTTTCCTAGGATACTGGTCCTCACCAAAATAGGAATATTCAATAACTGGTATATTGGAATCATTAAATTGTACATATGCTAAATATTTTCCGCTTGGAGACCACCACAGTGCATATTTTGTCGCTAGCATTTCCTCTGAGGGAATAAAGAATACATTCAGAATAACCTATGACTGTAATCTATCTTCTAACCTATTATAGCATTCTACTCTCAGCAACTTAGACATGTAGAGTTCTACTAAATATAGAATCATAGAATCAAACAGGTTGGAAGAGACCTCCAAGATCATCCAGTCCAACCAATCACCCAGTCCTATCCAATCAACTAGACCATGGCACTAAGTGCCTCATCCAGTCTTTTCTTGAACACCTCCAGGGATGGCAACTCCACCACCTCCCTGGGCAGCCTACTTATCTCAGTTTTGAAATTCTTAAGGCCTCTCAAAACTGGCACACAGATCCCATTTAAGTCATTTGAGTTTTTGCTGTGTGCATGTGTTGTTTGGGTTTGTTTTAAAACAAACTGCAAATTTTTTACCAAAATTAAAATTTCCATTAAATCTTAATTCCCAACCACTGTCTGTGCAGAAGAAGGAAGCCAAATCTGTAAAGTTTGGATAAAGCTTCACTAACAAAGGACTGAGGACTTTGGATATACATTATGAACACAAAATGCAGTCATTTTATAGCAAATAAAATATGAAAACTAAGTAATCCATAGGGCTCTAAAAGTAATGCATCATCACAGATATTTTAGAATGGATTGTAAGAAACAGGTCATCTAAATGAAGCACTTAACAGGTTACTTGTTGGCCCTCAAGATTTACTTACCTTCATAGACCCAGTCAGGGATCCCATTAAATATTTCATTCTGTTTTCCATCAGAAGTTATTTTAATTGATGCCTCTCTCGGACTTTGTTTCAAATAGATGTTATTCTGATATACGTATACCTAAATACAAGAAGGTAGTTCTTGTGAATATAGGCACTAATAATAGGGGTTAGACTGTTCTGCAGTCAGTGCTCTTATATCAACAAGCAGAAGATCAGGAATACAAAATGGGAAATAAATGCTAGGCTAGAAGGCCTTGCAAATTCTACAGAAGCAGGTACATCAGTAAAAAAATTATACATTGCAGACCAAATTCCATATTCAACTATGTTAAACTAAATCCTGAACAACTCTTTGATTTTAATAGACTCAGAGGATTCTATGGCTAGTTTTGATGTGAAAGATCATGAAAAAAAATGTTGTGGAAACTCATTCAGATAGCTACTTTTTTTAAGAGATTCTCAGACAGTGTGTTTCGTGACTTTGCCTTCTGGTTCCACCAAAAGTAGAAGACTAAAAATAACCCCACCAACAACAACAAAAAAAAAAAGCCAACAACATGACTAAAATCAAAATAATTGGATTTTTCTAAACCTGTTAAAAAGCCTAGGTGATGTGAAATATGATTAAAAAAAGAGTTTTACTCTGGGCTGGTTTTGCAGCATCACAGGATATTAGGGGTTGGAAGGGACCGAAGGAGATAATCGAGTCCCACCCCTCTGCCAGAGCAGGACAATATTATCTAGCACAGATAACAGAGGAACACAGCCAGATAGGCCTTGAAAGTCTTCAACGAAGGAGACTCCACAATTTCTCTAGGAAGCCTGTTCCAGTGCTCTGTGACCCTTACAGTAAAGAAGTTCCCCCTTGTGTTGAGGCAGAACCTCTTTTGCTGCAATTTACACCCATTGCTCCTTGTCCTGTCCCAGGGAGCAGAGCCTGTCCCACCCCTGGCCAGCCTTCAGATACTTATAAACATTTACCAAATCCCCTCTAAGTCTTCTCTTTCCCAGGTTTGTTGTTTTCAAGGAAATGAGTTACCAAAAGAGAGCACTTGCAAGAAATTCTTGCAGGCCTTCGTTATCCCTAAGCTTCAATCAAATGAATGGAAATGTACTTAAGAAACCAGAACCAGAAACATCACTTTCTTAGAAAATCATGCCTTTTAAAGCTCTAAACATTTGTCAGCAACTTCACTCTAACATTTTAACTGCTTTGTGCTTTAGAGCAAGAAACAACTCCTGAAATTCTCAGATACAAGAATTACTGCATGAAAACATCACAGATTATGACTACTAGAAAGATAGGAAACCATCTTCACTATGATCTGTCTTCAAAATTCTTGATAAAGAACATAACAAAATTTAATTGAGAGAACTCTAAGACTCTCCTAGAACATAGAAAAAAAATCCTACTAAATTGGTCATTAACATTTAGCATATTCCCTTGGCATTTTCTGAAATTATTACCACATTTATCATTTCTACCTTTCACAAACACTGTGTCAGTACTAAGTAGCTAAAAAAAACCCTCACTATTATTGTGCTGATGCTTTGGAACAAAGAATAAAATATCATTATAAAGTATAGTTTATACATTCTGAACTATAAATTATATTACTGTATGTAATAGGCCTATTACAATGAGTGAGAAATACATACTTGGCTATCAAGTAGCCATTAAAAAAGAAGAAAATACTGATTCTGGTAAGAAGAATCTGGCAGCCATGTCCTACAGTAAACATTTCAGAAAAGATGTTACATATTGCATCTTTAAATCTCCACATTAAACTCCACATCACTTTTTGATGGGAAACAGATTGTTTTTCAGGCCTTGAAACTACATCTAATCCCACAGACAATTATGCTGCTCAGCTCTTTCTTTGATGGGAAACACATTTCAGGCCTTGAAACTATATTTAATCCCATAGACAATTATGCTGCTCAGTTCTTTATAAGATAGTGCCAGTAAACTGAAACGTGTAATGTAGCTGAGCTATTGAGACATAGGTAAGTTAAATTTTAAGAAGGAAAAACTGTTCCCTCTGTCATTCTTGCTCACAACCAAGGTTAGTAAGACAACCCTATCAAAAATATGGTCTAAGAAAACAATAATCAAAGGCAAATACATAGCTTCTAGCAACTCAAATCAAAATCATTCTAGTGCTTCATTGTCTTTACTGACCAATTTGTGTCCAACGGGTGACCACGATATGTACTGTATTTTATGTGGAAGCTGATTTTCTGTTACAAAACCACTAAAAAAAGGAAAGAGGTTGAGATGGTTTTTTATGCAAAGTGCAAGTGAATTGTTACACTGTACATTCATATAAAAATCATGAAGAGCTAACATTTTCTAGGAGCTTATGGGTTTTTTGAGCAATGCAAAATGAAGGCAGGCAGTGAGACATGCATTAATGTGATGGTGTGCACCACTGCTGGTAAAGGCTTGAAATGCAATTTTTGGAGAACATCCACCAGCCTAAGAAGAAAACCTTATCTCTTGATAATCATTGCACAAGCATCTACAGTTATTTACCCTGTCTGCAGCCTGCATTGCAGATTCAGCAAGTCACTGGGAAACGTGAACTGAGGATATATAGCATGCTGAGCCAAGCCTAATAGCAGCAGTTACAACTTTGGTTAAGGATCACAACCCACTTGCAGTACTTCTCTGTTCACATTAGCTTGCAGGAATTACTTCCTGTCACCTTGAGCCAACAATTTGTCAAGAATGGAGCCTCTGTTGGTCAGAACTAAGAAGCACTTTGTCATGCTGCTACATATGGCATAAGAGGGTGACTAGGAAGGCAGATCCTTCGAATTTTGGTGGGAAAAGAAGTGGTATAGGGAAGATCCTGGAAAGAGACCATTTGCCATGACAGAAGCTGTAAACCTTTGAGGAATTCAGGATGGACTGTTACAAGATCATTGGAGTACTAAAGGACACATGAGATTAGATCAACCATAAAAAGGATGAACTAGACAAGAGTAGGGCATAGAGACATCAGGTCTGATAGTGAAGTGGACTCAGGTAGCCCAGATTAAGTGGAAGAAAATTACACAAATGAAAAAAAAAGATAAGAATTTTGAGCAGTTAAAGTTTTAGAGCATGAAACATAAATCAGTCTGGATGAGTAGATGGAAAGACTGTATAATTTTCTTAGAAGCCATTTTTTTTTCCAAGCAAACAACTAACCTGACAGATGCAAGTAAAAGCAAAGAAGGGTGGTAGCCACATTCCTAAAGACTTTTTCAGTGGAAATACTTGTTAGCAGATCACTACAGAGTATTCACCATAGCTCTCTGTAAGAGTATCATGCCTTACCCATATATGAGGTCATAAATGTGGTATGATGCTGTATAAGAGTATCTCCACAGCTGCAAAATTTAATCAAAGAAAAAACATTATTAACTTGGAAAAAAAAAATCTAATTAAAAATAATCAGCTGCCTTTTCACAGCCTACTCCTTTCTCAAGAAAGCACCCAGAAACATTTATCTATGGAAACCACAATAAAAAAAAACCCACTACATGAAAACAAACAATCCATTAAGTGGTATATTAAAATAATTACCTTTGAATAATTGCTTTCCAGAGCTATGAAATATTTGTCTGATGATAACACATAATTTGAAGCATTAACTTGTTTCTGAAAGATTAAGAAGTAGATTAAATTCTAGTACAAAACCTTTTAAATGAGGATTTATGAGTTCAGCTTTAATCCACTAACTTTTAAATTGGCACTTGAAATATAACTGCACTTTACTGCCTTTTTATCAACTGCAAAGATACGTACCATTGTACTGTTAGTCATGATGGTAGTTGGGTAGTTCATGTCAACATTGTAAAGAACAATATCATCTTCTGCAGACTGATGAAGATATTCATTATCTTTATAAACAAGATAAAAGAGCTGTTACCTTGCACAGAAGACACTACAAAACAGATGTATTTATCAATGTAGTCACACTCTTGTCAATTAATAGATTTTGAGCAAGTATCTTTTGGCAGGTATATATAAAAATGATTTTATTCCAATGATTCCAAAGTATAGACTTGTTAACAAACCATCTTCAGGGTTCTTGAGTTCTCAAAACTACACACTGCACACAGAATCAGCTAGTTAACTTCATAATTAAATAACACATTTTCTTCTCAGTAATGTCTGAGCAAAAATAGCAGAGAGTCATTAGAAAGTCAGCATCACAATGCAAAGTTTTAAAAGAAAACAGCCAAAATCAGTGTTTGTAATGCTACCACACCAGTTTCATTTGTGCAAACTCTGCAGGTAACAGCAATGCCACATAACTGATATACAGAAAGAATACTGCCCTTACATAGGTCCTACAAAATGAGATGGAATCCCACAAAATGGATAATGAAATTTAAGCCTACCCATGCTCAAGACCTGAGTTACAGTTTGGTACAGAATGAAGATCAGAACTTTAGTTTCACAGCATTATTTTCACTGCTATAAATAGAAATGAAGAATTTCATACTTAGTGTAGCTAAGGAGAGAAACTTTAATAGTTTAAAAGCAGCCTGAGGCATTGTATAAGGTGTTAATTTCTAGGAAATATTATCAGGGCATGGATCTTTTGAGTACACTTCTATGAGCCCAGAGGGACAATCTGGGCTGCATCAGGAGAAGTGTGGCCAGCAGGGTGATTCTCCCCCTCTACTCTGCTCTGCTGAGACGTCACCTAGAGTACTGCATCCAGTTCTGAGGCCCCCATTACAAGAGGGATGAGGATATGCTGGAGCCTGTCCAGACAATGACCACGAGGATGCTCAGAGGGCTGCAGCACCTCTGCTATGAGGACAGGCTGAAAGAGTTGGGGGCTGTTCAGACAGGAGAAGAGGAGGCTCTGAGATGACCTTCTTGTGGCCTTCCAGTATCTGAAGGGGGCCTACAAGAGAGCTGGGGAGGGATTTTTTTAGGCTGTCAGGGAGTGACAGGTCTAGGGGGAATGGAGCAAAGCTGGAGGTGGGGAGATTCAGAGTGGATGTGAGGAGGAAGTTGTTGAGCATGAGAGTGGTGAGAGGCTGGAATGGGTTGCCCAGGGAGGGGGTTGAGGCCCCATGGCTGGAGGTGTTTAAGGCCAGGCTGGATGAGGCTGTGTGCAGCCTGTACTAGGGTAGGTGTCCCTGCCCATGGCAGGGGGGTTTGGAACTAGCTGATCCTTGTGGTCCCTACCAACCATGACTGACTCTATGATTCTATGATTTGTGTAACAGCATTTGTGCTTAGGAAGAGATACTGAATTTCAATTCATTGTTTCTGAAGAAAAGTGGGTATATGGAATGCTGCAGACATGAATATAGAATCTGTGGCATGACTTTTGCATAAACTTTGTGACTATTAAGTGGAAAGGTAAGTCCAAGTTAGAAAGACAGAGGGAAGCAGAATGTTAAGTTTAGGTGATATGCTGCCTACATACCCAAGACATTCAGAAAGAAGGCAAACAAATTATTATATCACACAAGTTACGGCAACATACGTCAAATTGCTAATTGTAAAACATGAAATGCTAGTTGTGATGTCCTGGGAGGCTTCAGGGAGGCCAACACACAAGTGATGGCAACATACTTCAAATTTCTAATTGTAAAACTTGAACTGCTGGTAGTGATGTCCTGGGAGGCTTTGGTTCTAAAATTGTGGGTTAAAATTAACTTAGCAAGAATTCCACGTGAATAGGCACCATGTTTCTCATCTCTAATCAGAATACAGTAACTGCTTGAGGCAGTACATAAAATAGGAGTAGCAACAGTGTGTGTGTGTGTGTGTGTGTGCTAGAATGTAATCCAATCTAACTCAAGCCTTTTGGGGCTTTTGCTGCAACTCCATGATAAACAAGACTAGTATTTCAGCCACATACAGACACATCATAGAATTACAGAATCATAGAGCCAACCAGGTTGGAAGAGACCTCCAAGATCACCCATTCCAACCTATCACCCAGCCCTATCCAGTCAACTAGACCATGGCACTAAGTTCCTCATCCAGGCTTTTCTTCAACACCTCCAGGGACAGGGCCTCAACCATCTCCCTGGGCAACCCATTCCAGGATCTCACCACTCTCATGCTGAACAACTTCCTCCTCACATCCACTCTGAATCTTTCCAGCTCCCTGGGCAGCTAATTCCAATGCTAACCATCCTGTCTTTGAAGAACTTCCTCCTAACGTCCAGCCTAGACCTCCCCCAGCACACCTTGAGACTGTGTCCCCTTGTTCTGTTGCTGCTTGCCTGGCAAAAAAGCCAAAGCCCACCTGGCTACAGCCTCCCTTCAGGTAGCTGGAGACAGCAGCAATTAAGTTCTACCTTAAGGAATTTGCTTAGAAACTCAGCCTTATCTTCTATGTAATGTATTGGAACTTAGGAACTCCATCAGTGTCAGCATTTCCTTAAATCAGGTAAGAACCACTGGGCTCACTGCAGAGCTTGGTACTACATAAAACAAAGAATGAGGCCTGTAAGTTGGGATACCTCAATTATCATGAATGGGAAATGAAAAAGTGCTGTAACAAACACAAAGAAAAAGGAGATTGCTTAAGAAATGACTGACACCGACATATTTCTTTCACTTGCTGCAATGAATATGACAGTAAAAGAAAGAAAACATTGAAAGTGGCTGTAAAATTACAGTTTATATTTGACTGAAACATGTCTGTTGAAATATCAAATACCTGAAGTTTCTAGAATGACTGACAGAATAGTAAATTTCAACCATAAGTTTTGACTAGCAGGTTGTTCAATTTCATAGTTAGCATTCATTTCCAGGAAAGCTGAAAGGAAAACACATTTCTGGATCTGTGTAAACCGGTCGGGAAATATGAATGATAAAAGTTTATGTCGATTTGAGAATAGGTTTTACCTACCTGACACCCAATATGGAAAAAATGTTTTGTATTGGAAGTTTCCATTCAAATAATCCTCCAATGTAAGAGCTCTGGGACCATCATTCATGTTGATTGCTAAAAAAAAGACAGAATGTTTCTCTTAGTGCAATGTTGCAAAGTGAAAAAGAAAAAAAAAAGAAGAAATAAAATGGAAGGGAAAAAAAAACCAAAGAAGTCATTACTAGTCCACTGTTTTATTTTTTTTCTATACTTAGCACCAGGGAGCAGCAAGGATAGCTGTGATGGTTTGAGTGTTACCTGCCCCCCCACACTTAAGAAAATCACCCAGACTAGACTCAGCTGCTTTGGAAAACTGAATGAAGCTTTCTGCTTTCTGTTTACAGCTTAGCACAATATACAAGCAGGTATTTACAATCTATACAGCTAGAGACAGAAATAGACAAGTTAAAAACAGAAACACAACAGCCCTCCCAAAAAACAGAGTCCCAAGGAGTGGCTCCCAACCACTCTCTGACCTTCTTCCCATCCCTCTACCTTACCCTAGACTTTGCCTTATGTTGAAAGTCAGTTGGGAGGTTGGCCAGGGGGGTTAGGAAGCAGAAAGATTAGTCAGGCAGGTCAGAGAGAGAAGGGCAGCCCAAAAAGCCCAGAGTGACTCTGTTATCTATATTTATGGTCTTGTTCTTATACATCTCAGCAAGCCTATGAGTCCAGTAGACATCAGCACTGTTTCCTTTTCACAGCCTATCATCTAATTCTTCTCACCAAAATATCGCAGCTAGGCTCAAACTAGCACAATTGCATAATCCTGGAGGTATGCAGAGTAGGCACATTAGAAAAGGAAAGACCTCTGTTACTGTTCTGATAAGGCACTTTAGCCTCTGAAAGGCTTATCTTTAAGAATACAGATTTAGAAACTAGAGAAACTAATTTATTTGACCCAGTCTGGTAGTCACTCAGACATGATTATTTGACAACTCATTTGTTTTTAAAAGCTTAGCTTTCATGAACTTGTGTAGTATGCAGTGACTATTGGTGGTACTGGTAGACAGTAGGCTGAACGTGAGCCAGCAGTGTGCCCAGGTGGCCAAGAGAGCCAATGGCATCCTGGCCTGCATCAGGAACAGTGTGGCCAGTAGGACAAAGGAAGCTATTCTGCCCCTGTACTCAACACTGATCAGGCCACACCTTGAGTGCTGTGTCCAGTTCTGGGCTCATCAATTCAAGAGAGATGTTGAGATACTGGAACGTGTCCAGAGAAGGACAACAAATCTGATAAGGGGCCTGGAGCACAGCCCTGTGAGGAGAGGCTGAGGGAGCTGGGGGTGGGCAGGCTGGAGAAGAGGAGGCTCAGGGCAGACCTCATTGCTGTCTACAGCTACCTTAAGGGAGGCTGTAGCCAGGTGGGCTTTGGCTCTTCTGCCAGGCAAGCAGCAACAGAACAAGGGGACACAGTCTCAAGGTGTGCCAGGGCAGGTCTAGGCTGGATGTTAGGAGGAAGTTGTTGCCAGAGAGGGTGATTGGCATTGGAATGGGCTGCCCAGGGAGGTGGTGGATTTGCCATCCCTGGAGGTGTTGAAGAAAAGCCTGGATGAGGCACTTAGTGCCATGGTCTAGTTGATTGGCTAGGGCTAGGTGCTAGGTTGGACTGGATGAGCTTGGAGGTCTCTTCTGATTCTATGATTCTATGAATTATTTTAACAGAGATCTGCATATGTTCAATGGAGAGTCAAACAACAGGATGTGGATATAAATACTACTGCCAAATTTCCTAAATTCCTTGTTAACCATTGTTAGACTGACAAGAAGCTTGCAAAATAATCATCACCCATCTATATTTCTTTGTAGTCACAGGGAAAAAGAGGAAGTTATGCAGGTAAAAACACTGCTCAGAAGTAATGAGTGAGTGCACTCAAATGCCAACATTTTATTTAATGCTACAAAATAAAATCAGCAATGATTCTGGAGGAAAGACAGGTACTCTGATATTTGATTTCTAAGCAGAGCAAATAGATGCTAATGCAGGAACATTCCTGATAAAGGTCAGTTTTTAATGTTAAGTATTATAATAATGTCAGCTTTTAAGGTTAGGCACTCTAAGCTTTTCTTCTTTAAGGGGAGTTTTGCCTTCAGAGGCAGTGGAGATGTCACACTACAGCCTAGTACATCCCTGTCACCTCCCCTGTTTGTTCCTTCAAAGCTCTCAGATGACAACCAGATAATCAAGATGACTCGTTGCCCTCAGGTTTCATATCATGCTCCATCACTTCCTCATTACAGCTGCCCTCTGTAAAGATCACACTGACTTCCTGGGAAATGTTTCTTCATATTCTCTCCTATGGTACTTTGTAATGATAATACATGTTTTCTTCTTTTCTTCTGCTAAGTGACTATTACTTACTGTAGAATGCACATGTCAGGTTGACTTGACACTAGCCTTGTCTGCACGAACGCAGAAGAAAGCTGTCATGAGAAATAAAACTGAATGCCAATCCATAGGCAAAAAAAGCTATCAGTATAAACTCTGAACTAACATGTCCAGCAAATATCTCAACAAGTTCAAGAAGAAGTTAATTCCTCTTGCTGATACAATGACTGTGTGTTAGAGGTCTTTGTTATGTTAACCATAAAGACAGGAGATGGCAAACATTAAAAAATGCACAGAAAACAATACCAAAGAAGAATCTCCTTCTGTTTGTATTGAGTGATGATTACTTATCACAAGATTTCACTTTAAATTCTCTAAGTGAATATGCCTATTAGGAAAAGAAAATCCCTGTAAGATCTGTTTCCATGACTGTGTATATAGGAGGGTTAAAGTTGGAGTCCTGTTTGATACCTTAACCTGGGAAAATTTCCTGCTTCCTTCTCCCATTTTAAGAGGATTTTTAACTAAAAAGACAGTATCACAAATGGCTTATCTCTGCTCTAATTTTCACAGCTCTCATTTAAACCTTGACTCTTAGCCATCTCACTCTTACATACTTAATATTCTGTGATAATTTATTATGACTATTAATGGTTTTCAAAATATGTCCAATCCTATCTGAATTTCTACCAGTGGGCTGCAAAAAATTGGAACACAACTATTTCTTACTTGATTACTTATAATTTTGAATGTCTGTTTCTAGGCAACAGAAGATAGATTAAAATGCTTGAATTAAAATCAGTATCTTCAACTGTTTCCTCTAATTGTTGCCTATTTTTTCTTCACTAAAATAAAGACTGGTTCAGTAATACCATTCAAAACCTGCACTCACAGAACAGACCTTAACATGGAAAGTACTTTACATCTCTGCAGCATCACACAGACATTGATGTGGAGAGGTATTATGAGGATTGGTATTCTTTCACTGTGTTTCCATTCTCCATGAAATAATAAAGATGACAAAGAGATAACCAGGGAAAAAAAAAAAAAAGCAGATAGTAAAGCCAGCCACAGAAATAAATCTTATCAAATGTCAGCTTTGTTCCTTTCCCTTCAACACCGAGTTTTAATTCTTTGTGGTCCATTTGCATTCATTGACAAAGTGCAGTTTTCATAGAATCAACCAGGTTGGAAGAGACTTCCAAGATCACACAGTCCAACCTAGCACCCAGCCCTGTCCAATCAACTAGATCATGGCACTAAGTGCCTCATCCAGGCTTTTCTTCAACACCTCCAGGGATGGCAACTGGACCACCTCTCTGGGCAGCCCATTCCAATGCCAGTCACTCACTTTGAAGAACTTCCTCCTAACATCCAGCCTAGACCTTCCCTGGCACAACTTGAGACTGTGTCCCCTTGTTCTGTTGCTGGTTGCCTGGCAGAAGAGACCAACCCCACCTGGCTACAGCCTCCATTCAGGTAGTTGTAGACAGCAGTTATCCTGTGTGTAAAACCTGAAATTTACAAATGTTAGCAAACAAAAAACCCCAAACAAACTCAACATTACTAACAGACCAGATCCCCAAAATTTCTATTACTAACATTCATTCTTCAGATTTATGCCAATGAAGCTGACTACTAGGGTATTACACATAAGATCAGGTCCAAAATGCTGGAAATACTATGTCTGTGAGAGAGACTCTTGTATTATAGTCTAAAGTCTGATATATCAACACCCTTACTTTTTTTTAGTAGTAGGGCTGGGTGCTAGGTTGGACTGGATGAGCTTGGAGGTCTCTTCCATCCTGACTGATTCTATGATAAGTCACTAATTTCTTAGTCATAGTTGCCATTCCCTGTATTGAGGTTGCCCTCCTTGCTTTTCTGAACCCCACAGGAACTTTTTTTAATGGCAACTCAGTATCTGCCCGTTACTATTTTCTCCAAACGGAAAATTATTTTTCAATATAACCTTTGAAAATTTTATTTTTATACACTTCCATGTGCAAACCACAACGAGCTGTCACATTATGAGGAATACAAACTCACTAGAAACTTAGCAGACAAAAGGGGAACTAGCATTTCACAGGATCACAGCACGTTAGGGGTTGGAAGGGACCCAAGGAGATCATCCAGTCCAACCCCCCTGCCAGAGCAGGACAATACTATCTAACACAGATCACAGAGGAACACAGCCAGATAGGCCTTGAAAAACTCCAGAGAAGACCCCACAACCTCTCTGGGGAGCCTGTTCCAGTGCTCAGTGATCCTTATAGTAAAGAAGTTCCCCTTTGTGTTGAGGCAGAACCTCCTGTGCTGTAGCTTACACCCATTGTGCCTTGTCTCATCTCAGGGAGGAAGTGAGCAGAGCCTGTCCCCCACTCCTGGCCACCCTTCAGATACTTATAAACATTTATCAAATTGCCTCTAAGTCTTCTCCAGACTAAAAAGCCCCAGGTCCTTCAGCCTCTCCTCATAAGCCATGCCCTCCAGTCCCCTAATCAACCTCGTATCCCTCCACTGGACCCTCTCCAGCAGATCCCGTCCCTCTTCAACTGGGGAGCCCAAAACTGAAGGCAATATTCAAGATGAGGTCTCAGCAGGGCAGAGTAGAGGGGAAGGAGAACCTCTCTTGATTTCTTCCAGTTCTTTCAGGATTACAGCTGACATTTTTCTTTGCTGATTTCTCAAGCAGAATTTTTTTTTGTCTGTATTGATACATTTCTCATATGCAATCAATTCCTTCTAGACTGCCATATCCTTTCACTGAAGCAGTAGTAATGATGGAATGTTCAAAGAACATTCCATCTCTGTATCTATTTCCTGTCTGTCTTCAACTTGCTGTGTTTGCAACCACAAAACTAATTTATAGCTCTTCTACTTACAACCGATCTGCAGACTGCTAAGAATTCAAAATGTTTAGGTGTTCAAACATAACTGAAGCACTTGCAGTTACACCTGAGAATAAGAAGCCACAAGCAATTCAACATAATTGTGTGTTCAGTGTTCCATGTGTTACACAACTGGCTAAAATGCTCCTTCAAAAGCATTCTGTAAAGTAAGATAAATTCTTTATCATCCTATTTATCTAAAAGTGATGTCTTTTACCAGTGGCTATAGAGTAGCAATTCCAGGAAACTATAGAGATTAAAAGAGTTCTTTGTAATGGTTCAGAGAGTGAAGAGGCTCAAAATAAGATTAGTGAGCCTCTATGTTTTAAGTTTAGGGAAAAATACATTCACTTCCTCCTACAGTATTTTCCGTAACCTTGCAACTTCCACAGCATGTCAAGTTGATCCATGGACTCCAGCATCTTTGTTTTCTCACTCCTCTTTTTAATTTAAATCTCATAAAAATATTATGTCCTGTCTTAACATTAATGTTTGGTATGAGTTAAGTCTGACTCAATACTATAAATTTCTTTAGTAATGATAGCTCAGATTTGACCACGCTAACACTAGCCAAAGGATTGCCAGCAGGTCGAGGAAGGTGATTCTCTCCCTCTACTCTGCTCTGCTGAGACCTCACCTAGAGTACTGCATCCAGTTCTGGAGCCCCCATTACAAGAGGGATGAGGATATGCTGGAGTGTGTCCAGATAAGGTCCGTGAGGATGATCAATGGGCTGCAGAGCCTGCTCTATGTGAATAGACGGTTGGAGTTGGGGCTGTGCAGTCTGGAGAAGAGGAGGCTCCCAGGTGAACTTATTGTGGCCTTCCAGGATCTGAAGGAGGCCTACAAAAAAGCTGGGGAGGGACTTTGTAGGCTATCAGGGAGTGATAGGACTGGGGGGAATGGAGCAAGGGTGGCTGTGAAGAGGAAGTTGTTGAGCATAAGAGTGGTGAGAGCCTGGAATAGGTTGACCAGGGAGATGGTTAAGGCTTAATCCCTGGAGGTGTTTAAGGCCAGGCTGGATGAGGCTGCGGCCAGCTTGATCTAGCGTAGGATGTCCCTGGGCATGGCAGGGGGGTTGGAACTAGATGATCCTTGTGGTCTCTTTCAACCCTGACTGATCCTATGATCTGGCACCCCTTTATTGACAGTAAACCCCAAAACTATTGTTCTGAGGTAGTATCTTTCTCCACCATTGCCTCCCACCTTGATATAACCTATGCATGTGCTGCATAACAGAATCAACCCTCACTGCTTCAGAAATGTTCAACCCTTCTCCCAGTGAAAGAACCCAGAGATTTCACCTTTCCTAAACCCTGCATATTAACTGTAGGTCTTAACTTTCACAAGACTTAAGCAGATAGCTGATTCTAGAACATGTTGTTGTAAATGTAAAACTGATTTATTTCAGTCACCTTGCGAACACACGAATGAAGATGACAAAAGCAAAATAAATCCCTTTAAGTAAATATTGTGACTGGACTGTAGGGGGTTTGTTACTATTTTAATTATCAATTTAATTGTTAATTATTACAGAAGCGTTCGTCTGCTATAGTGCAAGGACTCTGTGAATACTTGTATTGACCTTACTATCATAGAATCAACCAGGTTGGAAGAGACCTCCAAGGTCACTCATTCCAACCTATCCCCCAGCCCTATCCAGTCAACTAGACCATGGCACTATACCTCAGACAGAAAAAAATTACCAACAAGTCAGTGCTATTCAAGCTTTAGATTCCAAACTACACTCATTTGAAACTACCAGGAGGCTCAGCAGAGTCACATTGTGTTGATTTACCTACAGCTGACACAATAACCCCGAAGCAAAGTATGCATCCCTATTTTATACAGTGCTGATGTCACTTTGCAAATGCAGTCTTAAAATATACTCACAGACAATACCTCAATAACGACAACAAAATGTTTAACTTGTAATTGCACAGAGAACTTCTGTAATTATGATATAACCATTTAAAACCAAACACAAATTTACCAAGCTAAAGGAAATTACTAACAGCTTATGAGAATCTTGTAACTCCTAAACAACACCACCACAAAAATAACATAATATGAGAAGATCTGAGAATTACTTTTGCAGTCCTGTCTAAGAACATTATATATCATGCACAGTAAAGTTAATTCATGTGCTTTTCACATCAAGGAGTTCCTCTGCTGGCATTTCAATCCTTCCTTCAGGATATTGCAGCTGTCAGTACATTTCTGCCAAGTGATAAAGGCATAACAATCCTGACAGAACAATCCTAAAGAGGATGTGACAAACTTTAGAAGCCACAGTAGCTACAGCTGTTGTGTTTTACACCACATTAGATTACAAACGCCTTACCTCTTGATGGAAGCAGTATAATACCGATAAGTAATAAGGAAAGCAGAAGGCACAGAACCACGCCAAATATGATTTTCAGCCGAGTCTGCAGGGCAGAAACAAGCAACAATTACATTTCTAACACTCTCAAGAACACTTCTCTTAACTTCTAAATAACCAAATCCTCCCACTTTCTCTAATTGTTGTAATCTGTCCAAACAACAAGCAAAAAAAATGTCCCTGCAGTACATGTGAAAAGACTTCCCTTTCCTTTTTTCTTTAAAAGAAATACTTCCACATCACAGCCTGGCCTTGTGCAACAGCCTAAAACAACAGCTGTAAACGTTAACAGAAGCTGAGTTCAGCAGTATACAGACCTTCATTTTCCTGCTGTATTCTAAAAGAATGCGAATTCTCTCTTCTGGGTGTTGGTCAGCGGATCTAGGAGAAGAGTTAGAAAAAGCAGTGTCTATTTTCACAGTTGGAGGTCAAACCTCTGGCAGACTATCCCCCCCACCCCCCTTCCCTTACATACTTTTGAAAACTCTGCCAAATTTCAAAGGGTTTCCGTAAAATTAGAAACACTCTTTGGGAGAAGTTCCTGCACCAGAAATGGGCAGTGGGTGGCTAGAGGGGTGGCGATTATCTACTTCCCATCAGTGTCGGCTGTAACCAACATCTGCTTACACTAACTCAAGGCTTTTATGACTCAACAGTTACTCGATATGTACTGTTTTTCTCCGAACAAAGTATCTGCTGTGTATTTTGGCAGCCCTCACATTCTTGGGACGTATCATGAGCTTATCTCTACTCTTTTCATCCAATTTAAGAGCAAATCCAATAGCGCTGTTGTTTATATCCAATGCATGTATATTTACTTGCTGAAATGATAAATGGTGGGTGAGGTGGGTGAAGAACGTGAAATGAGAAGCAGAAACTGATACTGTTTAATGTTGTTCACATATGAGGAGAATTGCTCTTTCCCCCCCGCCTCAGAGAACTATAAACTTCTATAGGCTACGTAAGATTGCTTACAGAAGTATCTACAAGCCCAGTGCAAATCCTGAACCAGTGCTTAAACCATCAACTGCACCGATTTTGTTTAGCTCACTAAAACGAGGTCAAACGAAAACGGAGAACGCCTCTCTGGAGACCACAGTATCAAGTTACACAAGAGATCCGTTAGCAGAGAGGGAAACGCTGGTGAGAAGTGAAAGCAGGCCGGCCTCGTTACACTCGCGTCACATTCTCTCTGCCTAGCAGTCTGCCTCACAGCCGCTCTGGGGCGAGAGACCAAGGTGCAGGCCCTGCGCCCGGCCCTCGGGCGCTACGGGTGGAAATAACGACCGGAGTGGAACAGGCCTGCTGCCCCCTAGCGCCCGGGCGTCCCCTAGCAGCCCGGCCTCTGCTTAAAGCAGCCGAATGGAGGTAGCGTTTCCGGAGCTGGTAAGGGCCTGTAACTTGCTCCTGCGCCCCGCAGCTGCTCCTCTATTCAGCACTGCTGTTTGCTCTTTCCTAGTGCTTTCAGGCGTGCTGGCGTTGCTCCATGAGGTCGGGTGCTCTTTAATGCATCTCCATGCACCCTGCAATGCCTATCTACTTATTAGTGATCTCCAGCGCCTCAGAAGGATGATCTCACATATGAACTTCTTCCAGGGCTCATACCACATTCTTTCACATGATTAATTTGAGCTCAATACAAGGCATTTCAAATGTGTTAGCAGGAACAACAACAGTAACAAACACAAAAGACTCCAACCCCAGTTAGTTCAGTTCTGTTCAGTCTCACACCATCAGTCTGGGTCGGAAGAGACCACAAGGATCAGCCAGTTCCAACCCCTCTGCCATGCCCAGGGACACCCTACCCTAGAGCAGGCTGCACACAGCCTCATCCATTCTGGCCTTAAACACCTCCAGCCATGGAGCCTCAACCACCTCCTTGGGCAACCCATTCCAGGCTCTCACCATTCCCANCTGGTTGCAGTACTCCAGGTGGGGTCTCAGCAGAGCAGAGTAGAGGGGGAGAATCACCTCCCTGGCCCTGCTGGCCACACTTCTCCTGCTGCAGCCCAGGCTCTGCTTGGCTTCCTGGGCTGCAAGTGCACACTGCTGGCTCATGTTGACCTTCTTGTCCACCAGCACCCCCAAGTCCCTTTTGTCAGAGTTGCTCTCCAGCCACTCACTGCCCAGCCTGGATTTGTGCTTGGTATTGCCTCGACTCAGATACAGGACCTTGCACTTGATCATGTTGATAGCTTTCCAGACAGTGTGCCGGAACCAAACACCAACCAAGGACCTGTGCAGAGGCTCTGTGCTATGTACAGAAAGGCACCAGGGATGGCTGTGGCTGAACTGAGCTACAAAACAAAGCCTATCAGCCATTTAGGGCTTGGAACTTTACAGCCATTTCACCCAGAATTCAAGCCTGAGGAGAGGGCAAGGCCCAGTGCTGGGCTTTCCTCTACTTGCTCCCTGTAGCCTGCTTAGTGCAACCAGGTCCAGCTGCAGCCCCAGACACAGCTCAGCAACTTTATTGCTGCTGCCTCAGTCCTTGTGGTAAATGTTAGTTGCCAAAGACGGCCACAAAATGACCACATGTTCACTAGGTTTGACAAGAAACTTAGAAACCACTGACTAGGTACACGATGGGTTTAGGCATCGGTGATTTTGCATGTGGAGTCTGCTGAATTGCTTCATCTGTCTACAACTACTGGAAGGGAGGCTGTAGCCAGGTGGGGTTGGTCTCTTCTGCTGGGCAACCAGCAACAGAAGAAGGGGACACAGTCTCAAGTTGTGCCAGGGGAGGTCTAGGCTGGGTGTTAGAAGGAAGTTGTTGGCAGAGAGAGTGATTTGCCACTGGAATGGGCTGCCCATGGAGGTGGTGGAGTCACCATCCCTGGAGGTGTTCAAGAAAAGCCTGGATGAGGCAATTAGTGCCATGGTCTAGTTGACTGGACAGGGCTGGGTGCTAGGTTGGGATGGCTGATATTGGAGGTCTCCACCAACCTGGTTGATTCTATGTTGACAAAAGCCATGCAGGGAAAAAAAGGCTGAGAAGGCTAAAATGCATTTTCCCCCATACACTGTATATGAACAGTATAACTGAGCTCAAAACCAACTGTTTCATAACAAGATGAAACCACAGCTACTCAGACTTTCCAAAACAGAAAAGGATTATGACAAAAGATTTTTTTTTCCCCATGTAACTCATGCTTCTTACTCCTATTTCCAAACTGTACTTATTTCCTAGCATTCTGTGGTTAATGCCACATACATTTAAAAAAAAACAACACAGTTCAGAAACAAAAATGTTTTCTTTTCCTACCACTGTTGGTTATCCCTGACAACCAGAACATCACAAAATTGGAAATACAGGTTTGGATGGGGCTGGTTTTAATTTCCAAAGATGAAGCTTACTCTAATGAATACATATTTAGAGAATGCCTCAAGGAAATGACTCAAACTCACATGATCTAAAAGCCTTTGCAAAGAGACTGTATGCTGCAAGGTTTAATATTCAGGCATGTCCTGCAGTGAGAGTGACAAAGACTGCAGCATTAGAAGCAACCCAAAACTACCTGGCAGACAATGAACTTTACAAGCTTTGTAGGTCTATTGCTGCTAACAGATAAACTCCCTTTCCCAGACTGTACCAGTACCAGTAAACAACAATTCTTTCAACAGCTAAAGCTCTTCCTGACTTTGGCAACTTCAGAACACAGTAATTTAAGACAGAAATAAAAAAAAAAAAAAGTGTAAGGAAACCAGAAAGAGAGTGAATCATATGGAGAAATGGACAACTTAGGGAATAGAAAACATAATCAGTTTGCATAGCAACTGTGCAACCAGTTATGGAACTGCTCTAAGGTTATTAAAGTATTTACATTTTGCAGATCATAGAATCATACAGAACCATAGAATCAGTCAGGGTTGGAAGGGACCACAAGGATCAGCTAGTTCCAAGCACCCTGCCATGGGCAGGGACACCCTACCCTGGATCAGGCTGGCCACAGCCTCATCCAGCCTGGCCTTAAACACCTCTAGGGCTTAAACCTGTTCCAGCCTCTCACCACTCTCATGCTCAAGAAGTTCCTCCTCACAGCCACTCTGAATCTCCCCACCTCCAGCTTTGCTCCATTCCCCCCCAGTCCTGTCACTCCCTGACAGCCTAAAAAGTCCCTTCCCAGATTTTTGGAGGCCCCCTTCAGATAGTGGAAGGCCACAAGAAGGTCAACTCAGAACCTCCTCCAGACTGAACAGCCCAAACTCTTTCAGTCTGTCCTCATAGCACAGCTGCTGCAGCTCTCTGAGCATCCTCATGGCCCTTCTCTGGACACACTCCAGCATCTCCACATCCTTCTTGTAATAGGGGCTCCAGAACTGGATGCAGTACTCCAGGTGGGGTCTCAGCAGAGCGGAGCAGAGGGGGAGAATCACCTCCGTGGCCCTGCTGGCCACACTTCTTCTGCTGCAGCCCAGGCTCTGCTTGGCTTTCTGGGCTTCAGGTGCTGGCTCATGTTGAGCTTCTTGTCTACCAGCACCTCAAAATCCCTTTCCTTAGGGTTACTTTCCAGCTACTCACTGCCCAGCCCGAATTTGCGCTTGGCATTGCCTCGACCCAGATGCAGATGAAGAAATGCAGATGTAGGTTGTGGATGATATCAGGCCAAAATGAGACAGAACAGTGAAAATGCAACTAGAGCTGAACTAGTTCTTAAGTAACCACACATAGCTAGACAAATCCCCAATGAGTAACAGTTTTTCTTCTCTTCACATTTGTGAATGAGTAAGAGCTGTAAGTAGAAAATACAATCATGATTGTCACACTCCCTGGAGGACTTTGTGTCCATAAAGGCAATATATGCAGAAGTAACTAGCAGATAAAACATGGCAGTTGAGCTTGTTTTTTTACAACTTCACGCTTCCTGGATGAGCAATGTAGGCACGTTTCACAACTACAGAGACAATAAAGCAAAGTGGAAATTCCTTATCCTCCACATGAGCAAAATTCATTTGAGGTTCACTGCCACATTATGCAGGGGTGAGGTTGTGCAATCAATCTTTAAGCTTTGATGACAACATGACTGAGTAATGCTACAAACTGGCAACGTAACAGCAGCGCATGGGTGAAATTACTGTGTCCAGTTTTGGGCTCCTTAATTCAAGAGAGCTATTGAGATACTGGAACATGTCCAGAGAAAGGTGACCACCTCCTTGGGCAGCCCTTTCCAATGGCAACCACTCTCTCTGGGAAGAATGTCCTCCTAACATCCAGCCCATACCTGCCCTAGCACAACTTGAGACTGTGTTCCAATTTTCTGTTGCTGCTTGCCTGGCAGAAGAGACCAAACCTACCTAGCTACAGCCTCCCTTCAGGTAGTTGTGGAGAGCAATGAGGTCTGCCCTGAGCCTTCTCTTCTCCAGGCTGCACACCCCCGGCTCCCTCAGTCTCTCCTCACAGGGTTTGTGCTCCAGGCCCCTCACCAGCTTCGTTGCCCTTCTCTGGACATGTTCTCAACATCTCTCTTGAATTGAGGAGCCCAGAAGAGCCCTTTCCTATTCTATTAGTATCATTCAAAAATACCTGTGGGATTGCTGTGTCTTTAAACTTTTTTGCAAATCTCTTATCTTTGAATAAGACTTGGGTTTTGTTTGTCTTTTTTTTTTTTCCCTTGCAGCCATAAGATTATTAGTTATAGGTAGGTATAAATATTAGTTATATTAGGTAAAAATCATTGATGTATGTTTAGGCTGAAATTATTCCACAGCACTATTTCTGTAGTTTAAGCATATTCCCGTCTACAAAACTGTTAAAGTGAAAAGTCATTAAGTCTGTATATTTATTTCATAATCCTGTAATTTATTTATAAGTAGCTAATCTCATAGTGGCCTGGATCAGGTTGGTATAGAATCAACCAGGTTGGAAGAGACCTCCAAGATCATCCAGTCCAACCTAGCACCCAGCCCTATCCAGTCATCTAGACTATGGCACTAAGTGCCTCATCCAGGCTTTGCTTCAACACCTCCAGGGACAACAACTCCACCACCTCCCTAGGCAGCCCATTCCAATGCCAATCACTTTCTCTGCCAACAACTTCCTCCTAACATCCAGCCTAGACCTCCCCTGGCACAACTTGAGACTGTGTCCCCTTGTTCTGTTGCCGGCTGCCTGGCAGAAGAGACCAACCCCAACTTGCTACAACTTCCCTTCAGGTAGTTGTAGGCAGCAATGAGGTCTGCCTTGAGCCTCCTCTTCTGCAGGCTGCACACCCCCAGCTCCTTCAGCCTCTCCTCACAGGGCTGTGCTCCAGGCCTCTCACCAGCTTCATTGTCCTTCTCTGGACACGTTCCAGCTTCTCAACATCTCTCTTGAATTGAGGAGCCCAGAACTGGACACAGTACTCAAAGTATGGCCTGACCAGTGCTGAGTACAGGGGAAGAATAACCTGAAATTTTCTGCTCTTCTCAGCCAGAAATTATTTTTTCCCCTCCCTCCCTGAAGGAAGGCCAAAATCATGAAAAATCTCCAAACCAACAAAACCTCAGATTTGGTCCCGATGCAAACCTGAAATACAATCTGATTAAATAAAATATGTACAATAGTTATATTCCTCATTAAAATGTAGAGCCATTACAGGTCTAGCCATTTTAAGATTTTTCTTTTTGCTAGGATATAGTTTTTAGCTATGTTGTTACTCAGAAATTTTACCTGAGGCTACCGAAGTCTCTGTTAGTAAAGCAAACCTCGTCATCCTGAATTTGCAAAGCTGACTGTTACTACAGCAAACAGACCTTTGCTTTCTCTAATATCTTACCTGCAAATTTAGGAGGGGGGGGGAATCTGACAATCAGATAAACATGGATATTATGCTATTTTTACCATCAGAATGCCACTATGCTTTAAATTGCTGGACTGAAACCTTAGGTATTATTACTGTCAGAATACTTGAAGTGAAAGCGAATAAAGAGAGTATCACAGCTGGCAAAGGTTAATCATGGAATCAACCAGGTTGGAAGAGACCTCCAAGATCATCCCGGCCAACCTAGCACCCAGTCCTGTCCAATCAACTAGACCATGGCACTAAGTGCCTTATCCAGGCTTTTCTTCAACACCTCCAGGGATGGCGACTCCACCATGTCCCTGGGCAGCCCATTCCAATGCCAATCACTCCCTCTGCCAACAACTTCCTCCTAACATCCAGCCTATTCCTCCCCCGGCACAACTTGAGACTGTGTCCCCTTGTCCTGTTGCTGGTTGCCTGGGAGAAAAGACTGACCCCCACCTGGCTACAGCCTCCCTTCAGCTAGCTGTAGACAGCAATTACAGGGGGACTATACTGGTCCCTGACTTCATCTGCCAGTCCAGGAGGCCAGTTGTCCTGGAGACAACCTGTCCCACTATTGAAGACTGAGGTAAAGAAGGTGTTAAACACCTCTGCCTTTTCCTCCTCTTCCTTTGTCACTATATTCCCCTCTCCATCTAATAAGGAATGGATGTTGTCTTTGCCCCTTCTTTTGCCATTAATATACTTACAGAAACATTTTTTATTCTCTTTAAATCATTATAGTAATTTATTGGAAAAACATACCTTATTGTATAGCCAGGTTACAAATCCTGTTTTACACACAGAAAGTCACTTGCCACTAAAAGAAACAATTTCAAGTCAATTTAAGGCCTTGATTTTTTGAAACGTCTTTTAATGGAAACTTAATTTTGCTCTGTGAAAACATAGAAGGGAAGAGCTCAGTCATGAAAGCAGTGACAAAGTGATTATTCAGAAATAGTCAGCTAAGACATCCTCTTTACATGGCTCTCCTTTTGAGACACATTTATCTTCAAAAGGGCTACATCAGGAAGAAAACCAGAAAACAATCACCATGGCACATTCAAGATGTCTGTCCTATGTTTTGTGCCTGGCAGCAGGTCACCTTACATGCTTTTGATGGTGTTGGCACCCTAAGATGGATTGTACTGAGTAGAGGTGGGAATTTGTTCCATTGATGCACGACTGCACATCTTTGTCCTGTTATCATGTCTTTGTTCTGTTACCACTGCAAATCTCAGATCAGACACTAGCTGTGTGACTCGGTCTTCCTATTTCCTTGATTTTTTTTACCCACCCCAAGTCATCATCCGCAGGCCCAGGAGCTTTCACAATGTTTATGATGCAGTACTCTATGAAGCACATAGGAGTTTCTAATCAGTAGTTAGGGAAAAGATGAAAAGGGCTTTTATTTTCATTCCAAGTTCTTAATCTTCATCACTCGAAGAACAATATGTTGCATAATCAAGCCTAGGGAACCTAATGGGCAGATCTTTCCATTTCTTAAAGATTTCTTCTGTTGTTTTTTTGTCTTCAAACACAACCACAAAATTTCTAATCTTTAGACAAGGTAGGTCAAGACCTCGGTGAACCATCAGATTTCCCCAAGTCTGCAAGTACAAGAAAACTCAGTTTCAGATAACAGACAATGATCATTAGATAGAAATAAATACAGACAGTAACAACATAAAGGTATAAAATAAGCTCTTCCTCACTTGTCCACAGTCTTTACAGATAATCTCCCCATTTGTCTGGTCATCAGCATGCTTATCTTGCTGTGTCCTGTTTTCTCTTGCATGGTAAAGACTTCTGAAAAACATGCAGAGTGTGCATCAGAGCAAATTGGTCAGTCAATGTTACATACAGACTTAAATACACGGTACCTAAAATTGCTGGAAGTTAGGTAACAAACCTAAAAGGTTATAAACTCTCTATTATTGTGCATATTCAGGAGTTGGAGTATTTCATGCTCCTAAGCAATGGCAAAATACAAGTGTACTCCACGACTTGTTTGGTAGCGTTTCAGGAGTTATGAAAGCTCACACACTACTTAAAAGCAGGAGCAGCAGGCTCTCTGTTGTAACAGGGCATAGCTTGTTTGATTTCAGGTGCCATGGAGCTGTCAAAGAAGTGATACGGGAAAGTTAGAGGTCTTCTTATTTATTGCCTGCAGTCCAACTTTTTCCCTTAACAGAATCATTTGATTCTAACTACCGAGAGCTGCAGCGTACATATACATTCTTACATCATGCAGTTTAGGGAGTAGTTGATCTTGATCAGCCTGGGAAGATGGACTTCAAAAGTTATTACCTTGTAGTCTGTGCTAGTTTGAAGCTAGCTAGAATGTTTTGGTGAGAAGAACTAGATTACAGGCTGTGAAAGGAAAAAACAATGGTGATGTCTACTTCGCTCATAGGCTTGCTGAGATGTATAGGAACAAGAAATAAAACCACAGATAACCACTCTCACTTGGGCTGTTGGCTGAGCAGCATCTTAGTCTCTAACCTCATCCTCCATTTTCTTTTCTAATCCACTTTGCTTCCTAACCCCCCTGGCCGAACCTCCGTTTCTTCCTTGGCTCTGGGGTAAGGTTGACAGGGGAATGGGGAAGGTGAAGGGGCAGTTGAGAGCCCCTCGTGGAGACTCAGGTTTCTGGGAGGGGAGTTGTGTTTCTGTATTACCTTTTCCCTTGTATATTTCTGTCTATAACTGTATATGCTGTAAATATCTGCTGGTATATTGTGCTAGCTGTAAATATAAGCTTCATTCATATTTCCAGAGCTGGCTGAATCTAGTCTGGGTGATTTCTAAAGTGGGAGGGGGCAGGGAACACCCAAACCATCACATAGTCTGATTGAAAACATTTACTGTGAAATTGTCTTGTCAAGATAAAGCTGTTCAATGTTTAAGGCAGCAGCTTCATTTTAATTTTTTCACATATTTGTCACACTTCAACCAATTTCTCCTAAGTCTTCAAAATGCCTTTACCAGTCATTTCTCTGAAAGAAATGAGAACTTTGGAGGGCAGTAATTTGGTATGACATTATACAAGTATCAAAGCATGACTGACCGGTAAGGTACAACACCCAGCACAAACTTACTGCAGTAAGCAAACAAAATTGAATTAAAACATCCTCTGGGAATCTTATTTTCCATTGCAAGTGGGAAGAGAAAGAACCTCCTGCCATCATGACACTGAAAAATTACGCAGTTTAACATAACAGCAAGCCATAACAAGCTCCTGCCAAAGCTGGCAGCTCGTGGCTTGGACAGATTCACTCTGAAATGGGTCAAGAACTGGCTGGAAGGGCGGGCCCAGAGAGTGGTGGTGAATGGTGCCACATCCAGTTGGCAGCTGTCACTAGTGGTGTGCCTTAGGGATCAGTGCTGGGTCCAGTGCTGTTCAGTATCTTCACTGATGATCTGGATGAGGGTCTTGAGTCCAGCATCAGTAAGTTTGCAGATGAGACCAAGCTAGGAGCAGGTGTGGAGCTGTTGGAAGGTCGGAGAGCCCTGCAGAGACTCAATGATCTTGGAGGTCTCTTCCAACCTGGATGATTCTATAAATGTTTACTGAACTAGATGGCATCACTTGAAATGGAGCTAAGAAGGAACAAGAACACTGGGAGACTAAAAAGAATGTGTTGCCAGAATGAACATCCTTTAAATACACAACTGTCAATGCACTGCTCGTGGCCAGTATGTTTGAGTCACTGATCATGGTCAAACTTTTATCTTGGGTGTGTTACCAGTGTAAGCATGTGGGTAATTGGTATTCATCTCTGGTCACAGCTCCCACGTATAAAATACATGCTATATTACATAGGGTGACCTAGTTACTGTCACCACAGAAGTTATATCATTTCCCTAAGTTTTGAAGTTTGGTCTCCTTGAAATCAGAGGTAGGAACCAATGCTTCCTTCAGACTCATTAACTGTAAACTCCTTAGAGCCTACGACTTGACAATATTGGAATAATATATCTATTTTTTACTCCTTGCAGGGCCTAGAGGGTTACAGGTCCTCTACAGCCTTGCTGAAAAGAAAATCTGTTTCTGCCTGAAAGAGATAAAGTAGTTCATAAACACTTACTGGAAATCTTTTTTCACACTGACATGATGCATGTTTTCAATAACTTGAATATCTTCTCCAGAACATACCAGCTTGTGGCAATTTTTGCACAGGAATTTTATTAATGAAGAATTTTTCTTGTATGTCTTGTGCTGATCTCTCTTTGCCTTCATCTTTTTTTCCAGTATACTTTGCAACTGGAAATTCTGAATCTAGAAAAAGAGCAATAACATTCTGTTGGAATGACAGTATGTTGTGGAAGGCCAATGTAGACCTAATAAATGTCCTGGCTTGCCCAGGCATGGTCCCCCTCTGCTGAAGGAGGGAGCAACGGGAAGAGAACACAAAAGGCTTGGAGACACTCAGTCTGCTTTGGTGGTAAACAAAGTGCATACAATGCACTTTATGCATGGCCTGCATCTTCCCAAATATGTGTAAAGCAAGCCCTGGTTTCATCTAATATGGTCACTTTTGGCAAAGTGTCATTCTGATTGGTGAATCTCTGTGGCCAAATGCGCCACACTGCACTCGGGCAGTTGATAAAAGACATGAGCTAAGTTGCAAGCAAGGTGCTTTTGCTGTGCTCTCTGCTATCATGCTCTGCCACATTGTGCTCTGCTTTGCAATGCTGCAGACCAGCTTTGATGTACAGGCTTGTCCACCTGGAAGCTGCTGTGCCACAGTTTACCAGGAGAAAGCATTAAGTGCCTCTACACTGTGGGCAAGAATTAGCCACCAGCAAGACACTGTGTCTGTCTGCACACCATCCACCCTGGAGGGAATCAAGACCAGGTCAGGAACCATGCTAAACCCCAGCTTCCTGCTAGACTCAGGGACTCCTGGGGACTCCAAAGCCTCCAACAGCTACCGTATCACCAAGAGTAACCCCTCCACATGTTTGGGTACTGTGTGATACTACATGTAGTAACTAATAGTATTTTAAGTTTTTGTCCCAGGTTGAGGCTATAGGGTTAAAAAATATTCTGGGGACTAGAAGATTGTTATTGAATCCCATAATTCTGCTATCTCCTTATAGACTCACAACAAGGTCAGTTTGCTCTCCTTTCCTCCTCCTCCTGCCCTGGGTGTGTGGCAGGAGCCCGCTATCTGGAACATGTAAGCAGTAGGCCTCTTGGCTGGCTGGAGGTGTTGCAGGGGGGGAGGATTGGAGCACTGGGGAAGGTAGATTTAGTTTTTTGGGGGAATGGGGAAACTTCAAGGGGGTTTGCCATGGAAGGGAAAATCGCTTTGTAAGATCTATCACTGTATTTCTCTCTCTCTAAATACAATTCTGTATTTTCTCTCCAATTTGATCTGAGAGTTTAATTTCTGTCGCCTACCTTTAGTAAACCCACAACGGTTTTCTTTCCCTAGGTAGATTTAAAAGTATTTCTTCTAATAGATATTAGTCTTCCTTAAAGAGAAAGTGAATACCTGTGCTAGTTTGAAGCTCGCTAGAATGTTTTGGTGAGAAGAACTAGATGATAGGCTGAGAAATGAAAACAATGGTGTCTACTTCCCTCACAGTCTTGCTGAGATGTGTAAAGAAGAAAGGCAAAACAAAGATTAGGTCACTTCTGCTCTGCACTTCGTGCTGGGCTGTCCTCTTCTCTTTGCCTGCTGGGGAGAAGCTGAGGCTGCTAGCTGGACTCCATCTTGCTTTCTAACCTCACCCTCCTTTTGCTTGGCTGCTTCACCTTGCTTTTTAACCCTCTTGGCCGAACCTCCATTCTTCCTTAGGACTGGGGTAAGGTTGAGAGGGGTAGGGGGAAGGTGAGGGGGTGGTTGAGAGCCCCTCCTGGGGACTCAGGTTTCTGGGAGGGGAGTTGTGTCTGTATTACCTTTTACCTTGTATATTTCTGTATATGTCTGTATATACTGTAAATATCTGCTTGTACATTGTGCCAGCTGTAAATATAAGCTTCATTCAAATTTCCAGAGCCGACTGAGTCTAGTCTGGGTGATTTCTAAAGTTGTGGGGGCCGGGGGACACCCAAACCATCACAATACCTTAGCTAAATACTCTTCTTGTGGCATCTTCTGGACACGTTGAATGGCCTTGTACATCATTTTCTCACGGAAATTATTAACAACCTCACGTTCGACAGCTCCTGAGCCAACGGAAGCCACAAGTGCATAGGTGCTCTCAGCAGCTCGAGCTCGACCACGAGCCTACAGTTTACAAGGAATGCAACATATATATATATATATAAACAGCACAATGCTGCCTACAACACTGCACACTTAAGTTTTGTAATAGAAGACACGCACTGCTCTGTACGCTGCATCCCCACAGAGCATTTTTTCCCACTTAACTCAGATAAAGAATCAGTGAATAACATGTACTACTTCTGCATTATTATCAGGTACCTGTGAAAAGAGTACTCAGGAGATTTGTGACTAGCAGAACATTTTGCAAACCAGAAACTGTATTTTGTCACCAAACCATAAATGCATGCTGAAGTACTTATGTAAATATTTGTGTTCACAAACAAAGTGAGGACACGAGCAAACTGGTATTTTGACATGCAGTTATCCTTTTTAGCTCTTTGTGGTACAAACACCTTACATTAACCACTCTGATGATCATATTCTCATCCTTTTTTTCTATTAAAAGAACTTAATGTTTATGCAGAGTTTCAAATGGATGTTACATCATTACACGTGGAGGCAAATTTTATACTGCATGCCAACTGAGGCAAGAGTGTTTTCTCTTAGAATAGAATCATAGAATCAACCAGGTTGGAAGAGACCTCCAAGATCACCCAGCCCTATCCAGTCATCTAGACCATGGCACTAAATGTCTCATCCAGTCTTTTCTTAAACACCTCCAGTTCTGGTTTGAACTGGCCAGTCCACAATCAAATCAGCTCCACTGCAGCACAACAATGGCACAGGGGTTTATTATATTACTCACAGTGGGCCAGACACTAGCAAATGAATGAGCTCCACACTATGCATATCAAAGGTGCATTGTCCTCCATAGCAGGCAAGCCTATCAAAATTATCTCCAAAATCCCAGGTTTTTGATTGACCATTTGTGTATTCCAAACAGAAAACACCTTAAAAAGTGATGTGTGTGGTAAACATACCTGCATCATAGCAATTTCATTGGTGACGAGGCCATAGCGAATAACAATGTTACACTCTTTGATGTCTAAGCCTTCCTCAGCTACAGTGGTAGCAATTAGTAAATTTACATTTCCACTTCGGAATTTGTCAGTAACTTCCTTTTGTGCATTCTATGAAATAAAAAAAACCCAACACAACAGAACAGGATGTTCATTTTCAGTACCAGATTCTATCATCAGTTTCCTCCAACTGAGAGGCTTAAGGAATTACGATCCAAACATTTCAGAGCAGAGCACCAAACATCAAGCGGATTCAAGCAACTACATTTAAACCTCTTTCACAATCACAAACAAGATAATAGAAGCAACCAAGTTGGAAGTGACTTCCAAGATCATCCAGTCCAACTATCACACAACCCTATCCAATCAACTACACCATGGCACTAAGTGCCTCATCCAGTCTTTTCTTGAATGCTTTCAGGGACAGTAACTCCACCACCCCTCTGGGCAGCCCATTCCACTGCCAATCACTCTCTGCCAACAACTTCCTCCTAACATCCAGCCTAGACCTCCCCTGGCACAACTTGAGACTGTGACCCCTTGTTCTGTTGCTGGTTGCCTGGCAGAAGAGACCAACCCCACCTGGCTACAGCCTCCATTCAGGTAGTTGTAGACAGCAATGAGGTCACCCCTGAGCCTCCTCTTCTCCAGGCTAAACAACCCCAGCTCCCTCAGCCTCTCCTCATAGCTCTTCCTATTTAATGTTATTGGTGTTCAGCACCTTTAAGAGAGGAGGAAGTGTTGAGGCCTCTATTTTGTTTGTGCAATGTGCACGTATTAAATACTTGATTTTCATAGAAAACAAGCAACTTTGAGAGAACAATTCTGACTGTTTTTTTTTTTCACTGAGAGCAGCTGAAAAAAGAAATGGACCCTGCCCAGCACTAAACCACACCATTTTTGCTTAAATGCCGAAGTGGCAATTTTATGGGGAATAGAAAACAGACTAGAATATAGGTTTTAGGACACCTAAGTACTTTGTTCTGAAAATGTTTAATTTGGAGGTGTTAACAGAGATGTTGTGTATGAAGGCAACACAGTGATATGAGATGGACTGTTGAGTGATCAAGTGTGATATTTTCATTACAAATGTTGGCACATTCTTTCAGTGATTACTCATCTGTCTGAAGCACAGATGTAAAGCAATGGTATCAGAAAATGGCAGGCATAATCAACGTTATTATGTTTCAATTCAGCAACTAAAATACAGTCTGAATTACTGTTGTTGCAATAAGTGGAAACTCATTTATCAATTGCATTTTTGCTATTGCCTTTTTGTTCACTCTTCATTCCTGTACCTCACTATAACTTGTGTCCCATTCAACCATATACTGCCCTAGGACATGGCTGCCTGTTACTCCTGTTGCTGTAGAATGCAAAACAAAAAGAACCTGTTTCTTGTGAAAGTAACATTTTTCTGACATCTTTATACACCTGTCCTGCAGCTTGGTAAAGTTAGAATCACAGAATCAGAGAATCAACCAGGTTGGAAGAGACCTCCAAGATCATCCAGTCCAACCTATCACCCAGCCCTGTCCAATCAACCAGACCATAGCACTAAGTACCTCATCCAGTCTTTTATTGAGTACCTCCAGGGACAGCGACTCCACCACCTCCCTGGGCAGCCCATTCCAATGCCAATCACTCTGCCAACAACTTCCTCCTAACATCCAGCCTAGACCTCCCCTGCCACAACTGGAGACTGTGTCCCCTTGTTCTGTTGCTGGTTGTCCAGCAGAAGAGACCAACCCCCACCTGGCTACAGCCTCCCTTCAGGTAGTTGTAGACAGCAATGAGGTTTGCCCTGAGCCTCTACTTCTCCAGGCTGCACACCCCCCAGCTCCCTCAGCCTCTCCTCAGAGGGCTGTGTTCCAGGCCCCTCCCCAGCCTTGTTGCCCTTCTCTGGACACGTTTCAGTACCTCAACATCTCTCTTGAATTGAGGAGCCCAGAACTGGACACAGTACTCCAGTACTGGCCTGACCAGTGCCAATTAAGTTGCTGGAAGGTATGAATTTGGGCTCTGAACTGCAGTCCATTGTTCTAGCCTAGCACTAAACCAAGCTGTTTTCTCAAACCATGTACAAGATATGTAGTGCATAGTTCTGTACCTGAGTCATATGTTTAGTTTCACTGTTATGTCCAGCACCGATGAGGTAATGGGCCTTAATTCCCACTTCTTCAAATTTAGGGTTATCCTTAATCCACTGGAACAGAGCAAAGGCACTTTGTCGAGTCTTTGTGAAAATAATTCCTCTAGATTGCTCTGTCTTTGTAAACTCCTCCATTAGAGTGTTGCGCAGCTGGATTAGCTTCTGATTTTCATATGCTGGATTTCTAGCCAAGTCTTTCAGCGCTTTCTTTTTTGCTTTAAAAATAACAGATGTAAATTAAGAAAAAAAGTAACTATGTAAAGTAACAACTCGGGGGGGGGTGTAGAAAAAAGCAAAGAGAAATTTTCAATATAAATCTCCCAGCATGGATAATTCACATCCAGTTTGATGAGCTGTTGCGTATCAGTTATTATTCAAGTGAGTTTGCATTCATTAAAAACACACTAATTTATTAAAAAAAAAAAAAAAAGAATAATCACCTTTAGCTTTTTAACCTACCCTTTGCATGTTTCATGTTGAGAATAATCAAAAGCAAAACCAATTCTGCCTGGATTCCAAAGCAGTGCAGAGCTAAGTGTATTAAAGAGCTTAAATCATAGCTTATAGTATTTCCAAACAGTTTTAAAATGGAAAGTCTTACGAGATGAACAGTTAATATGCACAGCACTCAGTGCAGTTAAAGATTGAGTACCAGTTGAAAAACAGAGGATTTATTTCTCTGAAAGTTTTGTTAACATTTCCTGACTTTCTTAACAATGCTATTCTAAATCTGTAGTTCCCAGGATACAGAAAGTTGGGATAAATGCCGCAGTAAAATCTATTTTTTTGGTTGCTGCCCAGAAATCACAGGCAATGGGAGCAAACTTGTCTACCTTTTCTTCAATGTAAAATCATAGAATCAACAAGGGTGGAAGAGATATCCAAGATCATCCAGTCCAGCCTAGCACACAGCCCTAGCCAATCAACCAGACCATGGCACCTCATCCAGGCTTTGCTTGGACACCTCCAGGGATGGCGACTCCACCACCTCCCTGGGCAGCCCACTCCTATGCCAATCACTCTCTCTGCCAACAACTTCCTCCTAACATCCAGCCTAGACCTCCCCCCTGGCACAACTTGAGACTGCGTCCTCTTGTTCTGTTGCTGCTTGCCTGGGGGAACAGGCAGTAGAGGCAGTAGTGGGGAAAAAAGAGGCAAAAAGATATTATCAGGTCAAGAACTAAATGAATCCTTGTTCCAAGGTGAATGATCTATTAAAAATGGTCTATGCCACTTCATCCTCTGTTTAATTCTCTCACTAGCTGCTTTACCTGAAACTTACTCAGGGTCATGACTCCCATCACCTGGCATATAGACAAACTTTGGTAGAAAGGGTTGGTTAAAAACCTGTAATTTAGTTTCTTTGGCATTTCATTTTCTCAATTTTTTTCCCTTCAGGAGTGTCTACTGGAATACATATTCTACATATCTATCTTGATGGACTCCTCACTGGAGAAAAGCAGGGAACTACTTTTACCTACTATAAACCAAAACAAAGTGCCTTTTGGCCAAAACTGCAGAAGAGCTACTCCATGCTGGGACATAATTCCACGATGAAGCTCTTTTAAAGTATGAACTATAACATCTAGATACTGTCATAATAAACAATATGGCAATCTCTGGGATATAATAATGGCCCCATGCAAATGATGATAGCACATAATCTATGGAATTCAAAGATTTAGTATCATAGTATTTCAAACTTACCATCAAATAAACCTATGAGAAATTCATCTGTTTCATCCTGCTTTGTTACTCCTGGTTCATCATCATCATCATCATTACTGCTCCTTACCATCTTTTTACTTTTCTCCTCCTTATAAAAGTTATATAGGTGATTGTATGCATCTATCATTCGGATGGTGTCGTTTATCTGGAGAGCATCATTGTATTTCTTCAGGTGTTCTGCACAGATACGTTCCTTGCGTTTCTTTTCTTTAGCAGCTAGAATCATAGAATCAACCAGGTTGGAAGAGACCTCCAAGAGCACCCAGTCCAACCTAGCACCCAGCCCTATCCAGTCAACTAGACCATGGCACTAAGTGCCCCATCCAGTCTTCTCTTGAACACCCCCAGGGACGGTGGCTCCACCACCTCCCTGGGCAGCCCATACAAACCCACCCTTGTGAACAGAGTGACCCAAAGAAACCCAAAGCTGAGATGCTTTTGCTATGCAGTTACCTCTTCTCTCTTCTTTAATCACCCACTGTTCGTAAGGTTGAGTTCCAAACTCAGATTTTGGATGGAGCTGGCAATAGTTTTGAATGTCTGTCATGATCTCAGTAATTCTCTCTCTAAATGGATCCTAGAAATAAATCAATTACCAAAGTAAGCATCTTTCAGCAATAAATGTGGATAGAAATTGTTTGAAATGTTAAAACCACCAATTAAAAACCAAGTAAGGTTGCTAAGTGCATTTAGAGTTATGGAAAGAAATAGTTCAGAAGAGTGCAAAACCAACACTGTGAAATAACATTTCTGTAGTGAATATAAAGTCACCTCAGCACAAATATTTCCACTAGGTTCCAGAGGTTTTTTGATCAGATACTTTAGAAACAGAACTCACCTAAGTACATATTTAGATCTCTTTACTTTTTAATACAAAGGAAAGTAGCAGATAAAGACATATGTATTAAGGAAAGTAGCAGATACATACATACAACTTCGCACTGTGGATCTCAATAAATCTAGAGATAAAAGGCATTAAAACCATAAATTAAAAATCAAGTAAGGTTGCTAAGTGCATTTAGTTATGGAAAGAAGTAGTTCAGAATAGTGCAAAACCAACACTGTGAAACATTTTTGTAGTAAATATAAAGTTACTTCAATAAAAACATTTCCACTACGTTCCAGAAGTTTTTTGACCAGACACTTCAAAAATTGAACTCACCTAAGTAAATATTTAGTTCTATTTACTTTACTTTTCAATATAGAGGAAAGTAGCAGATAAAGACATATGTATTAAGGAAAGTAGCAGATATATACATAAAACTTAGCACTGTGGATCTCAATAGATCTATAGCAGAGGGCCAAGCAGAGCCTGGGCTGCATCAGGAGAAGTGTGGCCAGCAGGGCCACGGAGGTGATTCTCCTGCTCTACTCCACTCTGCTGAGACCCCACCTGGAGTACTGCATCTAGTTGTGGAGTCCCCATCACAAGAGAGATGTGGAGATGCTGGAGTGTGTCCAGAGAAGGGCCATGAGGATGCTCAGAGAGCTGCAGCAGCTCTGTTGTGAGGACAAACTGAAAGAGTTGGGGCTGTTCGGTCTGGAGAAGAGGAGGCTCCCAGGTGACCTTCTTGTGGCCTTCCACTACCTGAAGGAGGCCTACAAAAAAGCTGGAGAGGGACTTTTTAGGCTCTCAGGGAGTGACAGGACTAGGGAGAATAGAGCAAAGCTGGAGGTGGGGAGATTCAGCCCGGAGGTGAGGAGGAATTTGTTGAGCATGAGAGTGGTGAGGGGCTGGAATGGGTTGCCCAGGGAGGTGGTTGAGGCTTAATCCCTGAAGGTGTTTAAGGCCAGGCTGGATGAGGCTGTGTGCAGCCTGATCTAGGGTATGGTGTCCCTGCCCCATGGCAGGGGGGGGTTGGAACTGGCTGATCCTTGTGGTCCCTTCCAACCCTGACTGATTCTATGATTCTATAGCTAAAGGGCATGAGCCAAAACTTTTGTAAACCATAGAGCACACTTTTAAAGGGCAATAAAACTTTAATATTCATTTGTTTAAAAAAAAAAACCCAACATACCTTTCTTTTGTCATCTGCTATCACAGTTTTTTTATATGGTTCTTTCACCTGATTCTGCAGCTGGGAGGCATGCTCTTCAACAGTCATGATTCTACAGGCATCAAGATTGGCACAGATCTAGGAGAAAACATGTTTCATTACTTTTAACATTTCATGAGTTACTCCACATGAAAAGCTTCCTATTTAGATATTTGGTTTCAGATAACTTTATTTTCTTCCTACAAAAATTGGAGAGTGATGCTATCAGCACAAGACAGACTGGTGCTTTGAAAAACATTTCAGGTGAGCTGAAGAAGTTGTTTTAAGCAAGATGTGATCTTTGCACACAGGAAGAACCCTGTAAATGAGGTATTTTGAAAAGATGAATATACCATTAATACTTTGGAAGAGCAGATTTCTTAACAGGAAAAAAATACACCAAAAGATTGCTGAGATAGAAAAAAACAAAAAGGAAAGACATTTTAGGGAGTAACTACAAAAAGTAAGACCTTGTTGTGACAGCAGAAAATAATTGGAAATTATCTTTCCAACCAGAGCCTGGGCTGGATCAGCAGAAGTGTGGCCAGCAGGGTGAGGGAGGTGATTCTCCCCCTCTACTTTGCCCTGCTGAGACCCCACCTGGAGTACTGCATCCAGTTTGACAAGAAGGATGTGGAGATGCTGGACCATGTCCAGAGAAGGGCCACGAGGATGCTCAGCGGGCTGCAGCAGCTCTGCTGTGAGGACAGGCTGAAAGAGTTTGGGCTGCTCAGTCTGGAGAAGGGGAGGTTCTGAGGTGACCTTCTTGTGGCCTTCCAGGATCTGAAGTGGGCCTACAAAAAAGCTGGAGAGGGACTTTTTAGGCTACCAGGGAGCGACAGGACGAGGGGGAATGGAGCAAAGCTGGAGGTGGAGAGAGATTCACAGTGGATGGGAGGAGGAAGTTGTTCAGCATAAGAGTGGTGAGAGCCTGGAATGGAGGTGGTTGAGGCTGCATCCCTGGAGGTGTTTAAGGCCAGGCTGGATGAGGCTGTGGCCAGCCTGATCTAGGGAAGGGTGTCCCTGCCCATGGCACGGGGGGTTGAAACTATATGATCCTTGTGATCCCTTTCAACCCTGACTGATTCCATGATTTCTTGGAACAGGAAAACAGAGAGAAAATTCCTATGTTGTCTGCACAACTGAATTGGACTTTGCTTTTTATTTCTTCCAAGAAGAAAATATCCATATTTCTGTCAAAAAATCTAAAGTCCTAAGTAGAAACCTTAACTTCTTTTTTTTTAGGAACAGAGAAAACAGCAAAGGAAGTCTGGCAGGCAATTTTATTAATGTCTTCTGCACTAGTTACCTGCTGATCTTGTAAATTCAGATTATGTCTCTTTAGATACAAAATCCCATGAACCTATTGTAAGATTTAAGAGCTTATGAAAATAAATTCTCTGCTTTTTCAACTACTAGAATATTTTGACTCAAAATACTTTGCAATTCTCCCTAATACAGCATAAGAGCTTCCTGTGGGCCTCATCTATTCAATATTACGTTCTTTTCTTATTCTATTCTTGTGCGTTTTGCTTGTCAGGAGTTTTCGCTGGAATCATATCATAGAATCAACCAGGTTAGAAGATACCTCCAAGATCATCCAGTCCAACCTAGCACACAGCCCTAGCCAATCAACTAGACCATGGCACTAAGTGCCTCATCCAGGCTTTGCTTGGACACCTCCAGGGATAGCGACTCCACCATCTCCCTGGGCAGCCCATTCCAATGCCAATCACTCTCTCTGGCAACAACTTCCTCCTAACATCCAGCCTAGACCTCCCCTGGCACAACTTGAGGCTGTGTCCCCTTGTTCTGTTGCTGGTTGCCTGGCAGAAGAGAGCAACCCCCACTTGGCTACAGCCTCCCTTCAGGTAGTTGTAGACAGCAATGAGGTCACCCCTGAGCCTGGAGTACTGGGCTAAATTCTTGTTTTGTATTGCTAATGTAAATCCATTGAGTTTCAAGTAAAATTGTTCTTTTAAGTAAAGAACTTAAATTCTTTCCAGTCAGATGTTTAAACAACTATGCAATACGCCCTTCTCAATGAGGAATCTTAACTCATGTGAAGAAAAAAATTTGCATGGTACATGTATCTCACAAGGGACTAAGTATTCAACTTTCCCCTCAACACACTTTCTTGGATCCACACAGCTTTTAGTCACTCTAGAAATAAAACATTTAGGATTGCACAGTAAATTGCAATTCATCAATGGAAAAATAACATTAACTACACAATGTCACTATTTTGTAGATTTCTTCCCTCTGATTTTGAGATTTTTCAAGTGAGGCAGTTTTTTCCTTCCCTTTTCAATAAACCTTTCTTCCCTGCAAAGTAACTGTGCACTGATTTCCACTAATGTGTAGTTGGTTAAGCTGCTAAATGGCTGTGAGCTGAACTTTTCTGCACACATGAGAAAAATCATAGAATCAGTCAGGGTTGGAAAGGACCCCAAGGATCAGTTAGTTCCAATCCCCCTGCCATGGGCAGGGACACCCTACCGTAGATCAGGCTGGCCACAGCCTCATCCAGCCTGGTATAATATATAAAGAATCACAGAATCATTCAGGGTTGGAAGGGACCACAAGGATAGAACAGAATCAATCAGGTTGGAAGAGACCTCCAAGATCATCCAATCCAACCTATCACCCAGCCCTATCCAGTCAACCAGACCATGGCACTAAGTGCCTCATCCAGTCTTTTCCTGAACGCCCCCAGGGACGGTGACTCCACCACCTCCCTGGGCAGCCCATTCCAATGCCAATCACTCACTCTGTGAAAAACTTCCTCCTAACATCCAGCCTATACTTCCCTCGGCACAACTTGAGACTGTGTCCCCTTGTCCTGTTGCTGGTTGCCTGGAAGAAGAGACCAACCCCCACCTGGCTACAACCTCCCTTCAGGTAGTTGTAGACAGCAATGAGGTCTGCCCTGAGTCTCCTCTTCTCCAAGCTGCACACCCCCAGCTCCCTCAGCCTCTCCTCATAGAGTTTGTGTTCCAGGCCCCTCACCAGCTTTGTTGCCCTTCTCTGGACACGTTCCAGCACCTCAACATGTCTCCTGAGTTGAGGAGCCCAGAACTGGACACAGTACTCAAGGTGTGGCCTGACCAGTGTTGAGTACAGGGGAAGAATAACCTCTCTCATCCTACTGGCCACACTGTTCCTGATGCAGGCCAGGATGCCATTGGCCCTCTTGGCCACCTGATCATCTAGTTCCAACCACCCTGCCATGGGCAGGGACACCCTACCCTAGATCAGGCTGGCCACAGCCTCATCCAGCCTGGTATAATATATATAGAATCATAGAATCAGTCAGGGTTGGAAGGGACCACAAGGATCATCTAGTTCCAATCCCCCTGCCATGGCCAGGGACACCCTACCCTAGAGCAGGCTGGCCACAGCCTCAAATATAACACAAAATGACACAGATTAGGTATCTGGAGCCTAACATTGACACTTAGAAGTTCTACTTGAAGAAGACAGTATTTCTTTGGTGGTTTGCAAGTGTGAGGGCTACTTACTTTCAGAATATGTTCTTCAGCTTTTGAGGGAGATGTTGCACTTCCTACACCAGGTGAAGCTGTAAGTCCCAGAATCTGAGGCTGTGGGATCAGTGGTTTGTTTTCTTTGGCTAGCTTCTTGTTCTTTATCTTTTCTTTTAAGTAACGTCGCATTATGTTGTTGTAGACACCTTCCTTTTGAGTGTGATGACATTCATCAATAATGATGAGTGAAAAATCTGGAATTGAAAGAAAAAAAATCATTAATTTTCTTGCAAATGTAAAATCTTTGTGACTCAATCTTCTTCTAACAGCTAAGGACACTTGAAGAGAACCTGTCAGTTTGTTTATACCCTAAAATATTTGCAGCTTTGTAATGCTGGAGGGAGCCATGGATGGTAGCTGTGTAGATGTGATGGACTTTGGAGGTGTTAAGTAGTTTTATATTGAATATAATGAAAAAAAAATAACCTTATCTGTTTTTTTCAAACAAACCTGACGGTATAAAGAGAGTATTTATACATTTAGTAACAAGTTGTAAGAATATATCATAGAATCAACCAGGTTGGAAGAGACCTCCGAGATCATCCAGTGCGACCTAGCACCCAGCCCTAGCCAATCAACCAGACCATGGCACTAAGTGCCTTATCCAGGCTTTCCTTCAACACTTCCAGGGATGGAGACTCCACCACCTCCCTGGGCAGCCCATTCCAATGCCAATCACTCTCTCTGTGAAGAACTTCCTCCTAAAATCCAGCCTAGACCTCCCCTGGCACAATTTGAGACTGTGTTACCTTGTTCTATTGTTGGTTGCCCGGCAGAAGAGAAATACAAGAAAATCTCTGCAAAGCTTAAATCTCTGCTCAGGTTAATCAAAAGGCATTCTGGAGGAGGAGAGGCAAAACTGAGTGGCTCTGGAGGATTTAGCTTGTCTCACGCAGTACTCCAGTAAAGACTAGGCAATGATAGGTTTCTACCAACTTCAGAGACTGGCACATTAGGAAAATCATAAGAGTTTAAGGTATACAACCTTTATAGCAGACTGGCTTTTATCTTGTGTTTCATTGGGCCTGGAACACAAACCCTATGAGGAGAGGCTGAGGGAGCTGGGGTTGTTTAGCCTGGAGAAGAGGAGGCTCGGCGGGACCTCACTGCTGTCTATAACTACCTGAAGGGAGGTTGTAGCCAGGTGGGGTTGGTCTCTTCTACCAGGCAAGCAGCAACAGAACAAGGGGACACAGTCTCAAATTGTGCCAGGGAAAGTCTAGGCTGGATGTTAGGAGGAAGTTCTTGACAAAGAGAGTGATTGGCATTGGAATGGGCTGCCCAGGGAGGTGGTGGAGTAGCCATCCCTGGAGGTGTCCAAGAAAAGCCTGGATGGGGCACTTAGATAACTGGATAGGGCTGGGTGCTGGGTTAGACTGGATGATCTTGGAGGTCTCTTCCAACTTGGTTGATTCTATTATTCTATGAATATTTAGTACAAAGGAACCATAAGAGTCTAATTTGGCTTGAAAATAATTGCATTATCATTAACTACAGTCCAGTCTTTCCTCATAGCTTGCATTTATAAAACTAGCAATCTGAAAAAGCATTAACTACTCAATCTGGCACATTGTTACCTTCCAGTTTTCCAGAAGAAAGACACACTTCTAGGTGTGTGCCATGGTCTAGTTGACTGGATAGGGCTGGGTGCTAGGTTGGACTGGATGAGCTTGGAGGTCTCTTCCAACCTGGTTGATTCTATGATTCTATACCTTCTGTAAAAATGGCAGAATCAAAGACTTGCCTGATAAGTGGACGCTTTCTTCATCTTCTTCAGATGCATTTGTCAGTGAATTCTCTAGGATCTGTGCTGTACTGATGATGACATCATGTCTTCTGACAACTTCAGGAAATGAGATTTTCAGCTGAGTATCCCCACTTAAACCAGTAACGTGATACCAACGCTTCAAGAAGGGCTTGAACTCCGTTTGTAAATGCTGTTCTACCAACGACACCTGAATAAAAGTTTCCAAAGAATTGAGTCCAGAGCACACAGAGACTCAAAGCCATATACCTTTTTGCCAGAAATGCTGTCAGGTGAACACATGCCTTGTGTGAATATAGTATTTAAAAAAATAAACATCCCCTTATTCACTGCAGGGTAGGATTAAAAAAAGAAATCATCCACCAAACACATAACCAAACCCTGAAAATCCCCAAATCAACTCCTCCCCTTCACCCTGATTCTCTACAAAACCTTTTTTGTCTCAAGAACTTTGTCTTAACTGGGCCACAGAAAGACTGAACAAACTATGCAGGCCGTGGCTCTTTAACTGAGCTTTTTGTTTGCTATCAATGTTATTCTTATAGAAACATCTCTTCCAACCTGGTTGATTCTATGATATTTTTAATTAAATTCTTAAATATATTTCTATATTTTAATATGACAGCAAAAGGTAACTTTATATGTGCTAACTGTAAAAATGACAGAACTTATGAGAAAATCTGACAGAATATCCCCCAACTGCTGTCATCAGGCTGTCTTCAGTACCAAATCCAAACACAGAATCATAGAATCATAGAATGGTTTAGGTTGGAAGGGACCTCAAGGACCATCCAGCTCCAACCCCCTGCCACAGGCAGGGACACCTCCCACTAGAGCAGCTCGCCCAAGGCCTCATCCAGCCTGACCTTAAACACCTCCAGGGAGGAAGCATCCACAACCTCCCTGGGCAACCCATTCCAGTGCCTTACCACCCTCACTGTAAAGAACTTCCTCCTAACATCCAGTCTAAACCTCCCCTCTTCCAGCTTATACCCATTCCCCCTCGTCCTAACATTACTAGACCATGTAAATAGTCCCTCCCCAGCTTTCCTGTAGGCTCCCTTCAAATACTGGAAGGCCACTATAAGGTCTCCTCGAAGCCTTCTCCTCTCCAGGCTGAAGAGCCCCAACTCTCTCAGCCTGTCCTCATAGCAGAGGTGCTCCAGCCCTCTGATCATCTTCGTGGCTCTCCTTTGGACCCGCTCCAGCAGTTCCATGTCCTTCTTGTATTGGGGGCTCCAGAACTGCACACAGTACTCCAGGTGGGGTCTGACGAGAGCAGAGTAAAGGGGGAGAATCACCTCCCTTGCCCTGCTGGCCACACTTCTCTTGATGCAGCCCAGCACTCGGTTGGCTGTCTGGGCTGCATGTGCACACTGCCGGCTCATGTTGAGCTTCTCGTCAACCCAGACCCCCAGGTCCTTCTCCTCAGGGCTGCTCTCCAGCCATTCATCACCCAGCCTGTATCTGTGCCTGGGATTGCACCGACCCAGGTGCAGGACCTTACACTTGGCCTTGTTAAACGTCATGAATGTGAAAGATAATTCATAGAATCAACCAGGTTGGAAGAGACCTCCAAGCTCATCCAGTCCAATCTATCACCCAGCCCTGTCCAATCAATTAGACCATGGCACTAAGTGCCTCATCAAGTCTTTTCTTGAACACCTCCAGGGACAGTGACTCCACCACCTCTCCTGGCAGCCCATTCCAATGGCAAATGTCCTTAACAGCCCCACGGAACTTAGCCTAAGTTCTAAATGGGCTTTTGCCTATCTAATTTTTTTTCCTACAAGACTTAGCAACATCCTTGAACTCTTCCTGGGATACCTCCACTTTTTCCAAAGGCAATACAACCTCTTTTTTATCTTTAATTCCTTCAGCAGCTCCTTGCCCATCCAGTCGGGCTGCCTCCCTCCTTGGCTCATCTTCCAGCACAATGGCACAGCTGCTCCTATGCCTTCAGGAGTTCTTTCTTGAAGTAGGTCCAACCTTCCTGGACCCCTTTGTTTATAATTGTATAGTTTAAATTGTTGTTTGAATTCTGTTTATTCTAAGCTGAAATAGAACTTTTCCCAGTAATGTAGTCATGAGGGCGCATATAAATTTGCACTTGCACTGGGGTAAAATAAAATCATTCATGCTTGCACCACGGAGAAGATGGTGCTCCCACCTGCCAGATGCAGTGGAGAAGACAGTTTAGAGCTGTATGGCTTTAAAGACAGCTAGATCTGGAGAAGGGGAGAAATGTGTTTATAGGATCATAGAATCAACCAGGTTGGAAGAGACCTCCAAGATTATCCAGGCCAACCTAGCACCCAGCCCTTGCCAATCAACCAGACCATGGCACTAAGTGCCTCATCCAGGCTTGGCTTGAACACCTCCAGGGACAGCAACTCCACCACCTCCCTGGGCAGCCCATTCCAACGCCAATCACTCTCTCTGCCAACAACTTCCTCTTAACATCCAGCCTACGGCACAACTTGAGACTGTGTCCCCTTGTTCTATTGCTGGTTGCCTGGGAGAAAAGACCAACCCCCAGTTATGTTAACAATTCTGTGAAGTTTACAAGTTCTAGATGCACAGTGTGAGGTCTGGAAGCTACTGCTTTTTGAAGAATGGCCCAACGTACCTTGTTAACAAGTACTATCACTTTTCCAGGCTCTAATGCTCTTTTCTTCTTATCCAAGTGATCTTTGGTAATGTACACAGCCACTCTGGTTTTACCACTGCCTGTAGGAAGACATATTATAATATTCTCCCCATTGAGGGCTGGCTTTGCAACTTCCATCTGGTAATCTCTCAGGATCAAATCTGGCTCAGGTGAAGTTCTGTTCTCCACTTCATCTTCATCTAAGCGTACAAAGAAATATAAAGCATCAAACAGGAGGCAGAATATTGAACAAGTATCAGAGAGAAAAACATTCATTCATATCAGAACTATCTTCTGAATACATAAACCCAGGACATATTAGCACTTGTGCAACTCTGGACAAGAAGTGCTCGCATCCAGTCACCAACCAGAGTAGGTGGAATAAGCCACAGTATGTCTTCACCCATCACTGTTGACATGACTCTTATTATGTATGAATTCAAAAGACACAGTTTCAGAAGCACTGGAACCAACAAAGCTTGTGTTCAGAACTGCAGTATTTCTAACCTAGCCAATCTTATGTGACTTTCTCGTTCATCAGTACTGAAAAATATTTGGTTGCAAGCGAGCTACCTTTTTAAATGCTTCCCAGAGGATGAAAAAAAGGATGGAGCCATAGAAAGAGAGATAGGGACCACTTAAATGATGAACAGAGCTATAAAGTATAAAAACTAAACAGATAAGAAAATTAAATTGCCCATAGAAGATAGAGCTAACTGCAGAAAGTATCACATCTATTCATGGTAGATAATGCTGCCTCCAGACTGACTCATACATAATGCAGTCAAGTAATTCACTGACAGTCCATGCACACTTGCCACCTAAAGGCCAAAACCTTCCATCTATCATATAAAAGGCAATGGCAGAGAGTTCAGATTGATGGCTCACAGGTAAAACAACATTCACAAGTTAAAATGTGGAAAACAGCTGGTGCATTATTTCAGGCATTAAGAAAAGTATATCAAATCCCTTCAGTTTACATATATATAATTTCTGACTTCTTAAATATAGATAAATATCAGCAGAATCTATTTCAATGAGTTTGGACCTTTTTTTGTCAGACATAAACACTTAGTGCCATGGTCTAGTTGATTGGATAGGACTGGGTGCTAGGTTGGCCTGGATGATCTTGGAGGTCTCTTCCAACCTGGTTGATTCTTGGTTTAAATCACCTTCCTAAAATTAACTATCCTCAGTGAAGAAAAGGCACAAATTCATTCTACTCGACTAAAAATGAGGGGGAAAGTCTTATTGTATTCCCTAATGATCTCATTAAATGCAGAATCATGAGGATTTTATTATCACTGATACATTACAGAATAACTGTGTTTTTTCTAGCATCTCTGATTCCATTAAATAAAATTAAACTAACAAAAAGCAATGAAGCTTGAGGAAATACTGCTGATGGAAACACCTATATGTCATTCTTAAGTGTTTTTTGCTTGTTTTGCCTTTTAGTGCGATTGCAGTACTGCCTGGAACACAGGGAAATTCACACCAGAGAGTAGTTGCCGTTACTTATCTGACTTCTGCTCCTCTTTTGAGGATGCACATTGTTTGCTTTCTGGTTGGCTGAATTTAACAGTTCGATCATATTGAAACTTGCACTTTATCACCCATCTGTTTGGTTAAATTTCAGTTCCTTAACATCCTCAATTAACTGTCCAGCCCTAAAAAATATTTAACTTAGGCTCTCTTCTAGCTTCCTCAGCCACTATTTAGATAAAGGCTAACATAAGCATATGATTCCAGTGTAGTATTTTCATCATTTAGAGTGTAACTTTCTGTCTGCCTTTGTACAGGGTTCATATAGAATCAGTCAGGATTGGAAGGGACCACAAGAACCATCCAGTTCCAACCCCCCTGCCATGGGCAGGGACACTCTACCCTAGATCAGGCTGGCCAGAGCCCTATCCAGCCTGGCCTTGAACACCTCCAGGGCTGCTATTGCCTAAAAGAAACATGATTATTGGTCCTCTATTGCTCCAATTCCACAGTATTTCTTAACTGTAAAATGATCTTTGCACAGAAAAGGCAAACAATCCAATCCTGTCAGTGTATTAAGACAGCATGCAAACATCTGTTAATAAGGCATCCACTTACTGAAAAAAAAATCAAATTAAAAAATCTACAAATACCACAAAGTCTATCTGCATCTCCTGTGCTTTTTTTCCTCATGGTTGCTCTCACTGAGTTAACTTTAAAAAGTGTAAATGTTTTCTAAAACGTTTTCACAAGTTATTTTTAAAGCCCATATGTAAACAATCCACACTGCATATAAACACTGGGTAAAATAATAAATGCATCTACTCTGCATTCTTCACGTAACTGAAATGGTTCACTTTTTATCTGCTGGACATAGTGAACGCTCAACTTGTTTAAAGGGAGATTTTTCATGAATCTTCAAGGCTCAATCTCATAGAATAGAATCAACCAGGTTGGAAGAGATCTCCAAGATCATCCAGTCCAACCTAGCACCCATCCCTAGCCAATCAACTAGACCATGTCATTAAGTGCCTCATCCAGGCTTGGCTTGAACACCTCCAGGGACAGTGACTCCACCACCTCCCTGGGCAGCCCATTCCAATGCCAATCGCTCTCTCTGCCAACAACTTCCTCCTAACATCCAGCCTAGACCTCCCCCGGCACAACTTGAGACTGTGTCCCCTTGTTCTGCTGCTGGCTGCCTGGCAGAAGAGACCAACCCCACCTGGCTGCAGCCTCCCTTTAGGTAGTTGTAGACAGCAATGAGGTCTGCCCTGAGCCTCCTCTTCTGCAGGCTGCACACCCCCAGCTCCCTCAGCCTCTCCTCACAGGGCTGTGCTCCAGACCCCTCACCAGCTTTGTCACCCTTCTCTGGACACCTTCCAGTATCTCAACATTTCTCTTGAATTGAGTAGCTCAGAATCATAGAATCGACCAGGTTGGAAGAGACCTCCAAGATCACCCAGTCCAACCCAGCACCCAGCCCTATCCAGTCATCTAGACTAAATGCCTCATCCAGTCTTTTCTTGAACACCTCCAGGGACGGTGACTCCACCACCTCCCTGGGCAGCCCATTCCAATGGCAAATCAGTACTCAAGGTGTGGCCTGAGCAGTGCCATACATACGTAGGTATTATTACATTCCATTAGCCTATGTCAGCCTGACCAACTGACAGAGTGTGACTGTCCACGGAAGAAAGCAGTTTCTGTGCCCAGACACTTCATGTGGCATAGTGTGGAAAAAATACAATGTGATGGATGAGTCATGTCCCTTGATGCAGAAGTACTAAGTATATTCTTTACAGTTAGCAATACAGAGACTGAAGTCCAAGCTATATGGTAGCAATCTATGTCTGAGATATTCTGATTGTAATACTTAAAGAATTTGGAACTACTTAAAAAGCATTTATAATAAATACACTGCAGGCATACAACACTCATGTTGACTCTACTGACCTAATACCAACTTGGCCTGAAGGTACCCAAATTCCTTCTAGCCTTTGTAGAAGACAGCCCCTAGACTAGATTCCAAAGTCAGTGGCTTAACTGGTTCCTCTTGAATTCTATGCAGGGGCAAACACAGCCTGTTCACCATGGTGGACAGCTGCAAATTCATTCTGGCTGATCTCTAAGACTAAAGAAAAGAAGAATGGGATGTCTTTTACAATAGCAGTGTTTAATGGGCTCAGAGTCTACACACAACGTGTTCAGGAAAAGACTGGATGAGGCATTTAGTGCCATGGTCTAGTTGGCTGGCTAGGCCTGGGTGATAGGTTGGAATGGATGATCTTGGAGGTCTCTTCCACCCTTGCTGAGTCTATGACTCTATGATAACTATCTACAAAGTATTATATAAACATGGTTCAATCTTCATTTTAAAACTGTACTTGGAACTTGCAGTTGTGTTTAAATGTGAGACTTGCTAAAGTCTTCAGATAGTAGCCTCTACTGACTAGGTTACTTCTACAAATACAGCTAAATGACTGAGGTGCAAAGTGAACCTTCATTACTATTATACAGGCACCCTGGAAATGCTTCTCCTCACTCTTGCCTCTAAAGCCTGTTCTAGTCTCTCTCATCCTTTGATGGTTTGGGTGTTCCCTGTCCCCCCCCACTTTAGAAATCACCCAGACTAGACTCAGCCAGCTCTGGAAATCTGAATGAAGTTTATATTTACAGCTAGCACAATATACCAGCAGATATTTACAGTATATACAGTTATAGACAGAAATATACAAGGGAAAAGGTAATACAGAAACACAACAGCCCTCCCAGAAACCTGAGTCCCCAGGAGGGGCTCTCAACCACCCCTTCACCTTCCCCCTACCCCTCTCAACTTTACCCCAGTCCCAAGGAAGAATGGAGGTTCAGCCAGGGGGGTTACGACGCAAAGGTAGATCAGCCAAAGCAAATGGAGGGTGAGGTTAGAGAGTAAGATGCAGTTCAGACAGCAGCCCAGAGCTCCCCAGCAGGTGAAGAGCCGAGAGCAAAGTGACTTTATCTATGTTTTGCTTTTCCCTTTTCACACATCTCAGCAAGACTATGAGCGAAGTGGACATCACTCTTGTTTTCATTTCTCAGCCTATGATCTAGTCCTTCTCACCAAAACATTCTAGCTAGCTTCAAACCACATGCTAAGCAGGGGCCAGGCACAATTTGACCCCCTTTGAGAGCAAAGCACATTTACATGGCACCATTATGAGTGACTGTTATGACATTTGACTGTTCAGAATGACTTCTAGAATTCTCTTCCACTCTATGCAATCCTATCATTCTGCATCACTGACCACTTTGTGTGATGACAATGTCTAGACAACTATTCAGACAATCTCAGTAAATCAGCTCTTTTGGGGCTGGGGCCTAAGTCTAGGCATCCAGTCTAAAGATGGCATCTGTTTTCTAGTAAAACATGAGGAAGTCTGGCATCTAAATACTGCAAGCTAGAGTTGACAGTGACAGCCTTCCACCAATTTCAGTTCCCCCCATTCACAGAGTGCTTGCTCTCTCCTCTCAGGTACACTTTACAATTACTAAATAACAGAAAAGACACGTACCTGAATCGCTGGTATTGGAGGACTGCTCCAGGTCTTCATTCAAGCTACTGACACTTCCATCTCCTGTGGAGACATCTGACTTAAGAAAAATATAAACAAATGTATATTTGCTACACAAATCTAAATAGCAAAAGCAGACTGTTTGTTTTCTTCCCAAGCTGTTGAAATAGGCAAGGATGGTTCAGGTATAATTTGCTTTATTAAACTACCTCTTGGATAACGAAAAGAACCTGACCAACACAATTCAATTTCTTATGGAAGAAAATATTCAGTGGAAGCTGAAAGTCTAAATGTGGGGGCATGATTTATTGTTGCCAGGCACCTAGAATCATAAAAATCAGTCAGGGTTGGAAGGGACCACAAGGATCAGCTAGTTCCAATCCCCCTGCCATGGGCAGGGATACCTTTTGCTAGATCAGGCTGCCCACAGCCTCATCCAGTTTGGCCTTAAACACCTCCAGGGATGGGGCCTCAACCACCTCCCTGGACAACCCAATCCAGCCTCTCACCACTCTCATGCTGAACAACTTCCTCCTCACAGACACTCTGAATCTCTCCACCTCCAGCTTTGCTCTATTCCCCCTAGTCCTGTCACTCCCTGAGAGCCTGAAAAGTCCCTCCCCAGATTTTTGGAGGCCCCCTTCAGATAGTGGAAGGCCACAAGAAGGTCAACTCAGAGCCTACTCTTCTCCAGTCTGCACAGCCCCAACTCTTTCAGTCTGTCCTCATAGCAGAGCTGCTGCAGCCCTCTGAGCATCCTCGTGGCCCTTCTCTGGACACGCTCCAGCATCTCCACATTCCTCTTGTCATAAAGGCTTCAGAACTGGATGCAGCACTCCAGGTGAGGTCTCAGCAGAGTAGAGCAGAGGGGAGAATCAAGAACCTCCTCCCTCGATCTGCTGGCCACACTTCTCCTGATGCAGCCCAGGATCCGGTTGGCCCTTCAGGCTGCAAGTGCCCTATCTAGGTTCTGTTTGCTTGAAAGCAAGGGTCTATACACAGACACAACCACCTGCGTGATCCTCTCTAGTCCTGTTTTACCATATGCTTACAAAGGGGGGAAAACCTGTTACGGCCGACAGAAGACTTGGGCACTGCCGCAGCAACCTGGCAAGTTTACTGCAGGTATTTTAATGTTAAGCTCTCCCTCTGCTGGACAATCGCTGTATTACACCAACTATTTTCGGTCACCAATGTTCCTAAAACGCAGTCCTCTTAACATCAAGAGATACACGGTTCTTCCGGAAAAGTCTGCTGCGGCCTCACCTAGAACTATTACCTCACCTGCAGCAACTGGGCTCAGAGTGTGTACAAGAAATCAGACAGAATAACAGCACTGACCTATGTTTTGCTTAATTATCTCATCAACCTGTGTCCTATCATTTTTTTAATAGCTTTTTTTTCAGTGAATATTCCATTGCTGTTTATCTGCCTTTTACCCTCATCAAATATTTTATAGAGAAAAAGAAAAAAAAAAGCTACAAGTGGCAGTTTAGAATTGATTGGAAGTTACAGCATCTTAAAGTGATGCTCTGGAGAGCAGCCAGGAAGAAAGGAACCCGGGGGTGCTGGTAGATAGTGGCTGAAAATGAGCCAGAAGTGTGCCCAGGT